>CM055265.1:120356061-120692818 GCA_029237695.1 Conchocele bisecta | reverse complement strand
AGTGACAAAATGGGTCCCCCCAGTCAGTTTCGCGGGGTCATTTGTCAGTTGTCACTGGTCAAGTCGTTTACGTCTACGAGTCGTGTTGCCCTGTCAATATTGTCAGTGGTTGGCCACTGTTATTGGTCTTTATTATTAAAAGTAGATTTAGGAAGATGCAAATAAAAATATGGTAAATGATTTGTGCAGATTTGCATGTATGGTTATCCCCACCCGCTAAAATACCGGCCCCCGCATGTAAGCAGTCACTACTTTATAATTTAATAGATAGAGCACTATGTGCCCGGTGGTGAGCAGACCGTATCGTTCGTTTCCCAGCGGGGGTCCCCGATTGGGCATTCCCTACCTGAAAGATCCCTTGGGTTAGTACCAGTCAAGCCCACCCGCCCGGACATTTCATGACGCTATATATTTCGTAACTGCTCTACTTTAGACCTGATCACGAGCAGACTGTAATGCAATGCTGTTAACTTCATGAGTGCTCATCATTGGAGGCCGGACGTTAATAGTTGTTAGCTGATTATAGGCTTAATTGTGTATATACAATTTTGTATATGCATGGATATGACTATGGGGTGGCAATATGTTCGTTAGGGTGCACTCTGGGCCTGCCTCGGGAGAAGAACCCGCCAAATATATTGGAACTCGGGTAATTCGGACATTCCCCGTTGAAGTTATATATTGCCAGCTTTTCGCCACATCCCGCATATACTTTATGATTGTATTATGTTTGATATGATTTGATATTTATCTTATTATGTTGTTAGTAATGGTCAGTCAGTGTGGGGTACTGCTCCCCAAACACGTCAAATAAGTACATCTACCTCATTGGGTGATCCCAGAGCATGGACTTACGACCTAGCGACCAGTGTATCCACAGACCAGCCTGCACAGTCGCAGTCCGATCAGGGCATACGCCGTTCACCATGTAATCACCGTAAGTCGATGGCTCACACGCAAACATATATTTACGATACAACATATGTACAACCTATCGTGATATTACTTAATTATATCAGGACGAAGCCTACATGGTTCAATGTAACCTCTGTCACTTAGTTGGACCACTTCGTTGACTGTATACCCTCTGCCATCCTCAGTTACTACATATATATCTTGGTATTTAGGTTATCAGTTTGAATTTAAAACTATACTGTTGTTTTTGGAGCAGCGGTATTTACATTTTACCCCAGTATCCTGTTTCCTTTATGTACTCTAATAAAGCTAGATGCATTTCAGCTTCACATTCCTTAGGTGGGAATACTATATGATAATGTGAAGGTGTAATGTGTTTAAGGCAAGACGCTTTTTAGATCTTCTCGCGATATTTTATGGGCGGGGCAATTGAAGAAATAATGCCAAGGATCTTCAATTTCGTTCTCGTCACAATTTGAACAATTCATTTTATCTTCACTACTATTATCATGATGGTATAGATTAGATTTTATGCCATTTCTGCCTAGCCTTAGTCTGGATATAATTATGTCTGCTCTCCTATCTTTACTATACAATTTACATTTTGTAGGGATGGTGGGGCACATTGCTTGCAAATATGTCCACCATTTTTGCCTAAGTGTTCATTATTCCACCTTGTTTGCCACTTTGACCTACATTTTTGTTTGATGAGAGAATATATTTCATGATGTGTTGGTAATGTTGCTTCATTGTTTCCTATTAAATGCGCTGTGCCTGCAGCCCTATCAGCGTCTTCGTTACCGGGTATTCCAATATGGGAAGGGACCCAATCTATGTTTATCAGCTTGCCTTTAGATTTTGTATTGCTTATTAATGTTTTGATGAGATGTATTTTGTCAGGTCTTGTTTTAGAAGTACCTGAGTTGATTGCTTGGACGGAGCTTAGTGAATCAGTTAAGATGACTGTATCCTTATAATTATCTAATGTTAGGTTATAAATGAGGGCCTTCTCGATTGCTATTAATTCTGATGTGAATACTGTTAGTGTGGAAGTCAGCTTGTATTGTTCTACATAATTTAAATGTGGTATCACGAAAGCTGCGGATGTGATGCCTTGTTCGATATTTTTGCTACCGTCCGTGTAAATTTGCAGGCTATCTTTCCATTTTTTGTTTATGTGGTCTGTTGCTAGTTTTTGGTTAAGAATTGGATACATTGTCTTATTTTTTATTATTTCTGTTAGATCTGATTGAGCAGTTATTTCGAAAGGATAGTAAGGTATATGGGTCTGATACGGCTGCATTTCACAATCATTCAGTCCATATTCTTGAGTTAGTATTTGAGCATTCATAGCGTAACATGTTTGTAATTTCCTACCTGTGGATTTTGCTTTTTTAATTTTGTTTGCTTCTTTATCGTTATGTTTGTTTTTATACTTTTTATTTTTTTCTTTTATGGTTGCTTCTTTTTTAGTCTTATTCTGTTATTATTTTTGTATACCCGCCTAGGTCGTATTTGTTCGCTAACTGGCAGGTTTACACCATGTGGCTGGGTGCGCGCCCAATATTTGATTAGATTTCCTTCACGCCTCAGATCTAATGGTTCTACTACGGTTTCTACCTCGACTGCAGCGGCTCTAGTTGATTTATATGCACCTGTTGCCACTTTGAGGGCCGCTCTTTGAATTAGTTCTAGTTTATCTAAGTGTTCCGCTGCAGCGTCTTTATACAGCATGCTGCCATAGTCCATTTTTGATAATAATAGAGCTTTGTACAACAATGGAAGGGATAGTTTATCTGCTCCATATGACGTACCCGATACTAGTTTCATTCAGTTGAGATCTTTTCTACAGCGTTGGACTATGCTATTTATATGTGTTCCCCAGGTAAGTCGATCGTCCAAATACATACCCAGGAATTTTACACATTTTGTGTATGGTATTGCTTGATTGTTTACCATTAAATCTTTAATTTTATAAGTTTGTTCTCTTATGTATGCATACCGCTGCTCCTCATTTTTATAGCAGAGTAATCCACCGCCAATAAATATGACTGCCTCAGTTTTAAGCGGGGAGATTTTAAAGCCCCATTTGTTTTGCCAAATTGTTATTTTATCTAGTGCTGTCTGTATTACCCACAGGGCTACTCTGAGATCTGTATGCTCTTTCCAGATCGCGCCGTCGTCGGCAAATTGTGATAGGCCTGGTTTTGTGTTTGTACTCATACTGTATATAATGTATCTATCATGACATTAAATAGTGTTGGGCTTAAAACACTACCCTGGGGGCTGCCATTATCAATACTTTGAAATTCTGAATGCTCTGTGCCTATTCTTACTCTAATTTTTCTGCCCGTCAGAAAGTTATCTAACCATAGCAACTTTATGCCCTTCCCGATTAGTTGTTCTATTGCTCCCTTTGTCCACATTAGGTCAAAGGCTTTTTCTAAGTCTAGAAATACAGCTACGACTAGTTTTTTTCTGTATATAATGTATCTATCATGACATTAAATAGTGTTGGGCTTATGACACTACCCTGGGGGCTGCCATTATCAATACTTTGAAATTCTGAATGCTCTGTGCCTATTCTTACTCTAATTTTTCTGCCCGTCAGAAAGTTATCTAACCATAGCAACATTCTGTTGTTTACGCCCTTCCCGATTAGTTGTTCTATTGCTCCCTTTGTCCACATTAGGTCAAAGGCTCTTTCTAAGTCTAGAAATACAGCTACGACTAGTTTTGTTTCCATTTGTGCTGTTTTAATAATTGTTTCTAATCGAGCTAGTTGATCCATCGTGGATCTATGATTTCTAAATCCTGACTGGGTTGGGCCAATTTTCTGATTAGATTCAAAATGATGTTTTAGTCTGATGGCCACCATAGTTTCCATTAATTTACATATTACAGATGTTAGTGAAATGGGTCTGTATGAGGCTGGTAGAGTTGCATTCTTGTTTGGTTTGATTATTGGGATAATGGTAGCCTCTTTCCAAGCGTCAGACAAGGAGCCTTCGGCCCATGATTTATTTATTAGCAGGAGCAGTTGTTCCATTGATTCATGTGGTAATTGTTTCAGTATATTATAATGTATTTTATCTGCTCCTGGTGCAGTACTTTTTTTAGTTTTAAGAGCAGCTTTAAGTTCCGACATTATAAATGACCTATTGAGGCAGTCAGTATTCAGGTCTGGTGTCAGAGTATGGTTGTCTATCTTAGCTTGTATTTTCGGGTCTCTTTTATATTTTTCTATTCTGAATTCTGATGTTAAATTACTGTTGCTAGACATATTATTGTAATGATCTGTGAGCACCTCTGCTTTTTGTTTTTCATCGCATATTAATATATTATCATGTGATAATGGGGGCATTTGTTGTGTTGGTTTACCTCTTACTCGATTAAATAAATTCCAGATTTCTTTACTTGTTTTATCTTTCGTAATTGCTGATATAAAATTCGCCCAACCTTTCTCTTTTGCTGTTTTAATGGTTTCAGACGCCAGGCACTTGGTTTCCAAGTATTCCTCTCGCCTTCTTTGTTTTAGTTGTACATGATATTTATAGGCTTGTTTTCCATCTTCGCAGACAGTTTTTCCCCTGTTTTTTTAATGGTTTCATATGCAAGCGGGTGTCCACTAGGGATTGGTAGGGGCGATTATGTGCTTTACCACTTGTCTGTGGTATGCTTTCTTTACTTATTCCGTAGAGTGTGCTCACAAATTCATCGTGATAGTCTTTTGTATCTAAATTCGCATCAATATGTAACCTAGTGGTGCATAGTTGATGGAAGAGTTCCCAGTTTGCATGACCTAACTTCCATTTGGGAATTGTTGCGGGAGTTCTCTTGTGATAATGGGTACACACTTTAGTAATAATCGGATAGTGATCGCTGCCTAGTGTTGAGTTGTGGATGGTCCACGAGGCCAAGGAAGCTAAAGCTGGTGTAGCTAATGTGATGTCTGGTGCAGATCCTATACTTTTAGCCCTTGGTAGATGGGATGATTATTTAGTATAACGTAATTAGTATTATCTAGGAATGTTATAATTTCATCACCTATTTTGTTTACTTTATTAAAATAATGCATGTCCCAAAGTGGATTATGTCCGTTAAAGTCAGCCATTATCAGTGTTTTGTTACTAACTTGTTTTATTACCTTGTATAAGTTTTGTAGAAGGTTTTCGGTTTTATTAATACTCGGACTTATGTAGATGTTCAGAATGTCAATGTTGCCTTTACTGCTTAATATCTTAACTCCCGAGTATAGGATATTATTATTTTCTTTAACATGACTTGTTTTAAATTCTATGCTTGATATACCATTTTTCACGAATATGCCTACACCGCTTCCTTTGGTTGAGTTCGTTGAGTCAGATTTCAGATCATACCCTGGTAATATTGTAGGTTTTGGCATTTCCTGTAGACATAATACATCGGGTGACATGATGTCGTTTTCTATTGCATTCACCAGCTCACTTTTTGTTTTTGACAAATCCCCGGCAGTTCCATTGAAGGACTGTCAGGGTCTGGTTGGTTTTAGTTCCGTTTCTACACATACTATTTTTTTTTTAATTAAATATGTTTATGTTTTATTGTATATCAGGAAGTCTTAGTCCGTGACGCTTATATAGTCGCTATTATTTCACTTAGCGATGTCATATTTGATTCCATTTCTGGCTCATTTAGTTGCACTGGTCTCCTATTTGGTGATATTTTGTCTTGTCTTATAAGAGTTATTTTTGGTATATTGTTCTTGTTTTGTTTCTGCTGCGAGTCTTTGCCTGTCTTTATTATTGGTCCATGTTTTTGTTGCCATACGTTTGCCTTTTTTATTTTTATTGCTTCGTCTCTACCTTTAGACGCTTTATTGGTCATTGATTGATCATTGACTTATATTAATAATAATGCAATAATGCAATAAGTATAATCGGTGTTTAGCTGCACCTGTTAAACGATATGTTAATGGGTGTTAATCACTCCAATTCCGCGCGGCCCGATCAGCGCAGGTGCGCGTTTAGACAATTTACCAAAACACGTATATTTGTGGTGGATTATTGTATTAAAATGATTAAAATTCATAAAATGATCATAACACATAATAATTCAGTCAATTCAATGAAAATGCATGTCATAAATATCCGCTAACGTATGTACAAGCAACATAGAACAGCCTTTGTAGCATTTGTATCCTTTGTGGCCTTTTCCAGCCTTTGGGGTGTTTAGGGTGACCCTTTAAGTGGGATTATTTAATCAAGTTCGGCCAAAGTGTCAATAAACAACTGTCAAAAAATGGCGTCAGGAAGAATATTTAATAGAACACCTTTGACATTTTCATGTTTTACATGCAGATCCTTTATGGCAAATGCATCAGTTGCCAACATTAATATACAGAGATGCATGTCCTCAAGGTCGATGCGTGATCCGAGGTATGACAATAGATGCAATTTGCAATGTTTTCACATCAGACACATGCTCAAAATGAAGGTTACGTTTTGTTGAGGGTCAAGGCCATTTGAGCTGCGATGTCAATGCTCCAGATAATCACAGTGTTTTCCTAATTAGTCTGTAATCCATGGATCTTTTTCTCTACACTGTAAATGGCTGATTGAAAGATGGGCTGACAAAACTAGGTTTATTGTCTTTATTGTAGAATCCGACCAACTTGAATGTCCGCATATAATCCGTTGTTGAGAATATTTGGCCTGCGTTTACACAGCTCCAGATAAGGTGCATATTTGCTTAAATACCCAATTAAAGTTGCCAAAAACCCAAAAGTAGTGAGTATCCAAAAAAAGCAATGACAAATTTGTGGTATCTTTATCATGCTAAAGAAAACAATAAACAGACCACAAATATAGCATATTTTTGTCGAGCCCGCTTGCGGAAAGCGAGACCTAGTGATCACAATGATGTCTGGGTGTCCGTCCGTCCGTAGTCCATCCATGCGTCCGTCCATCCAAAATATGCGTTATCCGCGGCCATCTGGTTCCATGATGAAAACACATCCAAGGTTACAATTATTAATGAAATACCAAGACATGTTTTCATTTAGAAGCAAACAATTCAATAATCGCGGTCTGCTGATGTCTAAACAGTAGTGTGATTTTATTTTACCCAATTAAAATTTTGAAATACCCAATTGCTTATCTGGAGTCCTGTTTACACTTGGCTATTCAGTTAAATCAAAGTACTGAAAGTACTGAAACATGTTATCTCCACAAAAACCGATCACTTGCGGAACTAGACTGAAAGTTGCATATTTTCTCAATCATCATCCAGAGACAAATGTACTGTGCTGGTGCAAACCCATCAACACGTTTTTCTCTAGAATAAATTACTGTTTGTAACTCACATAAAAAATTGTATGAAATTGGTGGCTAACTGGTCACTGCTACCTAGCTGTGAGTACTAAAGATAATGCTATACTGTATTCACATGCATTAAATGTCCTGGTTCGTATTTTCCAAAGTTTAACTGATAAACTGAGCCCAAAACTGTGAAAACTATAGAGAATAATATATGTAGAGTTTTAGATAAAAGCAAGACAGACCAAAACGCCATAGGATAAGTTTGCACAGGGCACTATTTTCTTGGTCGTAATCGGTGTTTAGGCGCAGCACGACAATATGGCTGCATGCCCCCATAGAAATTTGTGCGACATAATATGCTATCTCAAAGGAGATAACATATAATCAAAGTACTGAAAGTAAACACTATTTGCTTTTTGCAGCTCAACTAATTGAATTTTCAACTTTATGACAGTATTTTCACTACTCAATTTGAAAACCAATGCACATTTTCACATTGCTCTGCATATTTTGTACTCCCACTTTTGATAATCAATGCGTATTCAGCTAAAATAATTGCGTAAAATACGCAATACGCACCTTATCTAGAGCTCTGATACCACTACATGTTTTGTGTGATGGCTGTACAAATTCATCAGTGAACAAATGAGATATATAATTATTTAAAAAAAACACATTTGTGTCTTTTAAAAGTAAATGCCCAGACGTAAATTTGAACACTGATATCAGGGGCGATTACCGTGTTTCCTTAAAATTTTAACGGAC
This sequence comes from Conchocele bisecta, assembly GCA_029237695.1. Taxonomy (NCBI): domain Eukaryota; kingdom Metazoa; phylum Mollusca; class Bivalvia; order Lucinida; family Thyasiridae; genus Conchocele; species Conchocele bisecta. Next base: position 120,684,839 of record CM055265.1, on the reverse strand, counting down.
ATTACTATTTATTCTCGGTATTTATTTTTTGATGTGCAATGATCATACTTTATAATCTGTCTAAGATATTTTTTCAAGTGACACGTTTAATTAGTATAAACAATTTTAAAGTATTATGCCTCATTTGCATATGAAAATAGCCGGATACCACCGTGAGTCACTATTAGTACCGGTAAAATAAATATTAAATTTGTACTAAACGATTATATCTGTATAGCGGGCACTCGTAGTTTTTAGAACTGGTGGAATAGTGACACCATTATACACTTATTTAGTTCCTATAAAGAATATGTTGTGCCTACTGAGTGGGCATGTACCTTTAATTAATATAATTGGTTATATTTTCTTTATTTCTCAACAATGAAAGTATATGTTGTTACCACTCAATGAGGCGGTTCAAATGAGTGGTCACAACAGATACTACTGATGGACAAAAAAAAGAAAAATATTTAAGTTGGTGTATCTTCAGCATAAAAAGGATTAATTTTTCTCCAGATAAGGTGCATATTGGCATATTTTACGCACTTATTTTAGCAGAATACGCATTGATTATCAAAAGTGGAAGTACAAAATACTCACAGCAATGTGAAAATATGCAGGGATTCCGCTGGCGATCGCCACTTTCGCAATTGGCGATAAAAATAAACAATTGGCGATAAAAAATTACAATTTTCGATAAAATATAATTGTAATTTTTCGCCAATTGTTTATTTTTATCCTATTGGTTATTCCTTCTTTCTTTTTTTTGAAGTGGTGATTTTTTTATTTTCCCCAGCGGAATCCCTGAATATGCATTTATTTTCAAATTGAGTACTGAAAATCATGCTGTGTAATAAAGTAAATTTTCAACTGTACTACAGTATGAATAAGTGAATAAGTAATAATACACTCAAATTAGTGAACGTTTAAACTCGTTTTGATCATTTGTTCCCTATTAAATAATGAAGAAAATCATTAATCTATTTGTAAAAATATAATAGTCATTTAATTATACCCCCCGCAACGAGTTCTGGGGGGGTATACTGGAGTCAGGTTGTCCGTCCGTGTGTCCGTCCGTGCTTCCGTAAACTTAACATCAGAGAAATATTGTTATAACTTCTATTTCCTTCATCTAAAATGCTTATCAAACATGCTTGTATTTCAAACCGTGCCAAATCCACGACCGTCCAACCCCCGCAGATCCCAAGGTCAAGGTCAAATACTTAGTCCGTAAACTTAACATCAGAGAAATATTGTTATAACTTCTATTTCCTTCATCTAAAATGCTTAATATTTCACACATGCATTCCTGTAAGGCTCTACTACCATGCTGTGCCAAATCAACGACCGTCCAACCCCCGCAGATCCCAAGGTCAAGGTCAAATACTTAGTCTCTTTACAAAACTTAACATCAGAGAAATATTGTTATAACTTCTATTTCCTTCATCTAAAATGCTTAATATTTCACACATGCATTCCTGTAAGGCTCTACTACCATGCTGTGCCAAATACACGACCATCCAACCCCCGCTGATACCAAGGTCAAGGTCAAATAATTAGTCTCTTTACAAAACTTAACATCAGAGAAATATTGTTCTAACATTCTATTTCCTTCATCTAAAATGCTTAATATTTCACACATGCATTCCTGTTAGGCTCTACTACCATGCTGTGCCAAATCCACGACTGTCCAGCCCCCGCTGATCCCAAGGTCAAGGTCAAATACTTAGTCTCTTTACAAAACTTAACATCAGAGAAATATTGTTCTAACTTCTATTTCCTTCATCTAAAATTCTTAATATTTCACACATGCATTCCTGTAAGGCTCTAATACCATGCATGCATGCTGTGCCAAGCCAAATCCATGACCGTCCAATCCCCGCTGATCCCAATGTCAAGGTCAAATACTTAGTCTCTTTACAAAACTTAACATCAGAGAAATAAGTTATAACTTCTATTTCCTTCATTGAAAATTCTTATTATTTCACTTGTGCATTCCTCTAAGGTTGTACTATCATGCTGTGACAAATCTACGACTGTCCAACCCCCGCTGATCCCAAGGTCAAGTTCACATACTTAGTCTCTTTACAAAACTTAACATCAGAGAAATATGTTATAACTTCTATTTCTTTCATTGAAAATTCTTAATATTTCATATGCTGTGACAAACGCCCCCTCCTAATAACCACCCCCCCCCCCCCCCCCCCCACAAATAAAATAAAAAAATAAAAAAATTTTTTTTACCAATGACCGCCAATTTCAAACACAAATAATCCTTATATCCTTATTTGTGTTTGAAATTGGCGGTCCTTGTTTTTTTGTTTTTTTTACTGGCTAATAAACGCCCCCCCCCCTTTTGTAAAATGTAACGCCTCCGGGGGCGTTAATTCAAGGTTATACGGTAGTCTCTTTACAAAACTTAACATCAGAGAAATTGGTTATAACTTCTATTTCCTTGCTCGGATCTGCTTCACATTTCACACACTCATTGCTCCAATGGACCTGTACCACCCTGTGACAAATTCACGTTCATGCCGCTCGCGCTAATCCCAAGGTGGGGTCACAAGCTCACACACTTGGAAATTTTTACATATTTTAGGGGTACCTGGGCCCACGGGGGGGGGGGGTATTCCGTAAGCCTCGCTTACTGACCAATCTAGTTTGAAATCCGGGGGTACAATACTCGTTAGACACAAAGCTTATCTGGAGTGCTGTTAATTGTTCATATTTCTTTTGTTGCAGGTTTGTCTCATTGATCCTGCATGCCAAGTCCCGTTTTCTGGATGAACAGAGAAAAAGGTATGGCCCAGCTTACCTTATACGTACCGTATTAGTTATAGTTCACTGATTTAATTTTTAGCCAGGTTTTTTGGAAAAAAATCCAGGCTATTGGATTGGCGAAAGCGGGGGCGGCGGGTGGCGTCCACAATCAATGTTAAGTTTTCGTGTTTGAGTCCATTTCTTTGTTACTGTACCACCTAGGACCACCAAACTTTCACAGCTTCATAATCAAGGGGTGCCCACCACATATCACTATCCAACATGTTACTTTTTTTTTAACTTGACCCATTTTTTCCACGCAGTCGACTTAGCCATTTTCAATGTTAAGTTTTTGCATTTACAATGTTAAGATTTCGTGTTTAAGTCCATTTCTTTGGTACTGTACCACCTAGGACCACCAAACTTTCACAACTTCATAACCAAGGGGTGCCTACCACATACAACTATCCAACATGTGACCATTTATTTTACCTTCACCTATTATTTCTACGTAATTGACTTAGCCATTTTCAACGTTAACTTTTTAACGTACGTCTGGTTAATTTTGTTGGAAAATAAAACTTTTTTGTTATACTATATCTCTGCAACTGCTTCGCCCATTACCTTGAAACTTCACATGGGTGTTTATCATCGTCCATATTTTCACTCTAACCCCCAACCGTGCAGCCCCTGTGTGCAATGTCAAGGTCAAATTACTTTGAATTTATTTGTTAAAGTTTTTTCGTGTACTATGTCTCTGCAACTGCTTCACCCATTACCTGGATACTTCACATGGGTGTTTATCATCATTGTCGCACCCGCTTGCGGAAAGCGCGATATCGTCGGCATTTTGGCGTCCGTCCGTCCGTACGTCCGTGTGTCCGGTTAAAGTTTTTTCATTAAAGTTTTTCCATCTACTATATCTATTTTTTTAGTGTCCATGCCTCGCCCCAAGGCGCGACATGCAGGCCATGGCCATCTAGTCTACAAAAAGTGGGTATAATTATGTTATCCAAGTGTCCATGCTTGGAAAAAACCTGGCATTCGTGGCTTTGCCTCGTTTCTTGTTTTACCTTCACTTATTAGTTCTACGTAATTGACTTAGCCATTTTCAACGTTAACTTTTTAACGTACGTCTGGTTAAATATTTTGGTTAAAACTTTTTTGTTATACTATATCTCTGCAACTGCTTCACCCATTACCTTGAAACTTCACATGGGTGTTTATCATCATCCATATTTTCATTCTAACCCCCAACCGTGCGGCCCCTGTGCCCAATGTCAAGGTCAAATTACTTTGAATTTTTTTGTTAAAGTGTTTTCGTGTACTATATCTCTGCACCTGCTTCACCCATTACCTTGATACTTCACATGGGTGTTTATCATCATTGTCGCACCCGCTTGCGGAAAGCGCGATATCGTCGGCATTTTGGCATACGTCCGTCCGTCCGTACGTCCGTGTGTCCGGTTAAAGTTTTTTCGTTAAAGTTTTTCCATCTACTATATCTATTTTTTTAGTGTCTATGCTTCGCCCCAAGGCGCGACATGCAGGCCACGGCCATCTAGTCTACAAAAAGTGGGTATAATTATGTTATCCAAGTGTCTATGCTTGGAAAAAACCAGGCCTACGTGGCTTTGCCTCGTTTCTTGTTTTATATTATGCTATGGTAAAAGCAGGTGGCTGGGGGCTGTTTCACTAAACTTCTTACGACTAAAATGTTCGTAAGCGCACATTTAGAATCGTCTGCAATTTGAATTGATGTATTTACATTTATTGAGCATATGCTGCATATGCAGCCTATGCTCAATAAATGTAAATGCAACAATTATTTACAAGAAAACATTGTTAATGTGAAATTTACAGACTATCATAATTTTGCACTTACGAACATTTTAGGCCTAGGAAGTTTAGTGAAACGGGCTCCTGGTAGGGAGCATGCAAAGAGCAATTTAACTCTTTCACCCCCAACTAACTGGAATAACTGGAATGGATTTTGATATGTTAATTTTTCAACCAATCCAATCATCAGAAAATGTGGTGTTGAAAGGGTTAATGATGGGTTTCATCCTTACTGGAATCTGTACGCACCCCCCCCCCCTTCCCCCACCAACACACACCCTTTTTTCTCTCATTTTTATGCAAACGTACATGTGACAGGTGACGGAGAAAATTAGTCTGATAGTTCTATATATAGTCTCTCATTGTATAAATGTATGTGCAATAAATAGGTTAATGCGACCAATACAGAAAAACACATTATGAGATCAGTACAACTTCAATGTATGGTGATGGGCCTAAAATCTAACATTTATGTCTATTTAAACTTGTCTAATTTCATTAGAAACTTGGCATCACCATATTTCTCACATCAGGTGATCAGTACAGCATCAATGTATGGTGCTATGCTTATGCAATATAATTTATATGTCAATTTACTATGATATTTATTAAACTTGTTAATTCATAATTCATGTGATTTCATAAGAAGCTTGGCATAGCCTTGTTCTCACAGGTGAAAGACTCGGAACTGTGACACAAATAAATGCCCATTACAAAAAATCCATTACCCAACCCACTTGGTCTCATACACTGTTTGACATACGGTACTATATTTTATTATAGATAGCAGGGCTCCAGTTAAGGTTCGTACTTTTGGGGTAAAATTCTTATTTCTCCATCAAACATGGCAACGTGTGAGTGCTTTAGAATCGTCTCAATGAGACGATTCTAAAGCACTCCCAACTTGCCATTTTTGGTGAAGAAATAACAAAATTTACCCCCAAATTTATCAAATTACGCACCTTAACTGGAGATATGGATAGAAGATAGTACTGTATGAGACCAAGTGGGCGGGGTAATGGATTTTTGTTAATGGGCATTTTTTTGTGTCACAGGTACGAGTCTTCCACCTGTGTCTCGGGACTGTAGCGGCACTCTTACTATTACAGTGGCGTGCTGTCACACAAGATGGAGGTACATCGAGCCCGCCTTCACTTTGAAATGACGGGAGATGGAAGCCACAGTGTTCTACTTATGCCTGGGGCTTTAGGTATATACCTGTCATTCCTGGGAATTAATCAGGCACAGGGTGTAAGCAAATCCCCACTTTTTCGCATATGCCCTCCTATTGGAGTAAATAAAGATAATAGTATAATCGAATACCGGTTTTTAGCTCACCAGGGGTTCACTAAACTTCGTACGACTAATTTTAAAAATGTTTGTAAGTGCAAAATTATGATATTCTGTAAATTTCACATTAACAATGTTTTCTTGTAAACTATTATTGGATTTACATTTATTGAGCATAGGCTGCATATGCAGCCTATGCTCAATAAATGTAAATCCATCAATTGAAGTTTCCAGCCGTTCCTAAATTTGCACTTACGAACATTTTAGTCTTACGAAGTTTAGTGAAACGGACCCCAGGGCCAAAGGCTCATTGAAATGAGCTAAAAATTGCTATTTACATATTTACCTCACAGGTTGAAGTAACGGACCGAGGTCTATAAATACATTAAATATGCCTAAAAGCATCAATAAATGAAAAAAATAAGCTAACAAATTTGTTTTCTCCCTTCATATTATAGACTTGGCATAAGTCTATATGGAGGGAGTAAAAAAAAATGTTTAATAACTTCTTTTTTTTCTTCATTTATTGATGCTTTTAGGCATATTTAAGGTATAAGTCTATTTGGAGGGAGTAAACAAATTGTTTAGCTTATTTGTTTTCATTTATTGATGCTTTTAGGCATATTTAATGTATTTATATACCTCGGTCTGTTACTTAAACCTGTGATTTACCTATGCTCTCCTATTGGAAGGCATAAAGATATTCCCGTAGTGTTAGTATTATGACATTGAATCAAACATCTCTTCCATAATTACTGGGCTGATGTTCACAACGTTTTACAATGATGATCTATGGGTGAGGATTTCCTTTCGATTTGTTGAAGTGGAATTTGTCTCAAAATCCAAGATGGCCACCATACACAAGTAGATTAGATAAAGTTCTTCAAACGACATCTGCTCACGAACTGATAAACAGATTTTTATGAAACATTGTAGAAAATGATTGAGCAGCACCAGGCTCAACCACATATTCTGATCAGGATTGACACTATTTGTTTTTGAGTTAACTCTTTGCATGCTAGCGGTGAAAATATCCGCCAAACAAATTAGGAGTATATTTTTAGCTCACCTGAGCGAAGCTCATGTGAGCTATTGTTACTGCAATGTGTCCGTCGTCGTCGTCCGTCGTCCGTGAACATTTTCAAATGTCTTCTCCTTGGTAACCATTGGGCCTCTAGTCACCAAACTCATGGTCATGGTCCTTAGGTAGGGGGATTACAAATTGTTAAAATGACGTCTTTACGTAATCCAAGATGGCCGCCGTCTAAAGATAGCACAAATTCTTCAACAATCTTCTTCTCAAGAACCGCCAACCGGATTTCGACAAAACTTGGTAGGAATGATCGATGTACAATGCTCTTTCAAAGTTGTTAAAATGGTGACCCCGGGGTCAAAAATGGGCGTGGCCCGTGGGGTCAAATTGGGGTCAAATTTTATTTTTGACCGAATATAGTCATGTCATTTATTTTTGACCGAATATGGTCATGTCATATATCAAATTGAAGGTATCAATGAGGCGATCACTCTGGTGCATTTTTTGTCGAAATCGGATGGTTATGTCATCCAAGATGGCCGCCGAAAGGTCAAAATGTCATTCTTTTATTAGAGATTTCAAAATTCTTCTTCACATGAACTGCTTGGCCCATGGTAGCCAAACTTAAAAGTCATGGTCCATGGGTGAAGCCTTTTTAGATTTGTTAAAATGGAGGTCATCGCTAATCCAAGATGGCCGCCATCTAAAAATAGCATAAATTCTTAAAAAATCTTCTTCTCATGAACCGCTAGCCGGATTTTGACGAAACTTGGTAGGAATGATCGATGTACAATGCTCTTTCAAAGTTGTTAAAATGGTGACCCCGGGGTCAAAAATGGGCGTGGCCCGTGGGGTCAAATAAAGGTCAAATTTTATTTTTCACCGAATATGGTCATTTTATATATCAAATTGAAGGTGTCAATGAGGCGATCACTCTGGTACATTTTTTGTCAGAATCGGATTGTTATGTCATCCAAGATGGCCGCCGAATGTGTCAAAAGGTCATTCTTTTATTAGAGATTTCAAAATTCTTCTTCACATGAACTGCTTGGCCCATGGTAGCCAAACTTAAAAGTTATGGTCCCTGTGTGAAGCCTTTTCAGATTTGTTAAAATGGAGGTCATCGCTAATACAAGATGGCCGCCGTTTAAAAATAGCATAAATTCTTAAAAAATCTTCTTCTCATGAACCGCTAGCCGGATTTTGACTAAACTTCGTAGGAATGATCGATTTTCAATGCTCTTTCAAAGTTGTGAAAATGGTGACCCCGGGGTCAAAAATGGGCGTGGCCCGTGGGGTCAAATTGGGATCAAATTTAATTTTTTACCGAATATGCTCATGTCATATATCAAATTGAAGGTACCGATGAGGCGATTGCTCTGGTGCAATATTTGTCGGAATCGGATGATTATGTCATCCATGATGGCCACCAAAAGGTCCATTTATTCGAGATTTTGAACGTCTTTTTCTCAGGAACCACATGGCTGATGCTGGCCAAACTTCATAGGATGTTCAGATCCTTGGGTGAAGCATTTTCAGATTTGGTAAAATGAGTCATCGCTTAATCCAAGATGACCGCCATCTAAAAATAGCACAATTTTTTTAAAACATATGAACTCAATGTCACATTCTCGTCTGGTGTTCATGGAGTCAGGTGAGCGAATTAGGGCCATCATGGCCCTCTTGTTTATTTCTCTCTGTAAATATGTCTTGGAATTTCATTAGAATTGAGTCTTCAGCACTCAATTCTAATGAAATTCCAAGACATATTTATGATATTTAAAAGGAAAAGTAAAAGAAAATATGATGACTTTTGATAAACTATTTATAGCCCACAAATTTCCCAGCATGCAAAGAGTTAAAGGAAAAGAAAAGGCAAAACCCATAAGCCCCATTTCTGCAGTCGCAGCCACAATTGATAACGCCCATGTTGCAGGTTCGACACGTACAGATTTCAGTCCCCAACTTCAACATTTCAACAAGAGTGACTTCACCCTGATAGCGATTGACCCGCGAGGATATGGGCAGAGTATACCGCCACATCGTGACTGGCCACTCGAGTACCTTCAGCGGGATGCCGAGGATGCTATGGAGTTAGTTCGAGTAAGTTGTTCTTAACCACACAGGGATTAAGTCTATTTCCATTTTGGGAAAATTAGCCCTTGAATTTCCTTGAATTGGGAATTTTTCTATCATTGGTAATTGAACGAGCTATTTAAGAATATCGTCAATACAGGTGATATGATAAATCAGTGATTCTATATTTTATGTACATCTGGTGTCCAGGCGTAATTTACTGGCAATTCACACAATTTATAAGGAAAATTAATCTTTTTTTTTTCAGTAAAGATACTATCCATTAAGACATCAGTTTTCACACTTTTTGTGTTTTTAGTTATTATTTTCTGTTGTTGTCATATGTGTGATGCACCAAATGGGCATATCCTGGCCATCAACCAGCACAGTTTACAAGCCTGTAATTCTCAAATCGTGTCCATTTTTTCGAGTGATCGCATCTTTCGAGCCATCGCATCTTGCGATTTTGGTATATTTGTCGACTACTGTACCCATCGGATTTAGGAAATAATGAAGCATAATAGAGTGTATCCATGTTTTAGATGATAATAGTATTTATTCGCAGATTAAAGTTATCAGGTGAAATTAGATATACTGTATTTAAATATATTTACAAAACTGTCTTTATTTCAATTATTATCAATTAATGGAGAAAAGCTCCAGTATATATTTTAATACTATAAATAGTGGAGTACATACATGTAATTAATGTCGCAGCTGGTTGTGACGTCACTCGAAACAGTGGTGTATGGGCCCAGCTCAAACGATGTTGTTTTCGGCGCCCATAAAAAATCGGGAATCGGTCATGAATCGGAAAATATTGCGACGCAACAAAACGTGACTAGTGTAAACACTGATCAACTTGCAGACTCCTGCAACTTGATATGGGTTTACTATTTCACTGTATTATGCATCATGAATAGCTGTCGAGGACGAACATTTCAGGTCCCAAACTGAATGTGCAAGCCGATTTAATGCTGCGCTGATCGGCAATTCAGTAGAGCAAATCCTTTTTGTCACGACCAGTCATCTCTGCCTAACTAGGAAGTTCGGTATTATTAATGGGCGTTTTTCGTTGTAACTCCCGGGTAGCCACACAAATAACACGAGGACCACTAGAACAAGCAGAGTTCCAACTCGAGTTAAAGAATTTTGACCTTTGAACCTTACTCGAGGAACTTTAATCGAACCCACGCCGGGTGGTGGGTTACTAGGGTTCCAACTTGACTTGAACCCGAGCAACGACTCTGGTTGTTCCTGTGATACTCGGGTTACGGGTTACTCGCGTATAACCCATGAGTTACCACGAAAAACGACTAATGACTTGCGACAGACTCTATTAAATGCGCCGAGTGGCCGGAGCCCAGAATATTTAATAAATCGCCGTATATCGTTGATCGCAATCAACAATGTTAACGATCAAATTGCATCACTTTAGGCAATTAACTGCACTTGAAAAGAAACCACATGTCATAGACAGGTAGAGCGCAGCTCAGCCTTTGATCGTGATAAGTCGACGCGGAGGTGTGAAAATTAGCCAAACACAAACTTCGACATGACTTTCAAGTCAACGTATAGCAAAATATCGAGAAATGAGTCCTCGGGACTTGAAAAATGTTTCAAGAGATCTCATTTTTCGAGGAGTTGCATTTTGAGCCATCGCATGTAAATTACATTAAATAATTAGGGGAAAATAAATTTGCATTTTGATATCAAAAATACTGACATTAATGTATCTGTCCCACAAAATCGAATCATATCTGTTACACTGAACAAAAAAACCTTCCTTTCCTACTCTCAGCTATTAATGCAATGACATTGTATATTGGCGCACAATTTATAAATAAACACGGTGGTTAACACAACTTCAGTTATTGCCTAGAATGAAGCCGGTCTGTATTCGGAATTTTATGGTTACACAATACATGCATCATTACCGTTCGGGCTTTATACACGTGCATATGTATGTACGGTAGGTCGGCTGAAACCGAAATGGGTGGATAGACACACTTGCAACATTTGCATATTCTACCTTCATGATGTGTTTTTAAAGAAAATTAATTTCTGTTACGATCATTTCCATTACAAAATTTTGTAACAGAAATGACCATCGTGTAACGGCAATGATATACATGTATTATCAAATTAACAAGTCAGTCCATGCGTCAATTAGATCTAAACCTGGTCCCATTAGTTGTCGGTTAGTAGTGGCACATTTGTTCAGACCTACAACATTTATATATCAGGATTTAATTAGTAAAAGCTCTGTAAAAACAAAAAACAGACACAGCTTCGAGGAGTGTGGGTTAATTCCTATTGGCAATGACATTAAAAGTAAACATTAAATTGAAGTTATATTGTACAGCATATGCAAAGTATAAATATGTTTGTTATATATGCTGTTATAGTATTTTAAATAAAGGGAGAGTCATTCTTTTACATTTTGACATTACCGTTACATAAATCAGTTCCGTTACGCCCATATTTTTGGAGGCTGTGCTATTAATTAAATGTAGCTTTATAACGATGTTTGGTACATGTGGTAACACACGGCATTCTGTTACATACCAAGCTATTTCCCCACCCCGTCTGTCCGTGTGTCTGTCCATCCGAGATTTGTGTGTACCTACTATCTCCGGAACCGTAAGTCAGATTGGCTTGAAACTTCATATGCTTATTTGTCATCATCCATACTTTCATTCTGTGACCCACTCATGCAGCCCCCTTGCCTAAGGTCAAGGTCGAATTACTTAGAAGAATTTGAGGGGTACATCTTCCATCAATGTTACTAATTTCTTGTATTCCACAGAAACTGGGCTTGGAGAAGATATCTATCATGGGTTGGAGTGACGGTGGTATCTCAGCAATGATAGCGGCAGCCAGGTACCCAGATATCGTGAAGAAGCTCGTCATCTGGGGTGCAAACGCCTACATAACACAGAAAGATATCGAGTTCTATGAAAGTGAGTATAGCGTATAGAATCCGTCGCAACAAACAGGAGTTAAAGTACAAAGATCACATACTGAATAGCATGGCTGGAAAACAATAAAAACATGGTTTGGCAGCATTTTAGAATCATTTCCAGTGGAAATGATTCTAAAATGCTGCCAAACTATGTTTTTGTTAATATCTCAGTCTGGCAGAGCACAGGTGGGTAGAGAATTCTATGAACTTGAGCATTTATGACCCACCACAAAATAAAGAGGCTTATTACTAGTATCACCTCGCCAATAGGCCTGAAGGTACATAGCATTAGTCCCGGTATGTGCGTGCTTACGTTCATTAGTAACACCTTCATTTCTTAATAGCTTATGAACCCAAGACTGATATAAATAACAGGCCCGTAGCCAGACCTGTTTGAAGGGGGGGTCGTTTCGAAGGCCGAAGGGGCCTGAGATATCTAGGGGGTCTAAAAAAGTGGACCTCGAGGCTAAAAAAGTGGACCTCGAGGCTGGGCGGGGGGGGGGTCGTCCGACCGCTCCGACCCCCCCTGGCTACGGGCCTGAATAATATTTGGCCACAACACATATCTAGGGATGGTGCTTTATTTTGCATACTCCTCCCACGTCTGAAAATCCAAGGTGAAGATCACAAGGCGCTATGTCATTTTATTGTCAAGACTGACAGCGAGGGGATAAGCATACTAATAAAAATGCCCTTGCTGATTGTGCAAGCAGTGTAGCCCCAGATCAGCCTGCGCATCAGCACAATCTGATTAGGGCCTACACTGTGTGTTAGTATCAAGGCGAAACATCCCTTTTGCGTGCTATGAATATTTTAATTCTGTATCCAGTTGCATGATACGGCTATGGATCAGGAGCCAGAGCTCCAGATAAGTTTTGTATCTAAAGATTATTACACCCCCAAATTTCAAATTCAATGCGTATTTTACTTTTACAAATGTATTATTGATTTGTTTCCTTATTAAAAATGATAAAAAATAAAACAAATTTAAAATTCACTTATTTGAGCTGCAAAAAGCAAACAGTGTTTGCTTTTTGCAGCTCAACCAAGTAAATTTTCAACTTTATGACAGTATTTTCACTACTCAATTTGAAAATCAATGCGTATTTTCACATTGCTGCAAGTATTTTGTACTCCAACTTTTGATAATCAATGCATATTCTGCTAAAATAAGTGTGTAAAATATGCCTATACACATGCACTTATCTACAGCTTTGAGGAGCTACACTGGCCAAGCACTCAATAAACTCTGGAATTACCCCCTTATTAGGTCGCCGTTTTTCGCTGATATTTATGTGGAAATTAAATTCCAAATCAACTAAAATAAAATTCTTTGATTTAACGACGGCACTTGCTCGATGACCTTGTATGTCGGGACCAACTATATATGTCTATAAGCTCTATAGGCTAGCACGAAGTTGTCTTGCCCAAGGACACGCCGAATTGGCCATTCCAGCGGGTTGAGGTGGGAATCGAGGTGGGGCTCTTCTGGCCACCTTTTTAAATTAAATTCCACATGAGCTCTCATTTTTATATGCAGTACAACAAACTGTGGAGTGATGAGTACTGAAGACAGGGGTCCGTTTCACTAAACTTTGTACGACTAAAAATGTTTGTAAGTGCAAAATGATGATAGTCTGTAAATTTCACATTTACATTGTTTTCTTGTAAACAATTATTGGATTTACATTTATTGAGCATAGGCTGCATATGCAGCCTATGCTCAATAAATGTAAATCCATCAATTGAAATTTCCAGACGATCCTAAATTTGCACTTACGAACATTTTAGTCGTACGAAGTTTAGTGAAACGGCCCACAGGTTGTCTGTCCACCTGTCTGTAATTGAACATCGAGGTAAATTTTCTTGTAACTTAAGTTTCCTTTCACAGAACCCTGACCAAAATTGCTACCCGGTAATCCAGCTAAGGACACTTGGAGGGAGTAATGCTTAGTTATAGTATATTATTCAGTGAAATGTAACACTTTGTATCAAAGAATGTCAAATATAACGGGCATTTTTTTTATATAAAATTTTACATTACTGTACAAATAATTAAATACGCCCTCGAAGTGCACTTAACTATAGTTGTATAATATTAGTGCATTTAGAAAATTTAATGTTTGCGAATTCGACTAGTGATTGCATGGAATATGGGCTAATATGTGGCTGTGACTGGAGAAATAGGGCTTATGTGATTTGTGACCATTGTAGCTCCTGATCAAATAACACACTCCTGTAGTCTGATAACAATCTACATGTATATTGCTTATTAGAAATATGACATTGTTTTCATTGATGGAATGGCAAACAGTGCAGATTCTGATCAGACTATGTATGCACAGTCTGATCTGGATCTACACTGGTCGCAAAACCCATTACCCCCATTTCTCCAATCACAGCTACATATGCATGTATTTATTACTTCTACAATTATATGAACCAAAACTTACCCATCTTATTCCACAGGAGGAAGACTCTGACCTGTGCCACACAAAAAAATCCCATTAAAAAATTATATTATCCCACCCACTTGGTCTCATACGGTACTCTACAGTATATACTGTATGAGACCAAGTGGGTGGGGTAATGGATTTTTTTAATGGGCATTTTTTTTGTGTCACAGGTCCGAGTCTTCCATTTCTGTCTTATTCTCACAGGTATCCGCGACATCAACAACTGGAGTGAGAAGATGAGATCGTCCTTCCTGGCACTATATGGGGAGAAATACTTTCGCAACCAGTGGAGTAATTGGGTCGATGCGTATGGAGCATACTTCAAGAAGTGCAATGGTTTGTTGCTATGATTGGGCAAAACTGGGCATATTGACATTGTAAAACTGGGCATATTGACATTGTAAAACTGGGCATATTGACATTGTAAAACTGGGCATAATGATGTAAAACTGTGCATATTGATGCAAAATTGGGCATATTGACATTGTAAAACTGGGCTTAATGATGTAAAACTGCATATTGATGCATAACTGGGAATATTGACATTGTAAAACTGGGCATATTGACATTGCAAAACTGGGCATATTGATGCAAAAATGGGCATATTGACATTGTAAAACTAGGCATATTGACATTGCAAAACAGGCATATTGACATTGTAAAACTTGCCATGTTGATGCAAAACTGGGCATACTGATGCACAACTGGGCAAAGCAAAACTGGGTATATTGACATTGCAAAGCAAAACTGGGCATATTGACATTGCAAAGTAAAACTGGGGATATTGACATTGCAAAACTAGGCATATTGACATTGCAAAGCAAAACTGGGCATATTGGCATTGCAAAGTAAAACGGGGCATAATGACATTGCAAAGCAAAACTGGGCATATTGACATTGAAAAGCAAAACTGGGCATATTGACATGGCAAAGCAAAACTGGGTATATTGACATTGCAAAGCAAAACTGGTAATATTGGAATTGCAAAGCAAAACTGGGTATATTGACATTGCAAACTGGGTATATTGCAAAGTAAAACTGGGCATATTGAACTGGGCATATTGACATTGCAAAGTAAAACTGGGCATATTGACATTGCAAAGCAAAACTGGGCATATTGACATTGCAAAGCAAAACTGGGCATATTGACATTGCAAAGCAAAACTGGGTATATTGACATTGCAAAGCAAAACTGGGAATATTGTCATTGCAAAGTAATAGTGGGCATATTGACATTGTTAAGTAATAGTGGGCATATTGACATTGCAAAGTTAAACTGGGCATATTGACATTGCAAAGCAAAACTGGGTATATTGACATTGCAAAGCAAAACTGGGCATATTGTCATTGCAAAGTAATAGTGGGCATATTGACATTGCAAAGTAATAGTGGGCATATTGACATTGCAAAGTAAAACTGGGCATATTGACATTGCAAAGCAAAACTGGGCATATTGACATTGCAAAGTAAAACTGGGCATATTGACATTGCAAAGTAAAACTGGGCATATTTACATTGCAAAGTAAAACTGGGCATATTGACATGCAAAGCAAAACTCGACATATTGACATTGCAAAGCAAAACTCGGCATATTGACATGGCAAAGCAAAACTGGGCATATTGACATTGCAAAACTGGGCATATTGACATTGCAAAGTAAAACTGGGCACATTGACATTACAAAGCAAAACTGGGCATATTGACATTGCAAAGTGAAACTGGGCATATTGACATTGCAAAGTAAAACTGGGCATATTGAAATTGCAAAGGAAAGCTGGGCATATTGACATTGCAAAGTAAAACTGGGCATATTGACATTGAAAAGCAAAACTGGGCATATTGACATTGCAAAACTGGGCATATTGACATTGTAAAACTGGGTATATTGACATTGCAAAACTGGGTATATTGATGTTGTGACCAGTGAAGACCCAGACCACCCTGCGTGTCTGCGCAGTTTGATCAGTGTCTTCACCATTTATTATTTGGTCAGAAAATGGCATACTGAACAAATGAGATGCTAATAACACTTTTCGAGTGAGTTTTTTCTTTTGTTTACCTCCTATAATTCTGAGCAACTGAATATTGTTAAGTGCGCACAACGGCTTTACGGTTATTTCTATTATATATTAACCCTTTCAATGCGCCATACGTTTATCATAATATTTGCATACAGTGTAGATCCAGATGAGCCTGCTTGTAACGAGCCGTCTCATCACGATCTGTACCATTTAAAGATATTTATTATTTCTAAAAACACTACCCCTTTCTTATATGTTGTACATTGAAAAGTCTGAAAAATAACATAGGAAGGCAGGGCATTAAAATTCTTAAAATTTTCACTCGTTGCAAGTTTGATAAAAAATAAATAATTTACATACAAACATTTGAAATTTCAACTCATACTGCAGACAGACAGTGTTTGCTTTTTTCAGCTCAACTAAGTAAATTTTCAACTTTATTACAGTATTTTCACTGCTCAATTGAAAACCAATGCGTATTTTCACATTGATGTGAGTATTTCCCACTTTGATAATCAATGTGTATTCTGATAATATAAGTGCTTAAAATAATACACACCTTATCTGGAGCTCTGTGTGTTACAGGAGATATTTGTATAGCTGACCTACCGAAGATCTCCGCCAAGACCTTGATCATACATGGCTTGAAGGATGCCCTAGTGCCCTTAGAACATCCGGACTACCTCCATCATAACATCAAAGGATCTAGGTAGGCGTTACACTTTATATACGAACCAAGTCGCCATTATAAGGTTCGACCATGTCCAGCCGGGGGTAAACGTTTGCCGTGGCACGAGGGAACTGTTTGAACCTGCGACCGTAGTGGGTAAGCATTTGCTGTGGTACGAGGGAATTGTTTGAACCCACGGCCCACAGTTCCCTCGTGCCACGGCAAACGGTAAACGTTTGCTGTGGCACGAGGGAACTGTTTGAACCCCAAGGCAGTAGGCCTTGGGGTTCAAACAGTTCACTCGTGCCACGGCAAACGTTTACCCACGGCTGGACATGGTCGAACGTTATTGTTACATTTCTGTCAGAAACATCATGAAATTTGAGCATTTATGCAGTAGTTTCGGTACTTGGATAATCTGCTCCACTCAAACAGTTGATTTATACATACATATTCCTGGCAGTACACGTCGCTTGCTGCAGGTGCTTCATCCTCCGCAACGATTCAGTGCGACCATTGTTAACTGGTCTGGTGACATAATGGCGCGTTTGTGTAACGTCATGAGACACATGCATTACGTAGGTGCTGGCTTGGCCCTGAAATGAGCATTGTCTACGGCCATGGTCAAACAGCATGCGCTGTACATTTGAGCACGGCTGTGAGCGGTGTCAAACAATGTCACTATCAATAACAGTTAGAATGCAGGAAGCGAAAACTGTCATCTGCTGTAGTTATACGCCTGGGACATGATTCTAAAGTCCTGTCAAACCATGTTTTTGATGAGAAAAATTGAAAAACAGCAGACCCAACCAAATTTAATTCAGCAGTGTAAGGGTTTGTTGAAGAAATAATTGTTGAGCCGGCTTTCCGAGAGTGAGACATGGCTTGAAACTTCATATACTTATTTGTCATCATCCATGTGTTCATACTATAGCCCACCCATGTGACCCCTGTGCTCAAGGTCAAATACCTTAGAAATTTGTGCTAAATGTGTATGCCTCCGCACCAAATTGTGCTGGGGGCATATAGCAATGGGCTTGTCCTTCCGTCCATCCGTTTTTACATCCGAATATGTTTCCACATGATAATCTTTTACTGATTTTCCCCATACTGCACATGTGTTCTGATATCAATGAGGTAAAGTCACCTATTGAAAGTGGAGGTTATTGCACCAAGTTTGAGGTCACCTGTACTAAAAATAGATTGTTTGTTCTCACTTTGCTCATATCTTCACAATAACACGACTACTATAAGCCCGAGCTCAACTATACCTTAGGGGCCTGTTTCACTAAACTTTGTACGACTAAAATGTTCGTAAGTGCAAATTTATGATCATCTGGAAATTTCAATTGATGGATTTACATGTATTGAGCATAGGCTGCATATGCAGCCTATGCTGAATAAATGTAAGTCCATCAATTGTTTACAAGAAAACAGTGTTAATGTGAAATTAACAGACTATCATAATTTTGCACTTACGAACATTTTAGTCGAACAAAGTTTAGTGAAACGGCCCCCAGATGTCCATTGATACATATTGTGGTAAGACACGTATTGACAATGCAGTGTGTGTAACATCACCGGAGCTAAAAATACTAATAGGCATTTAGTGGGGGCATTCGTGTGCCGACAGGCCACTTTTCTATTTTTGTCGAGCCCGCTTGAGAAAAGCGTGACATAATAATCACAATGACGTCCGGGTGTCCGTGCATCCTTGCGTCCATCTATCCGTCTGCGTTAAAGTTTATTAATACCTTATATCTCTGCAGTCCTAAGTCACATTGACTTGAAACTTCATATGCATATTAGTCATCATCCATATATTCATGCAGTATCCCACTCATGCGGCCCCTGTGCCCCAAGGTCAAGGTCAAATGACTTTAAATAGAAGTTTGCGTTAAAGTTTTTGTCAAAATTTGCGTTAAACTTTTCACATACATGTACCTACTATCTCTGTAACCGTAAGTCTGATTTGCTTGAAACTGTGTATGCTTATTGGTCATCATCCATATATTCATTATGTGTCCCACTTATGCGGCCCTTGTGCCCCAAGGTCGAGGTCAAATGACTTAGAAGTTTGTGTTAAAGTTTTCGTCCTAATTGACTTGATTTTCTTTTTATTATCAAGGCTGCCAGCGAGGGGATTAGCTTCTTTTAACGATGCCAGTTCTTGTTTTTCAATGTATCTGTTACTACATTATATATATCTTACCCTGAGATCACCAGATGCCTCGGCGGGCTTGATATGCAGGCCGCGGCCATCTGGTTTATTTAAATTTGTGTTAACGTTTTTGAGTGACCAGTCATCCACCCGTGTTATCAATTTCTTGTTTCCTTACAGGTTATATATAATGCCAGAAGGGAAACACAACCTGCACCTAAAATACTACCGGGAGTTCAACTTCCTGGCCGAACACTTCCTCAAGGCGTGAACACGGTGACTACGAAACAACGGCAGTGATATTTCGTCCTTTGATGAATTCTTATATGTGCGGCTGTGACAGTGAAATGGGACTTATGAGTTTTGCGACCTATGTAGATCCAGATCAGCCTGTGCATCCACACAGTCTGATCAGGATCTGCACTGTTCCCCATTCCATCA
Source organism: Conchocele bisecta (assembly GCA_029237695.1). Taxonomy (NCBI): domain Eukaryota; kingdom Metazoa; phylum Mollusca; class Bivalvia; order Lucinida; family Thyasiridae; genus Conchocele; species Conchocele bisecta. Next base: position 120,665,148 of record CM055265.1, on the reverse strand, counting down.
ATGACACGCCTGTCATGCTTCGAACATGCAATATAGGTTCAGTATCAGGCTACAGGGGTCCGTTTCACTAAACTTTGTACGACTAAAATGTTCGTAAGTGCAAAATTATGTAAATTGCACATTAACAATGTTTTCTTGTAAACAATTATTGGATTTACATTTATTGAGCATAGGCTGCAAATGCAGCCTATGCTCAGTAAATGTAAATCCATCAATTGAAATTTCCAGACAATCCTAAATTTGGACTTACGAACATTTTAGTTGTACGAAGTTTAGTGAAACGGTCCCCAGGTGTGCGCTATTTGATTAGAAGCTAGACGGGTACTAAATCCTGTAAGCGCCATTTCTCCAGTCACAGCCAGACATTAGGTAGAAAGTTGGCGTGAGGACTTTCTGTTCCTGTTTATATGAACCACATATAGATGTATGTGAGCCCATCATTAGCTGAAAGTGACCTCGTGACGGTTACGTCGCTGAATAAATATGTACTCTGCTATTTCTTTTTTTTGTTCTCCATTGTTTTTTATGAAAGCATGTTTATACAGTGCATGATAGACCTGATTCTCATGTTCTGTTTTTTTTATCTTAAGAAATTTAAAAAAAAACAGCAGTTGACAATAATATTAGATTCCCGCCTTTTAAAGAGCAAATAAAACTCTTTTTTTCTATCAATGATAGAATTTGACAAGATTAAATGAATGCTGAAAACTGCATGCAAAAATAACAAAAACTTTAAAGTTACAAAGATTTAACTTAACTGAAGTGTATATCTTATCAGCTTTAATAAATTTATAAGAAAATTAAGTATCCAGTCATACATACAATTTGTATATGACCATGTTAACGATCATAAACAAAACCGCATTAAATCAATCAATCGTTCATACATTGCTAATCAATTTAATTACTGTAGATGTTCATTAAATTAACATAGAAAGTGAACATGATCAGGTTGTATGCTGGCTGTAAATGTTCGTAGTCCATAATTCTGTTCGTAGTGTTTCGAAATATGTTTCTGGAAATTAACAGAATGCTCAAATGAGACACGCCATGTGATTTTGTACCTTCGGACATCTGCGTAATTTCCTGAATTACATTTACAAAATTTACAATATTTTTCATAAATAATTTCAAAAGTTGACAAAAAAATTCAGAGTACATGCGGAATTATATTCCGCATGTACTCTGAAAATTTTGTCAACTTTAGACGCCATTTACGTAAAATATAGTAAATATTGTAAACGTAACGTAATTCATGAAATTTCGCAGATGCAGGTACAGAATTACGTGGAGTGTCTCAAATTACGAATGCCGTTGGAATTGGAGAGATCTAGGTTTTTAAACTTGCCATGTGTCGTAAAATGTGCAATTGTGTTTGGAATGGTTTTGAATTCCAAAATTCCCATGCTGCCTTTTGTAGTGGTTTCCAAGCATGTGATTACAGAATGTTCTGAAAATGTTTTGGACGTCGGATGTGATTCCAAGAATATGATGGAAATTTGTAGTTAACATGCAATTAAACGTTTGAATGGCCTAACCAGCATCAGACTGCTTGGTTATGAACATAAGAGTTGAGTGCATGCTCAAAACGTTTATAGTCGTATGCACCGATTCAATTACGCTGTTTGAGGTAGAGTCCATGCTCACAATTTTTGTCGAGCCCGCTTGCGGAAAGCGAGACAGTGATCACAATGACATCCGGGTGTCCGTCCGTCCGTCCGTCCGTCCGGGCCAACATCGGGGGTTTAGGAGCTTAGGGTAAGGGTTAGTAACAAAGGAATCCGTCCGGCCGTCCGTCCGTCCGTCCGTCCGGGCACACATTAGGGTACTTATGTGGCTAGCCCCACAGGGTTATGGACTTAGTAAAGGATAGGGTTGGTTACAATTAGCCACCTAAAAAATCGTTTTATGTGGCTAAAAATCGTTTTATGTGGCTAATATTTAACATGTGATAAGCCACATAAGTATAGTAATGTAAGTCCGTCCGTCCGTCCGTCCGTCCGCGCCAACATCGGGGGTTTAGGAGCTTAGGGTAAGGGTTAGTAACAAAGGATTCCTTTGTTATAGTCGGTAAGCTCCTAATTCCATTGATCTTTAGGAGCTAATCCTTTGATCTTTTAAAGAACAAATAGCTCATAACTCTCAAATGTTTGAACGTCCGTCCGTCCGTCCGTCCGGGCACACATTAGGGTACTTATGTGGCTAGCCCCACAGGGTTATGGACTTGTTAAAGGATAGGGTTGGTTACAATTAGCCACCTAAAAAATCGTTTTATGTGGCTAAAAATCGTTTTATGTGGCTAATATTTAACATGTGATAAGCCACATAAGTACCCTAATGTAAGAACGTCCGTCCGTCCGTCCGTCCGTCCGTCCTCCGTACTTACGAGAGCTACATTGTGAGGTTGCTGTGTTGTGCTGAAACCCACCTACCGCCCTATTTAAGACACTTGGATAAGTGTTTTTCAAATATAATTAACTAATGGCTAGCTCATTTGCATATTATGCGATTTATTCCGTAAGAGAATCGTTAAGGAAGAAAATAACGGAATAAGTTGCTACATTGTGAGGTTAACCCCACAGTGTAAACATCAAAGGAAATAACCTCACAATGTAGCTCTCGTAAGAACGTCCGTCCGTCCGTCCGCTCGTCCGAAATCTGCGTTAAAATTTTAAAAATATCATCAAATGCCTCGGCGGGCTCGACATGCGGGCCGCGGCCATCTGGTTTTATATTTGCATGGCTAGGCAACTTAACTTATTGCAGATAAAAGGTGTTACGTATTTTGTTATTAATGCATGTACAAGTATATAAAATAATTAAGTTAATAGAAGTGCTATTATTGGTATGAACTGCTTTTGTAGGTAGTCGGGGCTCACAATTTCCTACAATGTAAATATTAAATGAACTTAAAACTAAACACTCAGTCTGGCCAAGTTTGAGCTCAAACTTAAACAACCCAACTGCATGATATTATTAAAAATACATTGTACAGGTATTAAATAAAATTAGGACTTTATTGTTCAAGTCTGAGCTCAGATTTTATCATCAGATTCAAGTTCATACTCAGGAATATTTAGTTACTTTATCATTATCCTATGTCTGTGGTTTAGTTATCAATCTCTCTGATCATGTTCTCCACACTCCTACTCAAGTGCAGTCAATTTAATGAGGAATCGTAGCTAGTTATCTCCCTTTGAATTTATTTATAGAAATCCGGTCCAAATTATATATTTTAACTCTTTGCATGCTAGCGGCGAAAATATCCGCCAAACGAATTAGGAGTATATGTTTTATTTCTCTCTGTAAATATGTCTTGAAATTTCATTAGAATTGTGTCCTCCGGACACAATTCTAATGAAATTCCAAGACATATTCATGACATTTATAAGGAGAAATGAAAGAAAATATAATGAATTGTCATCTGCTATTTTTGAACTATTTATAGCCCACAAATTTCCCAGCATGCAAAGAGTTAAGGCTTTAGCATGCAAAGAGATAAGGTCAAAAGGGCGAATGTAGCGGGAATTGCTGTGAAAAAGAGCCATTACAGTGTTTTTGACTAGCATTGATCCAGGTCATCCAACACATCTGCAATCTGATCAGGGACTGCATTATTTGCCAGATTCATATTTCCACACTTATCAATGTTATTGCAATCAGTGTAGACTCAGATCAGACTACACAGATGTGCAGTCTGATCTGGGTCTGCTCTGTTTGCAAAACTCAATTTTTGTGTTATTCAGTAAGAAATAAACGCTGAAATAAAGCTTAGGACCAGATATCTATAAATAGATTTGCAAAGGGAAATAACTAGCTACGATCCCTCATTGGCTGATACTGAGCATGAGAATGACGTACATGCTTCAGTAGCCGATTTCACCTAAATTGCTAAGCATACTTATCTAGCTAAGTATACTTTGAGGGAGTAGTCATTTATTTTTCCTGAAATGCATTATTTCATATAGAACTAACTTCTGCATATATTTGATGATTAAAAGTATGCAGAATTATTATACTGAATTTATTACATTATCACAGCCAAAATGGCTGTGATAATGTAATAAATTCAGTATAATAAAAAATAATACATTTATTTTTAAATTGAAAATTTCTCCCTCAAAGTGTACTTTATAGCAAGATAAGTATACTTTGCAATTCTGGTGAAATAGACTACTGGTGTTTTAAGATCTGGCCCTGGTCCTATTTAAGGCTATTGCTATAGTAGGTTATTATATGTGGCCGTGACTGGAGAAGTGTGGCTGATTCGTGACTGATGTAGACTGATGCGCCTGGTGATCTGGAGCTGTACTGATTATCATCCAGCCAGTGAAAGGACTGTCCTGCCTGAAGTAAGCTTAATGCTAATCCTATTACTTTTACCTGGGGCTAAGCGACTGGTATGATGAGAGCCTGGGGCCAGATCAGGATATTCTAATTTCAGGACTGAAAATAAATGTTTTTGTAAATATTCAGTTCTGATTTTGGGATTTTCCTTCTACCGGTATAGGTGAAATGTCGGAGTCCACCCTGTTAACCTGGCCGAAAATATCCAGGGGGCCGTTTCACTAAACTTTGTATGACTAAAATGTTCGTAAGTGCAAAATTATGATAGTCTGTAAATTTCACATTAACAATGGTTTCTTGTAAACAAGTATTGGATTTACATTTATTGAGCATAGGCTGCATATGCAACCTATGCTCAATAAATGTAAATCCATCAATTGAAAATTTCAGAAGATCCTAAATTTGCACTTCCGAACATTTTAGTTGTACGAAGTTCAGTGAAACGGGCCCCTGAGCTGTTGTCAGGCTGCTAAACACCATTAAATAAATATAAGTAAATCATATCCATTGATCAATGTGGACTGTACAGAAACTATATTGCTCCATGTGCAAATAGGCTGATCAGAAACCATGCCGGCCATGCATGAAACAATCGGGTTTTCTTCAGGGGCCCGTTTCACTACCCTCCGTACGACTAAAATGTTTGTACATGTAAGTGCAATTATAGTCTCTAAATTTCACATTAACAATGTTTTCTTGTAAACAATTATTGGATTTACATGTATTGAGCATAGGCTGCATATGCAACCTATGCTCAATAAATGTAAATCCATCAATTGAAAATTTCAGAAGATCCTAAATTTGCACTTCCGAACATTTTAGTTGTACGAAGTTCAGTGAAACGGGCCCCTGAGCTGTTGTCAGGCTGCTAAACACCATTAAATAAATATAAGTAAATCATATCCATTGATCAATGTGGACTGTACAGAAACTATATTGCTCCATGTGCAAATAGGCTGATCAGAAACCATGCCGGCCATGCATGAAACAATCGGGTTTTCTTCAGGGGCCCGTTTCACTACCCTCCGTACGTCTAATTTCAATCTCTAAATTTCACATTAACAATGTTTTCTTGTAAACAATTATTGGATTTACATGTATTGAGCATAGGCTGCATATGCAGCCTATGCTCAATACATGTAAAGCCGTCACATGACATTTCCAGACGATCCTAAATTTGCAGTTACGAACATTTTAGTCGTACAAAGTTTAGTGAAACGGGCCCCAGGATGAGACTCATATACATGTAGTTGTATTGGTGCAATTTACATGAAATGTTTAACGATGTTGTTTGCGTGAAGTGAAGTTGAATATTGGTAGTCTTGAGTTTTACCCCTAGACCACAAAGCCATACACATTTTGTATTTAGAACAATCGCCTTTCTAATGTCATTTTCTTCATGAAGGTACATGCCCACTCAGTAAGCACAAAATGTTCTTTATATGAATTAAATAAGTGTATGTTTGTGTCACTTTTCCACTAGTTCTAAAAAGTATAGGTGCCTGGAAAACAAGATATAATCATTTAGTAATATTTATTTGACTGATAGTGACGCGCAAATGAGGCAAATGAGGCACGCTATTTTTTACTTATTTGTTCTAATGAAATGCATCACATGAAAAAATAATATTTTCGACAAATTATAAAGTATGATCATTGCACATCAAAAAATAAATACAGAGAATAAATAGTAATGTTCGTTAACATTTTAAGGAAACACGGTTATCGCCCCTGATATCAGTGTGAAAATTTTCGTCTAAACTAAAATGTATAATATTAAATGACATTCAATACGTGGGGTAATGGTGAAAGAATGTTTATTTTGCCAGAAAATGTCATACGTACAGAATATACAAAAGTATCTGTATCACTATATTATAACCTACTGCGTGGGCATGTACCTTTAAAATCTTGATTGTAATAATTATTCTGAATTACATTAATCATTACATTAATCAACTTTAATTTCCATCTTTAGTCATGGTATCATAATATCAACATTTTGGATATTGTGTTTAATAATTTTGAAAATTTTATTTTTCGCAAATGATCGCCTGAACTATTTGATGGCGTGGAGATGTTCTATAGTCGATGGGGAAACTCGATAAAACACAACACCGATTATGTGTTGCTAAAATAAGTATTTATTTGTGGAAGCGTGCTGATAACGTTACTATAACTTTCCCCGTAAAAATCGCGACGTTACTAACCTAACGATAACTCTGTATCCCCTTGACGTCAGTGACGTCACAGTCCAATTGTTGTTTCGTATGCAGCCATAAAACACGCAAAGTCCTTATTTCCATTTTCCCCTCCTCAAAATAGAGAAATATTTTGACATTGCTGTGCATGCATTTGAAACTAAATATACATTTCATCTATGTGTCATGCATGTATCGAGGACATTCCAAAATCCATCAATACATGTATGTGCAATAATCGATTAACAATTTAAAAAAAATCAACTAATTAAACACAATATACTCCGTTTCTAATTGTTCAATGCCTTCGACTGACCGGTCGTCTCCGGAATGTTGCACTCCAGTGGACACAGCTTCGATATTGGCCTCACCCATGCGCTCTTCCCGACCTGGACTTTGGCGACTCGAACATGTCCGTCTCGCCCCGGATACACTTCCGTGACACGTCCCAGCGGCCAGTTCCCTCTCGATGTGTCCGGGGAAATCACCAGTACCACCTCGCCGACCTGGATATCACGATGTGACTGGAGCCACTTCTTTCTTGCGGTGAGCCCTGGCAACCATTCTCGTAGCCAACGATGCCAGAAATGACGAACAAGCTCTTGGATTCTTCGCCATCGTCTTCTTGGGCTGAACTCGGTTGAGTCAACAGTCTCTGGGCAAATTGACCTCCCATTTGTCCATGAAGGAAATGATTTGGAGTCAGCGGCGTATTGTCCAGTGGGTCCGCTGACTGATACGTTAGTGGTCGAGAGTGAGCAGCGATTCTGCTCCGATCACTGTCTGCTCCATAATTCTTCGTCGGTAACATCTGCGTTTCCCATGATTGCCTTCATTGCCTTTTTGGCTGCTTTTATCATAGTTTCATGGACACCGCCGAAATGTGGCGTAAGTGGTGGGTTGAAATTCCACTGCACACCCTTGTTTGCCGTCGAATTATTGATTTGATCAGTGTCAAGCTGTGACACCAACGTTTTGAGTTCCTTGTCGGCACTTTTAAAATTTGTCCCATTGTCCGACAACATCTCATCGGGAAGGCCTCTACGACTCGCCATTCTGTAGAATGCATTCATGAACGAATCTGTGTCGAGGCCATGGGCTACTTCTAAAGTGCACAGCTCTAGTAGACAGACACGTAAATAAGCATAGGTATCGTTTTTCTCGACGTTTGCCGCGGCCTTGTATTGTGATAAACGGTCCTCCAAAATCAACGGCTGTCTTCGCGAATGCTCGTAGCGTAACTTGCAGTCTCGATGTAGGTAGTGGTGCCATTACTTGCTTACATGCCTTCGCTTTTCTCCTACGACAGTCTGCGCATTCTTTTTCCCATTCGCGAATCACCTCACGTCCCGAGATGATCCAATAGCATGCCGATAATGCAGCTAACGTCTGATTCGTTCCTGATGCATGATTCCCTAATTCATGAAAATGTTTCACAATGAGTTTTGTAATCCAGCCTCTTCGTGGCAGTATAACTGGATATCGCACGCCATACGATAAAAACTCGGCGTATTTTAGGCGTCCATTTGATCGCATCAGTCCATCTTCGTCTAATTGTGGCTGTAAGCTCAATATTTTACTGGTTGTTTTCAGCGGCTTACCACGCGATAAATCTGTCCATTCTTCTATAAATTCTGAACGCTGCGTTATTTTTATTATTTGTATTTCAGCTGTCTTTATTTCATCTGCTCTTAACTCGCCACTGATCCTTGAATCTGACTGTAGTTTACAATTATGTACAAATCGACTGACCCAGGCCTGAATTCTTGTCAACCGAGTCCAACTTGAGTATCGCTCCGGTGTCAGCAGTGGCATCACATCGACCGCAATGAATGCTTGCTTCCGTATGAATGTAGCTTTTACCCTTGGTATTATTTGCAGTTTCAGTGGATACTTTTTGTTGCGTTACTGAATTCTTCAGTTCATTGCACCCGTCGATTATATTAGGTAATTTGTTCACAGGCCATAATTCTTCTGACTGTCGCAGAAAGGCAGGTCCTTTCCACCACATATCCGATCCTACGAGATCCAAAGCATTCATTCCTCTACTAAGCAAATCAGCCGGATTAATCTTGGTCGGTACATATCTCCACTGTTCTGGATTTGTGTGGCTTTGTATCTCACCAACCCTGTTCGCGACGAACGGCCTGAACTCTCGACTCCGACCTCTTATCCACCATAGCGTGTTCAGACTATCCGACCAAAATGTTGTGTTAATAATTGGTATTTCAAGCGCCTTCGCGACCGATGCTGCGAATCGAACCCCTATTAATGCGCCCAAGTTCAAGCGAGGAATTCTTGTTGCATACTCGGACGCAACTAAACTCGTGTCTTCGCCGCTACAACTACATGACGTTTGTTCTTGCCGTTGTCCGTAGCTGTATCTCGCGTATACAGCTGCGCCGTAAATGCAAGTTCCGATGCATCCGCAAACGTGTGTAGTGCTACACTGGTCACGGTCTTCGATACTCTGGTAGAACTCCTCGATACACGTATTTCTGTCAAATCGCGTAACTCATTGAACATGCACAGGCCAATGTTCTAGTTGTTCATCCAATTTCTCATCCCAGTCCAATCCCGCTGTCCACTCTCTTGAAGAAGCATCTTTGCTCTAACAGTGTATGGAGCTAATAAACCGATTGGGTCGAACAGTGTGGCGATTTTCTTCAGAAAGTTGCGTTTTGTGTAGATCATGTCATTGGTTGGCGCAGTCTCCCTTGAATGTGAATATGTCTTGCTCAGCTACCACCACACACCTAGTGTCTTTGTATCTGGTAATTGCCCACTAATCTAAATCAACTTCAGATTTACGATCCTGAATTGAAGGGATCTCCTTTAATACTTTTGTTTTGCGGAATTCGAAATCCATTTTCGCGCATAGCATCCCAGCTTTTGTCCACAATCGCGACAGTTGTCTGTACAGTTCTAAACAATCTTCTTCATTTTGTACGGAGTCCATTGAATCATCCATATACGTTGATTTTAATAACTGTTTCTGCTGCAAGTGGAAATTCTTTCTGGTACTGTTTAGGGCATGATGCTGTGACACGTATTGTGCTTGGAATGGCGATGAGTTTAAACCAAACACGACACGGTTGAACTCGTACACGTCTGGCTGCCGTGTTTGTTCCATTCCCCTCCATAGGAATCGATGATAATACTTATCTTCTGGAGCAATGCCGATTCGTAGGTACATTTCCGCGATGTCGCATACGATTGCTACTGGATATCGTCGAAATCGCAACAGCACATCAAACAGATCACGCTGTAGCTTAGGTCCTTGGTGTATTGCATCATTCAGTGATACACCATCATACTTCGCAGACGCATCAAACACTATCCTGATTTTTGTGGTATCCTTGTCGGGCTTTACAACTGGAAAGTGTGGCAGATACCACTTCGATTCGTATATTTCACACTTCGGGACTTTTCGTACATATCCCCCCTTTTCAATATATTGGTCAATACATTTTTGGTATGCATCTTTGATATCTTCTGACTTTTGAAGTTTTCTTTCTGTGTTTTCTAGACGCTGTACCGCCATTTTGTAATTGTCCGGCAACTTTCGTTCTCTTTCCTTCCATGGTATACTGACATGATACATTCCATCTTCATACTTCAACGATTCTGCGACCGTCTTCATCGCGACCTTCTCCTCCATTCGTACGATAGGAACAGTTTTTGATCGCGAAACTTCCTCTATTTCCCAGAACCTTCTCAAATTAACATTCAGCTGCTCGATTTCAGATTGATTCCGTACGAAATACGTGGATGCGAAATTTGTTTGAAGACTGTGGCTGTATCCGGAGTCGGGATTACCAATACACGTCCATCCCAGGGGTGTTTAGTCTTGCAATTGGCTCCCCGGGTGCGCCTCTTATTTCCTTCAGTGACCACTGCAGGTCTGCATAGTCACTGCCGATCAATATGTCAACAATGGGCCGTCGTCCGATTTTCGGAAACTCTATATCTTGTAAATGCTGCCATTTCTGTTTGTATCTATTCCAATCTATGGCATTCATGTTTCCAGTCACTCTATTAGCTGTGTATGCAGATACTTTTGTATTTACACTGCCGTCTATGCTTTGCAGTCCGACCTCTATTGGCCTGGTCTCGAATGTCTCTACTTGACCATTTAACACATTCACAGTTACCTTTTCTGTTTTCCCCTGTATACCAAGTTCAGCGGCAATATCTGCATTTACATACGTCTTTGTACTAGCATCGTCCAATAGTGCATTGCACTTCACTGTATGACGACCGTTGCTCAATATCACAGGAACTGTGCGAAGTGCAATGAAATCTACGATGCGATGCGACTGTGACATCATAGTTGTTTGGGTTTTCCTTTGATTCCCCTCCATGATAGAGGTGCTTGTATCCTGATTAGGTCCGTTATATACATCTGAGATCGATGAACCCGCCTTGTGATTCTTCACAATTTGGCTAGTTACTGAACTAGCGATGCCGCGCCTGCCATCCAAATGTGTGCCGGCAATATTATGCAATAATCGGTTGTGCAGATCTCGGCACCCGTCTATGCCACATAGTCTGCTTCTCATACATTTACTTCCCTGATGACCATCGCATAAACAACGGTAACACAACTGGTGTCGTTTGGCGATGTTCCATTTTTCCTGCAGCGGCGCCTGAATGAACTCCCGGCATTTCCAAATTGCATGTTGCAATCCGCAGACTTTGCACTGTCGATTGAAAACAGGTTTATTTTCGGTTTCTTTCATCCCACCATAGAACGAACGTTGATGTCGGTTTCTGTCAAATGGCCTTTTCAATGAAGTATCCACCTTGCCGTTTAGCCCATGCACGGTCTCAGATGCGATTATCTGAAATTCCGACTCTTGTATCAACCATAATCGCAGGGTTGTCACCGATTCTTCTTTACTCGTTTCAAATACCCATCTATGGAATCTCGCTAACATGGATTCTGGCAGTTTTCTTTGGAGTTTTATATATAATGATCCGTCGCCCAACTCGCTATAACGACCTGCTTCTTTTAAATTGATTATTGCAATATCCAGCAAATCGGCAAAACACTCCAGATCTTTCGGAAACCCATGCCTAACCTGCTGGAAATTGTCTAGTTCCTCTAAATACATGGCGATTTGCCGCCGCATTCCGCCGTACTTCCGCTCTAACCGTTCCTTTGCTGCCTCATAAGCCGTCGCCGAATGTCCAAGATGTTCAATTACTCCTAACGCTTCACCTGAAAGATACTGCCGTAACTGCAATAACTTATACTCAGCAGTTGCGGGGGCATTGTCGATACACGATAAGAATGCAGCCTTCCAACCGGCGTATGTGCGTTTGTCGCCCGTAAATACGGGTATTTGCACCCTTTTGAGCTGCTTCCATAGGTCCTGGCCTATATCATGTCGAACTGAAGCATTGGCGGTATTCCGCATTCCCGTTGCTGACTGCGAAGTTGTATTTCTATGCGACGAACCATATTCATTTTCGGTCCAATGACTGGCCCTAATATTGTTACTGAGGTATCTATTTTCGGGATAGCCCTCTCTGGCGGTGTCATATGGATAGGCTACTGTAGGCGACAATGTGCTATTCATGTTTTCATGTAAAGGTAACCTTACCTTTGTTCTCGTGGAATGTTGCAGTTCTTCTACACGTCTCTCACCTTTAGTACCATCAAATATGTCGTCTGTGTCCCCCAGGTGCAGTTCGTTTAATAAGTCCACGTGTACCGTGTCTGACGCCACACTAGACTGCTCGTCCTTCCTCGAGTCGATGTATTCTTGGGCCGATTCATGCGCCGCCGAGTATGCATTCTCAATTGTCTCAAGCTCGTCAACGACTTTCGTACACTTATCCGATTGGTGCAGTTCCGTATAAAGCTCCGATAGCTTCGTAATTGCATCCATGGCAACTTCCATATTCATGTCCAACTTGCGACATTCTTCTTTGACTGCTCGTCGGCTGGGCAGGTCTTGTTCTTCAATTAAATGTAACAGCCGATGGCGACAGCGAGTGAAACTTGCCTTTGCTCTTGCCTTCTCTCGTTTGAGCTGCGTTTCTGGAGACTCAACGTCGCTTTCGCGGTTAGCGACGTTGCCGTGTGTCTCTTTTCCGTCGTCGATTGTAGCCATTTTATTTAGTGTTCTTCAACATCTCCGATTATACGATGTATTGCCGATTATCGAACCATAACCTCGCTCTGCTACCAGATGATGGCGTGGAGATGTTCTATAGTCGATGGGGAAACTCGATAAAACACAACACCGATTATGTGTTGCTAAAATAAGTATTTATTTGTGGAAGCGTGCTGATAACGTTACTATAACTTTCCCCGTAAAAATCGCGACGTTGCTAACCTAACGATAACTCTGTATCCCCTTGACGTCAGTGACGTCACAGTCCAATTGTTGTTTCGCATGCACCCATAAAACACGCAAAGTCCTTATTTCCACTATTTTTATAACTTTCATCCTACACAGACGTATCTTTGCCAAATAACAAATTAATGTGAACACCAAACGACATATTTTCAATGTTTGATGGTGAAAAATAAATCTCACGGTGAAAAATGAAAAAAAATAATATTGATAATCCTGTGTAATTCCCATCTAAGGTAAGCTGTTATAATATCAACATTTTTATGCCCCATCCCTATAATGGACGGGGCATTTAGTGTTACCCCTGTCCCTCCGTCTATCCGTCCGTCCGTCACCAACCTATGTAACTCAAAAACTTTTAAACCATACTAGCTACAGAGCTAAAACTTGGTATGTAGCTTATGATGAGTAGATGCGCAAAGTTTATTTTGATTTTTTATTCGACACCCGGGTCGTTGATTATCTCCACCTTTTCGACTCAGAATTTCCCAATTTTACATTGTAACTCATAAAACTTTTAAACGATACTAGCTACAGACCTGAAACTTGGTATGTAGCTTCCTTATGATGAGTACGTGCGCAAAGTTTCGATTTTTGATTCGACCCCCGGATCATGGATTATCTCCTCCTTTTCAACGTAGAATTCCACCATTTTGCCTTGTAACTTGTAAAACTTCCAAATCGTAATATCTGGAGCCTTGATGCTTGGTATATAACTTCTTTATGGTGTGTAGATGTGAATTTCTATTTTTGATTTGACACTTAGCCATGGATTATCTCCCCCTTTTGGACTTGGAATTTTGCCTCGTTTACTATCAAAGCGATATGTGGCCCATCCATGTTCTATGAACACATTTTCTAGTTAGATTTTATAATTGAATTTATTATATCATAATTGTGGCTGTGACTGGAGAAATGGGGCTTATGGTATTTGCACATCATGCAATATGATCAGTGACAGCACTGTCAGCCATTCACGAACAGTAATGATCATTACCAGTCTGCGTTTGTATGCAAGAAAATCAGGAACTGGACTGTTCGCAAATGCAATTTACCATATTTCTCCAGTAAAAGCCACATATTCATTTGTACCTATCTACATTTATTGTTAGCGTTTTTGCATTATTTTTATACATACATTCATTCAGACTTTGCTGGTATCCGGAGTCTGAAAAGCCAAGCACTATACTGGTTGTATATCAGTCAGCGTCAGCAAGTAGTCACCTCTGTGTCACTATATAAATGTAGTACCGTATACTGTATACCAGGGGGCCGTTTCACTAAACTCTGTACGACTAAAATGTTTGTAAGTGCAAATTTAGGATCGTCTAGAAATTTCAATTGACGGATTTACATTTATTGAGCATAGGCTGCATATGCAGCCTATGCTCAATAAATGTAAATCCAATAATTGTTTTATACAAGAAAACATTGTTAATGTGAAATTTTGCACTTACAAACATTTTATTTTTACAAAATTTAGTGAAACGAGCCCCGGTTCTGGAAAATTGTTACATGTAATTTCTCTGGCCACCTTTTTGTCTTGACGGCAATACTTGTATAGAGCTCCAGATAATGCAAATATTTTACACATTTATTTTAGCTGATAACGCATTGATTTACAAAATTGGGAGTACAACATATGAAAATGCACTAACATCAGCTACCCATGGCAATACACAAAACTGTTATAGAGGGGTTAAATATAGCTGAAATTGTCCATTTGGAATATAAATTATTGGCTGTTATAGAGAGAAGGTTGTTGTAGAAAGGTGGCTATTTCGGTGAGCTTTAACTGTAGTATACAGCAAAAGCAAATCAGTTTGCACCTACCGGTATTTTATATCGGAAACCCATGTGGTAAATTCTGTAAACCAAAAAAAAACAACACATTGAATTTGAAATCATGCTATACAATACTCTTTAAACACTAAGATTATCAGGAGCCCTACTTTTATGAGAAGTAATAATCAACAATACTTCAGCATATACAATGGTCCCTTATTTGATATTGTCTATTTTATCATGTCATCATTTGTCATCGATATTGATTTGTAAAAATATACAACAATTTATTTTTGTAAAAGTAATCGACATACGAGTACTTAATTTGCTGTCAGTTGTCAACCTCGTTTACAGAATGTATATTAAATTTCCAAATAGAAATGTCACTGGAGAAATGGGGTTTATCAGTTTTGCAATCAGTGTAGATCCAGATCAGCCTGTGCATCCGCACAGTCTGATCAGGATCTGCACTGTTCGCCATTCCATCATTGAAACAGCCGGCATGCTTCTAATAAGCAATAAAGATCACTATCTGGCTACAGTGTACTATTTAATCACAAAATCCCATAAGCCGCATTTTTCGAGTCACAGTCACAAATATGTTGACGTAAGGGAGGTAATTCAATAGCCAATAATTCCAGCATAAAAATATTTACACAATTCCCTAACATTTGATTGGCTCGTAGCAAGTCTCTGTCCAAAATTTATATCCCAGTAAACTCCCACGCCGAACTACTTTCTGTAACCGTGAGGCGCAGTTAAAATAATTCTTAAGAAAACGGAAAATAAACACATTTATTTCAAATGCTGGAATTATAAGGAATGAATGGCCTTTTTGTGGAATTTATTGGGGATATAAACTTGGAAAAGTCGCGGGAATACTGGACGAAGGCCTTCGCCCAGTATTCCTGCGACTTTTCCAAGTTTATACCCCGATAAATTCCACAAAAAGGCCATTCATTCCTATAATAATATCCGCGTTCCAGTGGTGATTTCCTGTATGAGGGATCATAGCTAGTTATCTCCCAGTGAATTTATTTATAGAAATCCGGTCCAAATTGTGTAATTTAGGGCCTTGTCGTTTGTAAAAAGAGCGAATATAACATGATTTGTTGTGAAAAGGAGTCAATATACAATTAGTAATTCTGTCTAGTGTTGGTCCAAATCATCCTACATGTCTATGCAATCTGATCTGGGACTACATTATTTGCCAAATTCATATTTTCACACTTATTAATGTTGTTGAAATCAGTGTAGACTCAGATCGATCTACTCTGTTTGCAAAACTCATTTTTTTTGTGCTATTCAGTAAGAAATAGTCGGTGAAATACAGAAAAGGACCAGTGGGTGGAAGGTGGGTGCAAGCGATGGGTAATTTAACGATCGGGGTTCATCCTTACCGGAATTCCGACTGGAGACCTGGTTTGGCCCTCACATACGTCTTTGGCATTTTGTATGTGACAGTTGAATCTGGTTATACCCCTTATGTGAGTATTACGATTATTCATAATCCTATTTTAGGGGAAGGGGCCAAGTGACTTTGGTGTGGTATGGACCTGCCACCAGGTCAGGTTATTCTAATTTCAGGGCTGAATATATTGTTTCTCGATGTAAATATTCAGTTCTGATTTTGGAATTTTCCCCCCAATGCAGCAGGTTAAAACGGGATCGAACCCGTTTGCCCGGCCTTACATGACCTTAGCTGTTGATAGGCCGTTAAACACCAATAAACAAATAAACAAACAGAAAAGGACCGGATCTCTATAAATAGATTTGCAAAGGGAAATAACTGGCTACGATCCCTGATTGCTCGCGGTTACTGGCTGCTTGTTTAATACCAGTACAGTATACAATACAATTGTATTGGAGTACTTTAGAGATATGTACAGTGACTTGTCTCAGAGGTTAATATATTATGAGACATGCCATGCCAATACGTTTACAAAATTTACAATATTTTTCATAAATAAAGTCAAAAGTTGACAAAATTTTCAGAGTACATGCAGAATATAATTCATTCCGCAGGTACACAGAAAATTTCGTCAACTTTTGACGCCATTTACAGAAAATATTGTAAATTTTGTAAACATATTATTTGAAATTACGCAGATGTCCAAAGGTACAAAATCACATGGCATGTCTCATATGTGGCTGTAAACGGAGAAATGGGGCTTAAACACATCTTGGGATTTGTGACCAATGTAGCTCCTGATCGAATGGCACTCTCATGTAGCCGGATAACGACCTATACTTCTTGTTAAAAGCCTGATGGAATGGTGTTCAGTGCAGACTGCGGATGCATATGCTGATCTGGATCTACACGGTTCGCAAAAACCATAAACTCCATTTCTCCAGTCATAGCCACATATTATATTTACACCTTCCATAAATTCACTTTAACCCTTAGACCACTACACACAACAATTGTCGTCTGCTGTTGCTTTTATATCTTGCCTTATTTCTCAATAAAACATGGTTTGACAGCACTTCTGAATCATTTCCAATGGAAATGATTCTGAAGTGCTGTCAAAGCATGTTGTAAATTATTCTAATGTGCTGTCAAAGCATTTTTTGATGATAAAAATGGAAAATAGAAAATAAACAGCAGACGACAAAAAATTAAGATAGCAATGTAAGGGTTAATTGGAAAATCCTATTCAATGTATTGTGTTTATATCATATGTTTACATTAGGCCCATGTGACTACGTGTAATTGGTTGACGTTGTCAATAACGACACGCTCTTGACCAGCAACGTCATTGGTGCAAGAAATGCGACAAAATGATGTAAAACCGGATGATTCTTATATTTGCTTATTTACATTTTTGATACTATCAGAAAATGCAATGTATATGAGTAATAAAGCCATGGGCTGTTTTTATCGAGAAGATCAAAATATGAAACAACAGCAGACGACAATTGTGCATTCTAAGGGTTAATGATCTCAAGCTGCTCCAAAACAATTGTATGCTAGTGATTCTGTTGTTTGACACGTCTTCCAAAGGGTATCACGTTTATTATTTGCTATGTAGATATATGTACATGTACGTGTAGCCTGTTTGATGTATAATAGATACTGTTATCATACTGATTGTTGGTCGGTGAACTTATAGTGTTCATTTGAGACGAGCCATGTGATTTTGTACCTAAGCAGATATGCTATTTTTCATGAAAAATAGTCACAAAATTTACAATATTTTCTGTAAATGACGTAGAAATTTGACGAAATGTTCAGAGCAAATGCAGAATTAAATTCTATGGAATTCTGCATTTGCTATCAAAATTTGTCAACTCACGACATCATTTACAGAAAAGTTCAATGTTTCTCTATATATTTTGTTAAAGTCAGTCGTTTTGACTTTAAAACGATGTGTGTTAAATGTGTTTCTCTTCGGAGGTTATTGGAAATTTCTCTATAGACTATATATCTTTCCCGAAAAATCGCACATCGTCTTAGGTACAAAATCACATGGTTTGTCTCACGTATGTTCCCATCCCACGTGTAGTTCAAAGATACAAAAGTTGTTTGTTCTACTGTCTCTCACTAACTTTATATGGCTCTCTCAGAAGATGCTTTAGATATCTAATGCATCATTTTAATCTATTGCTTTTAGGCGTATATATTTTCATCGCCACTGCGCATTGCATGTTAGGTTCCTATCCCACAAATTGTGATTACCGTAACTTTTGATGCATACATGATGTCGCCCGGCGTTAAACCTATTTTTAGCCCCAATGTTAAAAATAAATTCGGAATAAAATAAATATTTGATGGAATTTCATCAAATAAAAATAAAAATTTGGAGAGGGTAACTTTTTTGTTATTGATGAAAAGTACTTGCATTTAAATATTGTTTTCATTTAATTGCCAAAAGTTCGTCGGCAGCAAAATGTGGAACAGACAATAGGCGGGTATTCTGTTTATCAGGTAACGTTTCATGCTATCCGATGATCAAACATAATATAGTTTTTTAAGAAAATAATCAGTCTCGTTCATGTTCTGTCATTACACTGATGTTGTGACGCTGTTTAACCAATGAAACGTCAGTTTTCAATTCATTGTAACCCAGATATTCGGATCAGGTCAATGCCTGGGGCCCGTTTCACTAAACTTTGTACGACTAAAATGTTCGTAAGTGCATAATTATGGTAGTCTGTAAATTTCACATCAACACTGTTTTCTTGTAACCAATTATTGAATTTACATTTATTGAGCATAGGCTGCATATGCAGCCTATGCTCAATAAATGTAAATCCATCAATTGAAATTTACAGATTGAAATTTGCACTTACGAATATTTTAGTCGTACAAAGTTTAGTGAAACGGGCCCCAGATACGACATTGTTATCAGTCAGTACGTATTGGGTCAATACAAATCTTGTTACCTGATAAATAACGGTGTTGAATAACGTCACTATAATAACACAATATAAAACATCTGCATTAATTCCTTTCACCGACAGCAACATCCCAAATGTGCATTTCATAATGAAAAACGCTACCTGATCAATAGAATACTACCATAATGTGATTTATCACCAAGTCTCTCAGACTCGGCTCGTAAGTAGTAGCAATTCTCTGCAAGTCTCGGAATTCATACATGAGTGGGTGGCAGGTGGGAGCATGCTATGGGTAATTTAACGATCGGGATTCGTTAGTACCGGAATCTCGACCGGAGACCTGGTTTGGCCCTCAAGATTTCTTTTGATAATATTAAATTAAAGGAAAAATTAAGAATGAGCCTTTTCATTTCGTGAAATTTGGTCAAATATTGATTTTATTGCGAAAAAACAATTTCCACATGTTAAATCCCCATAGACATCTTCACGGAGTGAAGATGTCTATGGGGATTTAACATGGGGAAATTGTTTTGAATTTTAGAAATACTGGACCGATTTTTAAAATTTAACTTTTGTTTTCTTAGTTCGATCATATCCAAACTATCTAGCCAGGTTTCGGAGTCAATTTCCAAATTTTTTTGTTTTTTGACTCCTCCCACACTTCCTTACCACTTTTTCCCCCCATGTTAAATTCCCATAGACAAATCAATTTTTCGCAATAAAATCAATATTTGACCAAATTTCACGAAATAAAAAGAAGGCTCATTCTTAATTTTTCCTTTAATTTAATATTATGAAAAGAAATCTTGTTTTTGAATTGTTTATATAGCCGTAAAATTTGGGCAGCTTTCGTGAAACAGACAGTAGATAGCAAACAGTAGCTTGGTGTTCTCTGGAATCTTTTCATGGCACATCTACGGAGCCCCGCAGGGACGTAGAATTATTTTTTTTATTAATTAATTCCTACGAATTAACAATTCGTTCCCACAAATTAACAATTTGTTCTCTCAATTTAACAATTTGTTCCCACGAAATAACAATTCGTTCCCATGGGAACTAATTGTTAATTCGTGAGAATAAATTGTTATATCATGGGAACGAATTGTTAATTCGAGGAAACGAGTTGTTAAATTGAGGGAACGAATTGTCATTTTGTGGGAACGAATTGTTAATTCGAGGGAACGAATTGTTATATCGTGGGAACTAATTGTT
Organism: Conchocele bisecta; assembly: GCA_029237695.1. NCBI lineage: Eukaryota > Metazoa > Mollusca > Bivalvia > Lucinida > Thyasiridae > Conchocele > Conchocele bisecta. Next base: position 120,644,894 of record CM055265.1, on the reverse strand, counting down.
AATTCGAGGGAACGATTTGTTAAATTGAGGGAACAAATTGTTATTTTGTGGGAACGAATTAATAAAAAAATCCATGTACCCTGCGGGTATATTTATAAAGCAGAAATAAATTGCATTTACATAACTCTGTAGCCTTGTTATAAATATCAATTCCTGAACAGACCGAAAATGGAAACCGGGAACCTTGATTATAAAACTTTGTCAGCATGTTCTGCAAATTCATAATCAAAATCATGTAGCTTGGTTGGTCGAGATCTCACTGAACACAGCTCAGCCTTGACCAATCAACCTCCTTGATTTTGAGCATGAAAATGGAGTAATCTGCTCAGAAAGTACAGTCCAAGAAATAGGTACATAATTCTGATGCTAAATTTAAATGCAATAACTCGAGGTGTATGATCACGTGGTACTAAGTAGTATTCAAAGTAGGATTCTTTTATAGTGTCCTTATTATGTAACAGATTTTGATGAAATATGGCGCATCAAACGCATCTTGTTAAGCTACATTTGGTGGTCTCTGTATTTCGCCCAAACTTCTGTCGTTTTTGCGAAGAATCAGAAATCGATTCTTCGCAAAAACGACATACGTCTGTGCTAAACACCCTAGACCACCAAATGCAGCTCATAAAGACTCGTTTGCTGCGCCATATTGAATCAAAATCCATTGCATGTTGAGGAAAATATCAAATAATACTTACTTTGCAGTGGGTGACGTTGTTGTTGTTGTAACCACATGATCATACACCTTGTAATCATCGATTAATGTGTGTCACAAAACCATTTCAAATTACTACATGTATCCTCTTGAATGTTGTTGTTCAATTTACGTTTTCATGGGTTTACAATTCATTGTTCTATCAGTATCTCCCACGGAGACACGTATAATAATAATTATTTGTTATGCCCCCCCCACCCCCCCACCGAATGGTGATAGTTGCATATAATGTCTTCTAATTTCTGTTTCTTTACAAGGATATGGTTGATATTTCACACACACATTTCTGTAATGGTCACTGCGACAAAACCATGATCTTCCCGCCCCTGCTAAGCCCAGAGTCGACGTCACATATTTTGTGCATTCGAAACATTAACGCTCGGGTAAATATCTTCTAATTTCTGTTTCCTTGCATGGACCTGCTTCATATTTCACACACGCATTGCCCTAATGGTCCTCAATCACCATGCTATTTCATACACGCATGGCTTATAATGGTCCTCTACCACCTTGTGACAAATTCACGATCGTCCCGCACCCGCTAAGCTCAGGGTCAAGGTCACATACTTATTGCGTTCGAGACCTTAACGCTCGGGTAAATGTCATATAATGTATGTTTCCTTGATTATATCTGCTTGATATTTCACACACACATTGCTTTAATGGTCCTCTACGGCCCTGTGACAAATCCACGATCGTCTCGCCCCCGCTAAGCCCAGAATCACGGTCACATACTTGGTGCGCTCCAAACTCGGCTGAGTGTCTTATAATATATGTTTCCTTGCAGTGGGTGGCAGATGGGAGCATGCGATGAGTAATTTAACGATCGTTGTTCATGCTTACCGGAATTCCGGCTGGAGACCTGGTTGGGCCCTCACATACATCTTTGGCATTTTGTATGTGACAGTTGAATCTGGTTATACCCTTATGCGAGTATTACGATTATTCATAATCCTATTTAAGGGGAAGGGCCCAAGTGACTTGGGTGTGGTATGGACCTGGCACCAGCTCAGGTTATTCTAATTTCAGGGCTAAATATATATTTTTCGACGTAAATATTACGTTCTGATTTGGGATCCCCCCCCCCCCACCCCCAATGCAACAGGTGAAAACGGGATAGAACCCATTTGCCCGGCCTTACATGACCTTAGCTTTTGATATGCCGTTAAACACCAATAAACAAACAAACAAACAAACTGTTTCCTTGCATGGATCTGCTTGATAGTTCACACACTCTTTGCCCTGATGGTCTGCTTTCATGCTGTGACAACTCTCTGGCCCTCAGTGTTTTCAAATGTACCTCGTTTTCTTTGGCTACCAGCAGGGACATTGGTGTGCCGACAGGCCACATTTATAGTTTATTTATGTACTTCGAAATTGTGTTCCGAGTATATAAGTGGTCACCCTGTAAAGTCTCCCAATGCGTTTATCCAGTGATGTTAAAGGTACATGTCCACGCAGTAGACACAAAATGTTCTCTATATCAGAGACATTATCTGAGACATTTTCTGGCAATATAAACATTCATTTGTCATTATCCCACGTATTGATTGACATTATTACACATTTTGTATCAACCGGAAATTTCCATACTGACACCAGGGGCGATAACCGTGCTTCCTTAAAATGTTAACGTACATTACTATTTATGTTCTGTGTTTATTTTTTGATGTGCAATGATCACACTTTATAATCTGTCGAAAATATTATTTTTCAGGTGACGCATTTAATTAGTATAAATAATTAAAAAAAAGTGTATGCCTCATTTGCATATGAAAATAGCCCAATACCAACTTACGTCACTGTCAGTAAAATACACATTACTAAATGATTATATCTGTATAGCGGGTACTCGCAACTTTTAGAACTGGTGGAATAGTCACACAATTATACACTTATTTAATTCCTATAAAGAACACGTTGTGCCTAGTGGGTCACCCTGTGGGCATATACCTTTAATAGTTTCCTTTGTGGAGCATGAGTGTATCTGTCATTATGGCAGATATATACATCTTTGGATTTTATGGCGTTAAAAGAATGCGAGACGGGATACAATTTTAGTAGTATGAAACTTCTGAGAAGAAATATAGATCTCTATTTTTGTCGCGCCTGCTTTAACAGGTGTCCAGGTCACGTCCGCGTTATCCACGTCAACAATGTCAAAAAGTGTGTACAAGCTTCATCACCGTGGTACAACTTTAATATTACTTGGCGGATTGCTTCAATATTTGGACACTTGATATTTGTGAGCATTTGGAACACACTCATGCCGCCTTTTAACATGACCTTGATATTGTTTACCTTCACATGTTTGCGGAAACGAGCCATCTTTTTGCGTCAAAAAGTTTGTATACGTTTCTTCATCGTCGTATATTGAACCGTCTCACCGAGACGGTTCAAATGAGTGGTCACAACATGTACTTTGGTTCAGAAATAAGGAAAATAGATAGAGAATAGTAGGTTAATGCCGTGAATGGGAAAAAATATCTGGCAAGGCTCAGGAAACGGGATGGGCGAGGCTCTGCCGAGCACATCCCGTTTCCGTGCCGCGCCAGATATTTTTTCCCATTCACGGCACTAACTACTATTCTAAAATGCAAAAATTGTATTGACTGGATATGAAAAATGTTTCACGGCACCGTGTTTCACGGCACATACGCACTATGTTGACGGGTTAAAATAACATATGTGGCAGTGACTGGTGAAATGGGGCTTATGGGATCTGCGACCAGTGTAGATCCTGATCAAATAACTTAGTTATGACCACAATTTGAACCAGTTATAATTTCATATCAGTGATCTATACAATAAAGCTAAATAAAAAATGTTTTGAGTTAGATACGCCTATATTCATAATAGTGGTATTCTTAATGCAATTGGCTCATATTCAGTGGCGGATCCAGTATTTCGCCGAAGGGGTGGGGGCAGACTAAATTCGAACGACTAAGTTTCAATACATAATTATGGTCGTGTGATAAGGCACATTGTTGGCAATATCTTCTGAATGGGCTCTTTATATGTTCTCAATTGCAAAATAAAATGTGGAATTCTGAAAGCCATACCCCACCATCGGGCCACCCCCACCCCCCCCCCCCCCGATATCCGCCACTGATATTTCATTTGTTATCTACCATGAAAGCGTCGCAGCTGTTCAGCAATCTCTTCTGGTTGTCTTCGAATAAATTATGAGACAGTTGTAATGGCTTTGACCACATCTACACACCCTTAAATAATTAGAATTAACTGTAAATGTAAATCAATGATAACTTAAAGAGGAAGCAAACAGAAACAAATAAACGTTAAAATATATTTTATACTGATACCGACAATACAAACCGCATGCAGAAACACCATACACAAGTAGTATTATCCGATCAAAGGGTAAGGAAGTTTTCATAACAGTACATTTTATGTAATTTTTTTCCAACCAAATTTTAAAAATTCAATGACAGCTAATGGTGCCAAGAAAACAGGCTAAAGATGGCTTAAGTGTTTCATGTTGCTGTTATGTAGACTTTTAACTTTCTTTGTAGATGTGACATTCTCGCATGCATCCATAACATGTATGTGTACGTGTAGGTGAAGCAAATGAGGCAGTGAAAGCAAAGATAATACATATTGCCGAATAGAAAAAAATCAACAAAGTTTTATCACAATTAAAATGAGCATTTTCAAAGACTATGTGGAATTTTGTCGTACAATATATTTGAGACAAGCCGTGTGATGTTTTAGCTAAATTTCTAAATATAATTTTCATGAAAACTCGCACGAGTTTTCATGAAAAATATATTTAAAAACTCTGATATTTCCTGTGAATGACGTCGAAAGGTGACAAAATGTTCATAGCAAGTGTGAGGTTCTATACCGCATTTCCTGTGAATATTTTGTCAGCTTTCAACGACATTTATAGAAAATATTGTAAAGTTTGTGAATAGTTGTCATGAGATATCGCACATATTCTAAGGTATAAAATCACATGGCTTGTCTCTTCTTGGCTTATTGTTTTGGCAATGTGAAACCTCATGAGGTCAGGCTTTGCAAGTGCTGGCGAATATGCGATTTAGCAATAGCAAAATGGTTTTAACTTGTGGACATCATGTCAAACTAAGCCTGGCAACAGGTAACAGTTAAAAGAAAATGTGCAAAACATCACGAATGTGTTCGCAAACTGAATTTCTGAATAATGTAGACCCTGGCAGCCTGACTATGCTGTTAGCAATTAGATTTGACCCATTTGCCCATGGCATGTCACATAATTATCGAGATGTACACATACAGGGTGGCCCCCCAAAAATCTTGAACACTCTTATATCTCCATAATTATATAATCTTTCAATCTTCACACATGTTGACATACGTCCTGCTGCCAAATTGCATTTACGGCATGAAATCCATCAGAGGGTGATAAAATATATTACGGCATACATCCACCATTTACATTATACAATTATTGTCTTTTGAATAGGTGTACACGAGATTTACGGACCTCAGCTGCTACACCTGAATATCAGTCTCGGACTCGTCTCGTTGCGCGAGAAGAATCCGAGAGTGTTATTCGAAATGTACAGGTGAATATCACATTTCGAATATCATTCTCGGACTCGTCCAGGTGAATATCATATATGCCCACAATCAAGTGACCAGAAATTGGACAATCTCAGTGGATGAAAGTGACGGTCATATAATAATACGCGTTATATGCTGCAAGGTTAACTCAATTGTGACTAAAATATGAATTGTTGACAACAGTGTCACTTTGAATGTTGTTACCCAGTCTTGCGGGTGTGGGATGTTTGTTGTTGAGATTTATCAACTTATCTGCGTAATAATCGTTGTTAATGGCGTTGTATATGTATTCAAATTCCATTTACGCATTTCGTCTGTTAAGTATATCATTTAGATCACTCTTTCAATGAAAATAATGGATATGGTACGGCTTTTCATCTGTTTCACAATGTTGTCAGGAATAGTAATTCCAGAGTATGGTATAGATAGTTAGGTATGTCAAAATATATTTCGGTTACAAAAAGTATTCAAGTCTTTTTTGGCCACCCTGTATATTGTGAGATCTATTGTCCCGTTCCATAGTTGGCTCCGCCTGCACTTCTGACTAGGGCTTTGATTTTATCCTCTTTGGCTTCGTGTATGTCATCTATGAGCATTTCTACTGCGAAACTCTGCAAAAGTAAAATGTGCATACCGTAGTAACTTACCTATACATGCATCATGTAAATGGGTATTCAGTTAACGCGAATAACATGTTCACCCCTAAGTAACTGAAATGGACTGTGATGTGTTATTTTTGCAACCAATCCAATCGCTACAAAATGATTTTCAGACTAATTCATTTATGAAAACGAGATGTTTTTGTTCTAAAAAATATGAACATTACTTGCAAAAAGTGCAGATCCTGATGAGACGGCTCGTCACGAGCCGGCTCATCTGGATCTACACTGTTTGTTCAATACCACTATACAAGCATGTAGTGTTGAAAGGGTTAAAGGGGAACATGATATCAGGATTTTTTGAAAAAATATAAAATATAAAAACGTGTTTTCATCATGGCCCTGTGTAAAGTGGTTTAATTGAAGACATACTATGACGATACTAGGACTGCTGGGTTGTTTCTATTTTCACCGACATCAGTACATAAGTATCAGATTTTCTAACGAGTTAGGGAATCCGATATTTATGTACCTATATCATTGGGTGAAAATAGAAACAACCCAGCGGTCCTGGTATCATCATATATATATATATATATATATATATATATATATATATATATATATATATATATCCCCTCTCTCTCTGTCTCTTGTTTTAAAGTTCTCGCAACATGTTTAGAGTGTAGTTTCTTGACCAAATGGTGTAGACCCTGATCAGATTGTGAGAATGTTTACCATATACCGCCTCTACATCAGGGGCACGTTCCACTAAACTTCGTACGACTAAAATGTTCGTAAGCGCACATTTAGGATATTCTGGAAATTTAAATTGATGGATTTAAAACATTGTTAATGTGATATTGACAGACTATCATAACTTTGCACTTACGAACATTTTAGTGGTACGAAGTTTAGTGAAACGGCCCCCAGTAGCGGATTACACCAACATTGCAAAGTATACTTTACTAGCAAAGTATACTTTGAGGGAGTGATCATTTATTTTTCCTGAAATGCATTATTTCATATAGAACTAACAACTGCATATAGTTGATGAGTAAAAGTATGCAGAATTATTATACTGAATTTATTACATTATCACAGCCAAAATGATAAGTGATAAATTCAGTATAATAAAAATTAATAAATGTATCCTAAAATTGAATATTTCTCCCTCAAAGTATACTTTGCTACTAGAGTATACTTTGCAATGTTGGTGAAATAGGCTACAGATCTCCGTCCAGTCGTATAATTACCAGGAACACTTCCTTCACAAATGCTTTATCTGTGCTAACTTTGCCCTTTTTCAGCGCTGAGACTCCCGGTCCTACCCATACTATAAAGGCAAACTTCATCCGCTTGCTCATCTCGTCGCCCGTCTGTACGCGCAGAAATACGTACACCCGCTCATCATCTGCAAAACAGCAACTACCGGTACAGTGACAGCTCGCTATACCGACCGCCTCGGACGTCACAGGGGGTTTCGAAATACAGAGGTTCCACTGTAGTTCAGGTGTATTAATACCACTCCAAGACAGGTTTGTTTTCTTAACAATCTCTAGCATATCATTATCAGAGATGAATCAGGCGCGGATCCAGGATTTCGGGTTAGGGGGGGCGTAACTATTTTACAATACTTGACTATATTATCGAACGAGCTAAGCTCGTTCGATAATATAGTCAAGTATTGCAAAATAGTCGACCGAGCGGAGCGAGCGAGCGGAGCGGAAAAATGCATGGAATACATGGCACTTGGCATGAAACGTGCCTTGTAACTTGTAAAAAATCTTTACTCGGTGAATTTTAGGGGGACGCGCCGGGTCCGTCCCCCCCTGAATCCGCCCATGTGAAATGTGAATTATAGAGAACGCCATTGGCAAGGTTTTAGTATCCGATTCGGAGGTAATATCGTACCACAAAGTGGCAGTATCATACTGTAAGTTTGATTGGTTGATTAATGGTGCTTAACGGCCCATCAAACACTAAGGTCATTTGTGAGCTGGGTCAATTGGGTCGATGCCCGTATATCGTCTATATGAATGGGGGAACATCTCAAAATTCAGAATTGAATATTTACATGAAGAGAAAATACGAGATTCACTGAGCCCCATCTCCTAATAGTAAGAGGAGTATTACTATACTCGTGCTACTACGCATACGCCTTGATGCCCGTTTCACTAAACTTAATACGACTACAATGTTCGTAAGTGCAAATTTAGGATCTTCTGGAAATGCCAATTGATGGATTTACATGTATTGAGCATAGGCTGCATGCAATTTTTAATGTGCAAGTTACAGACTTCATAATTTTGCAGTTACGAACATTTTAGTCCTACGAAGTTTAGTGAAACGGCTTTGGTGAGGTCTGGACCTGGCACCAAGTCAGGTTATTCCAATTGCAGGGCTGAATATATTTATTTTTCGATGTAAATATGCCGTTCTGATTTTTGGGACCCCCCCCCCCCCCCCCCCCAATCTGAACACGGTATTGTTAGTGTACACTATATGTAGCACGATGTTGCCATATCGCACATTGTAAATAATTCTGTTTGGGAACATATTGCAGTCATTATTACTACATTCTCTGTCTAGCTGCGTTCTCTGTCTATTATTGTTAGCTGCCTGTCAAACGATGCGAGCTGCGTTCTCTGTCTAGTATTGTTAGCTGCCTGTCAAACGCTGCGACAGTGAAACTGCGAGAGACATAGAGGATATTCATATGTGTTTGCAACGAATATGACATATATGTTCATCGAGTGGTGTGAAATGTCCATATTTCACGAGTGCCGTTAGGCACTCGTGAAATATGGACATTCCACACCACAAGATGAAAATATATGTCATATTCGTTGCAAAAATATGAATATTCTATTTATTATATACCGCTCCATGGAAATTAGCAGTTTTTTAGACTGTATACGGTAATGAATGTGTATTTGCAGCCTATTTGCAGTCCGGCATTGCAGGTGTGCGTTATGAATATAGATAGCGGAAGTAATCGTATTTTCACCGGAAGTTGCTTATTTCATCGATGAGAACATATGACTTTTATTTACATCGTATAACTATGTATTTCATGGGTAGGTATATAATAAATATTCATACTACTTAAGCTGTCTCATATGGAAACTCAATGTGCGGTATAGTATACGCTAAGAACAACAGGGTCGGATGAACATTGTACAGCTGTTCAAATCACATTTTACGTACCTATTATCTTTGAAACAAATGATGCTGTTCTATAAGTCCTTAACTGTCAAATTATATTCAAATACTATTGTGATTTCCATATTAAAAGTATTTATTAAATGTTCTATACAGCTAGTTAAGAGTAATTATAACCTACTACTGTCTGTTCCACGTTTTGCTTCCTACGAACATTTGGCCATTAAACACATTAAATGTAAAAAATATTAAACGATTTTCCTATGGGAACTTTAACACGGGGAGTCAATTTCCAAAACTTTTCGTTTTTTGATCCTGAAGGATAAAGAAAACCGAAAAAAATTGAAAATTGACCCCGAAACTTGGCGAGATAGCTTGAAAATGATGTAATTAAGAAAACAAAAGTTAGATTTTGAAAATCGGTCCACAAATAAAATAATATTTAAAAAAAATGTACTCCCCATGTTAAATTCCCATAGGAATCCCATATCAATATTTGATGGACTTTCATCAAAAATTTTGTTTGGGGTGAGGGCGACTTTGTTGTTATTGATGAAAAAGTACTTACTTTTAAATATGTTTTAGATTAATGGCAAAATGTTCGTCGGCAGCAAAACGTGGAACAGACAGTAGTCGAGTTGAACATGTACACGAGAACAATGTAATAACATATTCATTAGGTTACAATCACTGTACATTGTTGTATTGTGAGGCTGATAAATATATGTCACATGCAGCAAATCAAAAATATCATCGCACACGTTTTTGATCATCCCTCGTATCATCGTACGTACGTATTGGTGAAGTGCTTTGTTATCTATGTGTGCACATTGACCACTCAGCCTCGTGTATCTATGAATCATCATAGGAGGAAACGACCTCTTGCCCTGACTGGGCTATCAGCTGACAAGAAACCAAGGTTTATGATCACGTGGTACTAACAACAACAACAAGTATTGCAACTTCCAGAATCCATCTGATTCAAAGTACGTATTCTCTTATATTGTCCTTATTACGTAACGGATTTTGATGACATATGGCGCATCAAACGCGTCTTGTCACGTTAAGCTGCATTTGGTGGTCTCTGTATTTTCGCTCAAACTTCTGTCGTGTTTGCGAAGAATCGATTTCCGTGTCTACTGACACGGAAATCGATTCTTCGCAAAAACGACACAAGTCTGTGCCGAACTCCATGGACCACCAAATGCAGCTCTTGAAGACGCGTTTGCTGTGCCATATTTCATCAAAATCCGTTGCATATTAAGGAAAATATCAAATAATACTTACTTTGGAGTGGGCGACGTTGTTGTTGTTGTTGTAACCACGTGAGCATACACCTTGGAAACTAGAGCATCTTACATTAGTGATCCTTTAGTAGAGTAGGTACAAACTGTTCTTTATAGGAATTAAATAAGTGTATATGTGTGTCACCATACCACCAGTTCTGAAAATTGCAAGTGCCCGCTATACAGATATAATAATTCAGTAATACATAGTTTACTGATAGTGACGCGCGGTGACATGCTATGTTTTATTTATACTAATTAAATGTGTCATCTGACAAAATAATATTTTCGACAGATTATAAAGTATGATCATTGCACATTAAAAAATAAAGACAGATAGTAAATAGTAATGTCCGTTTACATTTTAAGGAAACATGGTTATCGCCCCGATATCAGTGTGAAAATCTACGTCTGACATAAAATGTATAATAATGCCAATCAATACGTGGGTTAATGGTGAACTAATGTTTATTTTGCCAGAAAATGTCTCAGATGATGTCCCTGATATGTGCCTACTCAGTGGGCATGTACCTTTAATCTGGTATTTATTAAACGTATTTAACTATATTTCCATATGAACTGATCAGCATCCACCCGCACATATACGTCCAAGTTTTACTGAATGTATACTCACCGACAAAAGAAACTGTCCTGTAATACTGAATTACATTGTATAGGATAAATGGAATTAAATGAAACACTTGGACGAGCGTTCTGCTTTTGTTCTGAAAGTATTTCAACTAATTTACAGAAAACATCATGAAATTTATTTTATAAAAACCAATACTATACAGGATTACATGCTTTTTTTTTTCGGTATATAGATCTATATACATGACATAGATAATCGTATTGTAGCACGTGTAGACCCTGATCAGGCTGGACAACAATGTGACTACACTGGTTGCCAGCAGTAAGTGGTTAATTTTTCTGCGTGCATTATCACACATAGTGATGACAATCAGTACAGTGCGCGATATATGCAATTATTGTGACAGACACACAAGGGCTGCCGGTTAAGAAAAGAGACTTTATGTAGCGTTTACACCAATTATAGATACTGGTCTTTTAGCACAGTCACAGAGGGCATATTAAAATCTAATACCTTTTATCGACGATGATGTAACTTCGTTTGACTGAATTGCGAACAGCGTAGGCCCTGATCAGACTGCTGCGCAGTCTGATCTGGGGCTACGTTGGTCGCATACGGTGTAAGGTCCTTTTTGTCGGATAGGGATCCTAATGAACAATGTAGGTGTAAGATACAACATAGACACCGTAAACACGTGAATCGGTGTACTGAAAATAATACGCTCACATGCAATAAATGCATTGATTGTAAAATTAGTTGCGAACGGTAACTCTTGCAATCTACTCCCGTACTGTCCGCAGGCTACGGACGGTACGGGAGTAGATTTCAAGAGTTACCGTTCGCAACTAGTGTGAACTCGATGAAACAGAAGGACAATAATAGTTTTAATGTAGATCATGGTAGATGTGTATCGTATTTCTGAACCTAAACATGTAAATCGCTTATTGAAAATTGGGGATTGGTAAAACATGTTTATAAGACATGTATTGAAATATTTCAGTATTATAAACACAATCGAATAAAAAACAAGAAATGCGTCTGTCGAACGCGGATGCCACCTGCAGCATATTTGAGAAACTGTGACAAATTGGTTAACCGAAAAGTGTGACGGACGGACGGACGTTCCAACATTTTGGGTTTATGGGGTATTTCCATTGTTTGAAGAACAATGAAAAAGCCCCTAAACAACAATAGAGTTTATGAGCTTACGGAATATTACAAAGGAATCTTTTGTTCCTAACCACGCCCCTAAGCTCTCAAACCCCCGGACGTTGGCCCCGACAGACGGACAGACAGACAGACAGACAGACGACGGACGGACGGTCCAAACACTATATACCACTCGTTTCTTCGAAACCCGGTGGCATAAAAACTACACATGCGTAGACATTAGATAGCCAGCAACTTCCTCATACGGCGAGCATACATACTACTTCCCCATCTTTGGACATATATGTCATTCCGACAGTGAGGAGTTAGACATAAGTATTGATTACCCGGGTCGGGGCAAGTGTATATGTACCCACACACATGCGAGCACAGACACTTGTAACATATGACGCCAGGTAATACATCGCCTACATTGTTTAGTGTCAACATGTGAAAAGTATATTGTTCTGTTTGCAATGCACTTCACGTATATCATTACAACGTAGACTGTTGTTCAGGAAGAAACGGATCGTGCTTATGCAAATTACTGCATACGAAGCAGTCGGTGTTAATTTTCAAACCGACAGACATATACCATACTTTAAATAAATTGTAGTTCTATTAATAAAGAAAATACAATCAATTGATAAGTTGGACAAAAATAAAACTGTTAACGACATCTACTTATTCAGGTACTAATGGGCCAAATTTAACGTAATATCTGGTTAAGCGATATTGCTGGTATTTGGGGCAATTTGTTCCTAACTTGTTCCTATGAAATCTGTGTCAACGATGTGCGGAAATCATCTCATAATAGTCCATCATATGCCAATCCAGTCTACTGTCTGTTTCACCAAACCTGCCCACATTTTAAAGGCATATAAACAATGCAAACACAATATTTTTTGGATAATATTAAATTTTATCAAAATTTGAGAATGAGCCTTCTTTTTATTTCGTGCAATTTTGTCAAATATTGATTTTATTAAGAAAACATTATTTGGTCTATGGGAATTTAATTAACATGGGGGAAATGAGGTGGAGGAGCTGTGGGACGAGTAAAAAAAACGAAGAAATCATATTGGAATTTGACTCCGAAAACTGGCTAGATAGCTTGGAAATGATCTAACAAAGAAAACAGAAGTTAAATTTTGAAAATCGGTCCAGTATTTCTGAAATTCGAAAATTTTCCCCATGTTATATCCCCATAGACATAGACATCTTCACTATCACTCTATGAAGATATCTATGGGGATTTAACATGGGGAAATAGTTTTTTTCGCAATAAAATCAATATTTGACCAAATTTCACGAAATAAAAAGAGGTTTAATTCTTAAATTTTGCTTTAATTTAATATTATCGAAATAAATATTGTTTTTGCATGGTTTATATAGTCGTAAAATTTGGGCAGCTTTCGTGAAACAGACAGTAGTCTCACGAACCGAAACTCCCAATGATCCATTATTGCCTACTGTCTGTTCCACGTTTTTTCTACCGAAGAACCTTTTGGCCATTACACACATTATTACATGTACAACATATTTAAATGTAAGTATACAGCAAAATGTGCAACGTATGCAATTCATATGAACAAAAAATATACGTATTCTGTTCATATGTAAAACATATGAAAAGCATATGAATTGCATATGCCACACATTTTATAGTGTAGCGTATAAATGACCCGTTCTTCTTAGTGTGTGCTATACTGTGCATTGACCTTCCATCGGAGCCATCTTTGTATGGACCAGCTGTCGGTCAGTTTCACCTCTTGTAGCATTTGACACAGACAGCTTAGATAAATTAATACACGTTAGTGCAGTATATATTCCAAGGTGAATTCTCTACAGCGTGATATCCGTGATAGCCGATACCAAGTCTGATTTCTACGCAGCCCCGCAGGAGACATGGATTTTTGTTTATTAATTCATTCCCACGAAATAACAATTAGTTCCCTCAATTTAACAATTCGTTCCCTCGAATTAACATTTCGTTCCCACTATATAACAATTCGTTCCCTCGAATTAACAATTCGTTCCCACGATATAACAATTCGTTCCCACGAATCACCATTCGTGTGAACGAAATGTTAAATTGATGGAACGAATTGTTATTTCGTGGGAACGAATGAATAAAAAAAAAGAATTCTACGTCCCCTGCGGGGCTCCGTAGATTTCTGACGATAAATATGCACATTGTTTAAAACACAACCATGTGTAAACTATGCGCTATTGCTATCTTAAGAGCACATTCATATACTAGGCTATCTTACGTGTACACATAGGATATACCAACACATAGGATATACCATATATGCTGTATTAAGGAATGTACATGTAGTAAGGAATGGTGATTCTTTATGGACCCATGCTGCTATCATACAGGGGCCTGTTTCACTAAACTTCGTACGACTAAAATGTTCGTTAGTGCAAATTTAGGATCATCTGGAAATTTCAATAGATGGATTTACATTTATTGAGCATAGGTTGCATAGCAGCCTATGCTCAATAAATTTAAATCAAATAATTGTTTACAATAAAACGTCGTTAATGTGGAATTTACAGACTATCATAATTTTGCACTTAGAAACATTTCAGTCGTACAAAGTCGTACATAGCAGCCTATGCTCAATAAATGTAAATCAAATAATTGTTTACAATAAAACGTCGTTAATGTGGAATATACAGACTATCATACATTTGCACGAACAATTTAGTCGTACAAAGTTTAGTGAAACGGCCCCCTGCAGGTGTTGTTAGCAGAATATAATTATGTGGTAAACTTATTTTGTCATTCATGTAATTCTAAAATTACGTGAGTGGAGTGACCTGATGAACCACACAGTATGACATGACTATCGTAGCCAAGTGTCTTATGAAACCAGTAAACTAGTTTAATATATATCGATCATATTAAATCACTAATGCAACAATGTAATATGTACGTTGCCTAATAGAGTTGTAAACATAATTATGTACAACACGTACTTGACATTCCCTATAAGTACAGGGTACTGCCGTAAATATAGAGTACTGCACATACCAGACTAATGTCATAAACATCAAGTCAATAATGTGAACATACAGACAGATAATTAAACATGACACTCGAGTCAAACTGCACACGACTACAGAAAAGTGTGCCCCAGCCAACAAAGTGATTCGTATACAGTTTGCTACTACGGAGCCCCACAGGAGACGTATAATTCTTTTTTTTTATTTATTCGTTCCCACGAAATAATAATTCGTTCCCTCAATTTAACAATTCGTTCACACGAAATAACAATTCGTTCCCGCGGGAACGAATTGTTATTTCGTGGGAACGAATTAATAAAAAAAAGTCCATGTCCCCTGCGGGGCTCCGTATGCGACAACTATGGAAAGTGTTCCACTGATAAACACCGACCTATTGATTAAATACCTAGTATATGTTTATAAAAACACACGTAGTACGCCCCTGGTCCTGCATCTGATCTGGGGCTACGTTTGTCAAATAATGCGACGTCCCTTTTGTTAGGTGTGCAAAATGCAACAATGGTAAACTGTTCTGATGTTTTCCGCATAAAATTGCATATTAAACAACACTTAGTTGTGGTGCTGGCAACATTCCAGTAGCCGATTTCACCAACATTGCAAAGTATACTTTGAGGGAGCAATCATTTATTTTTCCTGAAATGCATTATTTCATATAGAACTAACTACTGCATGTACTTGATGATTAAAAGTATGCAGAATTATTATACTGAATTTATTACATTATCACAGCCAAAATGGCTGTGATAATGTAATAAATTCAGTATAATAAAAATTAATAAATTTATCCTAAATTTGAAAATTTCTCCCTCAAAGTATACTTTGCAATGTTGATGAAATAGGCTACAGGCAGGGTTGGCTTTACATTTTATTTCGGATTTTTTTTGGTTTTCAGTACTAATATGTAGTTAGTATGACACACTTCTTATTCTTGTTGCTTTCCAACTTGATTTGAGGAATATAATAATTATTCAACCAGCTTAAACATGGTATCGTGACGAAAGTTACTGAAATTGAGACTTTTCTGTTTATTTTCAGAAACGTCTAAACGTGGTAGGGTCAGCAGCAAATGACTAGGTGGGTCGGGTTGCCCGTACCACACAACTTGTGTTAGGCTGAATGTTCGGACGGTGGTATGTAGTTGATATATTGTATAGCGAGAAACCGGAGTACCCGTCAGGCTGTGACGCGCATAAGGACAGGATATGCAATTGTTTCTGATACCATAACGTTCATTTTTCCTGCCGTGGTCCAGTAAGCCTTAGAATATGGGAAACAACAAATGTCGTCTGCCGTTGTTTTATATTTTATGTTTAATCTCGATCAAAACATGATTTTACAGCACTTTGGCATCATTTCCATTGGAAATGATTCTGATATGTTGTCAAAACATGTTTTTGATGAGAAAAAATGGAAAATATAAAATAAACAGCAGACGACAAAAACTAACTCAGGAGTGTAAGCTGTCCGCAATAATCGGTATGTTGAACAACTCCGCAAACAAAAACAGGAACCCAATTTTCCGACGTTTGGGCACAAGGTCTTTATGAATTCAAAATTGCAAGAAACTTAGAACTGTTTCTATGTTTCTGCGCCAGCGGTCCGATTTTGTCTTTTTGTTTGTTTTCATGAGTTTCGTTTGTTAAGCTGTAACTATGCATAGCCTACCTACCTTGAAATTTTGAAGAGAGATCTTCAAAACTTTCGCCACAACTGTCTAAGCCAATTGTCTTGTCGTCGTACTTCAAACAGCACCTGTAACAAACAGAGAGGATGCCACGGCATGGTACACGTGCATTTTCCTTCTATAACGTTCCCACGAGCTAGCATCTCGTTCACACGAATCAGCTATCCCGTTCCTACGACATAGAATCTCGTTTCCACGAAATATCTATCTAGTTCCCACGACATAGCATCTCGTTCGAACGACATAAACAGCTAATAGAATAGCAGATAATACTCCAACATCTTAAATGACAATGACGTTATCTTTTGATTGGCTGACTATGTAGTGTGAATGAGATCCTATTTCGTGGAAACGAGATTCTATGTCGTAGGAACGAGATAGCTAACTTGTGGGAAAGAGATCCATCTCGTGAGAACGAGATGTTATGTCGTTCGAACGAGATAGCTAACTCGTGGGAACGAGATTCTGCCTCGTGGGAACCGAGATGTTATGTCATGGGAACGCTATTGTCGTATGATGCTTATGAAACCGTGGTACCGTGATACATTTTAAATAAGACTGGTTCCCATTCTGCCCATTCTGCTCATTCCGGGCTCCATTCCGCGAAAATGTTCCACGAAGTACAAAAACCAATATGGCGTCGAAAATAAAATGGCGCCGAATGGTCCGATGGTTCCCGAGTTGATTGGTGGTGCCCTGTCTCCTGCTCGACTGCATGTACACTGGTACCCGTTGCTCCGCAGCCTAGCGAAACAATACTACTCGGGACCAGTATAATGTTTGAGTTTGTTTAGTCCTGGTATATCCATAGGCACTTTGTGCTATGAACGAGAAAAGCCTCTTTAAATCATACCCAAAGTTACTCCGATATTATATATCTAGAAGGTAGGGCATTAACCAATGGAAGTGGTACTAGTACTAGGGCCCGGCTCTCTAATTCAGTAATTGTAACGCACACGAAGGCCGGGAACGGCATGGTCCCGGCCTTCGTGCACGTTACAATTACTGAATTAGCGAGCCGGGCATTGTTGGGTGCACTGCACATGGGTCTTCATGGGTGAAGCTTTTTCAGATTTGTTTTTCTAAGCAATAGTCTACAAGTTCCAGCCAGTCATAATTTTATTAACAAGTTTAAACATCTTGTGAACCGATACATTTTATTTTCAAAACTGGAGCACAGTCGATGGCGTGCCATCGCAATTTATAAATTTACCCACTTTTCACAAATGCTAAGTGGAAAAGGAGGAGATAATCCATGAGCCGGGTGTCGAATCAAAAATCGAAATGCACTTTGCGCATCTACACACCATACAGAAGGCACACATCAAGTTTCAAGTCCCTACCTATTATGGTTAAAACGTTTTAATTCTTACAATGCAATATTGCGAAATTCTAAGTAGAAAAGGGGGAGATAATCCATGACCAGTGTTCGAATAAAAAATCACACCAAGTTTCCAGGCCCTACCTATTACGGTTAGAAAGTTGTATTTCTTAGAAGAAACGTGACGGGCAGACGACCAGTGACGAAAATAATATACCTATGTTTTTTCTTCAAAAAGTGGGTATGAAAATGTGGTCATCTATGAAAGTGTAGGTATTGATGGGATGATCGCTTTGATACACAAGCAGTCGACCAATACAGTGTAGGTCTGCAGTCGTCCAGACTGGTAATTGAAAACGTAATCCAAACATTATGTTCTGAAAGCTGGCGACGCTCGTTGACATCGCATTCCGCGAGTCGACATCGTCGGGTTTCTATGGAAATGAATTCATACCCGGCGCATATTGATGCATATATATGCTGTAACAGGATGTCGTATTATACACGCTTCTCTGTTATCCAGGCGCCGATACAGGGGCCCGTTTCACTAAACTTATTACGACTAAAATATTCGTAAGCGCAAATTTAGGATCGTCTAGAAATTTCAATTGATGGATTTACATTTATTGAGCATAGGCTGCATATGCAGCCTATGCTCAATAAATGTAAATCCAATAATTGTTTGCAAGAAAACAGTGTTGATGTGCAATTTACAGACTATCATATTTTGCACTTACGAACATTTTAGTCGTACGAAGTTTAGTGAAACGGCCCCCAGGCGGGTGGGGTGTGGAGCGTATCCGGTGCTCACCTCTCTCTACCAGTTGCCGAATTTAGGCCATACTAAGTATGTTGGTTCTCAGTCACGGGGAATGTGACGCTGGAGGGCGGGAGGGGGGTGGTGGTAATACACTTTGGTTTGTTTGAGATTTTTGTCTCTGCATATTATGTTCTATAAAGTTACTATTACAGTACGATTTTATTTCTCCATGACGATGAAATCCTCGACGCGCAGCTGAACGTGTATGTTGTGTGTTGTACGTATAAGTTAGATCACGGTTCGTCGGTATGTACGAGGAGATAATCCGCGAGCTTTAGTGAGCGGATTATCGGACAATGCGGACAAATGTGATCTAACTGACTGATCACATCTTCATGTACACAAGTATACCTTGCATACGAGCTGTGTTAATACAGAAACAACACCCGGAAATGTGTCAAAGATAATGGGTGGTAACACCATACAGTTTTGATGAGAAAGATTGCATACATATGTATGTATAATAGGGAAGTTTACGATCATGCATAGCTCGTTTACAATCGAGAAAATACGCCCACTCTTGACCTACCTACATCTTGGATCCGCCACTGGTATTCTACAGGAAGTAATATTAACCGTTTGAAACCGAAAGCCCGCTATAGCGTCTTATGCAAACAGTGCAGATCCAGATGAGCCGGCTCGTAACGAGCCGTCCCATCAGGATCTACACTTTTCGTAACGAGCCGTCTCATCAAGATCTACACCTTTTGTAACGAGCTATCTCATCAGCATCTACACTTTTTGAAAGTAATTTTTATATTTTGAGAACCAAAAATACCCCCCTTTTCATAAATGGACTAATTTTAAAACCATTTTGTGACGGTTGGATTGGTTGCGAAATTAACATATCAAAATTCATTCCAGTTACTTAGGGGGAGGGGAGGCTTAAATGGTTCAATTAATAGTCATGACATGCACAGAGTTTCGGATATATTAGCCATGTTCGCTGTTCGCCTAAAGAAACATCATTACTGCATGTAGTAAACAAATTAACCTCGCGAGTGGCTGTAAACCCCCGGGAATTAGACACATCCTCAAATGGAGTCACATTCCCGCATACCAGAGTTAAATCGGTGTCTACTGTCCGAGGGTTGGGGCAGCGTTTCTTTCCATATATCACACCAGTTTATGTGGAATTGTTATATGCTTCGCTGTCGTCTATTAACCCTTAGACCGCTACACACAACAATTGTCGTCTGCTGTTGCTTTTATATATTACCTTATTTCTCAATAAAAACATATTTTGACAGCACTTCAGAATCATTTCCAATGGAAATGATTCTGAAGTGCTGTCAAAGCATGTTGTAAATTATTCTAAAGCGCTGTCAAAGATGTGTTTGATGATAAAAATGGAAAATAGAAAATAAAGAGCGGACGACAAAAAAAATAAGATAGCGGTGTAAGGGTTAATATCATCTCTGGTGATAATGTGTGAGTAACACGGACACCTGTCTTGGAGCGCGCATAGGCCTGAAGTGCAATGGCGGCCCTCCCAGTTGGACACACGGGGACCTCTACCTCACCAGGGTGTCCATTTAGAGAGGCTCACCTGTACAATGACGGCATCATCGCAGGCAACTGGGGCCTGTTTCACTAAACTTCGTACGACAAAATGTTCGTAAGTGCAAATTTAGAATCGTCTGGAAATTTCAATTGATGGATTTACATTTATTGAGCATATGCAGCCTATGCTCGATACATGTAAATCCAATAATTGTTTACAAGAACACATTGTTAATGTGAAATTTACCGACTATCATAATTTTGCACTTACGAACATTTTATAATATATATATAGTCGTACGAAGTTTAGTGAAACGGCCTCCAGGTTATTGAAAGCAAAACAGTTGCCATTGATTGAATCAATCTTCACAGTACACGTATGCGTATTAACTATTGATAATGAACGTTATCTGGTTGATTATCGGCGGCACATGATATTATGATTAATATGGAGTATATATACATTGCTATTTGTAACCAGCCTAGGCGCAGATCCGACTAACCCGAAGTTTATGTATGTAACGCAGGGAGACTTACAAGTCTCCCTGCGTTACAGACAGAAAAGCCGGGTTACCAGATCAAGAGCGAGACAGGTCATACATACATGTAATACTGTGTATCAAGGCACAGTCGCAAATAAACGTATATTTGCGACATTTTTGCAGTTTCACACCCCATTGTTGCAGATATGTACGGTGAGAGAACGCGAGATTGAATATAATAGTCACATTTTCGCCTCGCGATCTCTATGGAAGGTAATATCCGCCATAATTATATTAGGCTTGATGCTTGCTTGCTGGTGCAATTACAACTTACTTTCATGTTATTTTATTCGTCATTCGTGTTTGTGACATTTGAAATCTTCTTGGTTATAGTCTAAATGGCATGTGCATTTGGCTTGATGCTTAATTCATTCGCACTGTTTCAATGTGTTTGTGTTGTTTACATTTTAAGTAGCTTGATGATTCATTCTTAGTGACATCCGGAGTTCCATTATTGATTATTGCATCGCTGTTTTGCCATTCGTTTTGTTACCTCGCTAAGCCACGCCCCTTGACAACAACAATTGCAACAGTAATTTGGGAACAATCATTATGACGACAGGTGCGCTGCTAAAACTTAAAATAGTTCTCCCTAAAATGATTTAATATGCTGGTACCCGTCCTACAATGCGTTGCTCTCTAAATTGGTGTCATGTCCCTAACGGTGTTGATGTAGACTGATGCCGCCTTTTCCGTTGCGCCATGTTTAGGTTAAAAGATAAAAGACACCACATAGTTTTACTGTATAATTTAATTCCCAGCCAGTCTTTCCTACTTTCAATATTCGTATGAATGTTGTGGGACCAACCTCGTCATGTCTCCCACTATTGTTTACATTATTTGGCCACGGAAACTCTGTTTACATCACGTGACCAACAGGCTCAGTGTTTTCTTTTAAATGCTTCAAATATGCTGAAAACTGGTGTTAAAAACACCCCTTTTCTAACCTTAAACCTAGAGTGTACATGCCAGGTTATACTATAGGGAGACATGTTTTTCTTTATTGTTTCAATCTGACATTTTTTTGGCAAAATTATTACCATTTCCAGACGTACTATTAATTGACATTAATATACTTTTTATATCAAACGCGAAATGCCAGTTTGATATCAGGGACGATAACCGGGGTTCCTTAAAATGATAAGGGGAGAAACTATTTATTCCATTTATTTATTTTTTGATGTGCAATATCATACTTTATGATATGTAGATACAAATATTTATTCAGCATTTAGTTGATAAAAATAATTTTAAAATACTGCACCATTTGCATATGGAGCTAGCTTGATACCACCGCGAGTCTCTATGAGTACATTGAAGATTACTAAATAATTATATCTGTGTAGCTGGCACTCGTAATTTTTAAAAGTGGTGGACTAGTTGCAATTATACACCTATTTAAGTTACATAGAGAAAAGTGTGTTCCTACTAGATGGGACCCCAGCTTCAACAATAATTAAATCTCTATTTTAATTAGTCAAGATCCAGAGCAGAATGGTGTGCAGGTTATTGGAAATTAGGTCCCACAACATCCATAAGAAAAATGAAAGTAGCAGGGAATAGCAAAATGTGTGGTAACGGGTTAGTGTTTTAGGTAAAATCAATGGTGGTAGCCCACCTTAGTCTGATCCCGGACGGTTATTGGTTTGCATCGGTAACGTGCCAGTTTGACAGTCAACCTGTGTAAGTTACCATATGTGTAACTTACTATAAAATGTGATTGTTTTCAATTACGTACATATGTAATTTAATTATGAGGATACATGTATGTATAAAACACATTAGTAAGTCAAACACCATACATACATATGCAATTTAGTTAATATAGGTTAGATAATAACAAATGGTGCGAAATCGTCAAGACGGTAAATGTTGTACGGTATGAACAAAATCGTGCGGGTGTTTTGAGGTCACGGACACCGTTTGCTTGCAAATCTTGATCCATTACTACCCAGTTTTACATGAGGAACATGTTGGTCATGTGATGTAAACAGAGTTTCCGTGGCCAAAAAAAAATGTAAACAATATTGGGGGACAGAACGAGGTTGGATTTTTCTGTCTTATGAGTAAGTGAAGCAATTGTTTAATTCATGCAGAACCAGTACTGACCGGCTGCAGGTCATGTACAAGTAAGTCCCACAACATCCATACGAATAGTGAAAGTAGGAGAGACTGACCTTATTGGATGGGATTCGGTTAAAGTATATAGTAAAACTATTTGGTGTCTTCTAACCTATACTGTGATCATTTGTAGGTGAAATCTTACATCAACACCGGCATTGGAGGTGTGTCTCAAACAGCCAATCACATCTCGTACTATTATTTATTTATTAGTCGGAGGATTCCTAACATTGACAGCAGTGCCATCTGGCGTCATAATCATGATAATGAGGCACTACTAACCTATCATCATTCTGCTTGCGGCTTGATGCTTTCTGCTTGCGGGTTTCCGCTTTCGGATTCTGGCTTGATGCTTACTTCCTGCGGCTTTCGGCCTTATTCAAAGTGCTAAGTGCTTGTTCTTACTTTCTATTGCAAATGCTTAGTGCAATAAAACAGGGACACGAATAAGGACGTATCAATAATGTTAATGTAAATAAGACGAATGAACAAAGCAATCTGCAGAATGGACATATAAGAAAGACAAATACAATTACAACAAGCAGATTTCAAATGTAATAAATACAAATGACGAATGAAATAACATGAATATAAGTTGTATTGTCATCAGCACGCAAGCATCAAGTCACATAGCATTATGGCGGATATTACCTTCCATAGATCTCACGTTCTCGATTTGAGTTTTCACGATTTCGCCACGCAATCTCGCAATCTCACCTCGCGTTTTCGAGATCTCGTGAATAGGTCCTGTAGCCTATTTCACCAACATTGCAAAGTATACTTATCTAGCAAAGTATACTTTGTGGGAGTAATCATTTATTTTTCCCGAAATGCATTATTTCATATAGAACTAACGACTGCATATATTTGATGATTAAAAGTATGCATAATTATTATTCTGAATGTATTACATTATCACAGTCAAAATGGCTGTGATAATGTAATACATTCAGTATAATAAAAATCAATAAATTGATCCTTAAATTGAAGATGTCTCCCTCAAACTGTACTTTGCTAGATAAGTATACTTTGCAATGTTGGTGAAATCGGCTACAGATTGCGAAAACGCGATATTGTAACATGACCCTAACGTGACACCGTAGATATGCGATAATTGTGCTGCGTGTGCATAAAACCGCTATATTGACCCATATTGATACCCACTCATTCATTGTTTATCCCGTCAACACTGTGAGTATGTGCCGTGAAACACGGTGCCGTGAAACATTTTTGATATCCTGTCAATACGACCTAATCAATGCGTATGAATATGTGCGGTGGCTGGGGTTATTTGTTTGCCTTTTAAAGCCATTTGTAGGTGTTGACGGGATAAATAGAATAGTAGGTTAGTGCCGTGAATGGTAAAACGTATCTGGCGCGGCACGGAAACGTGATGGGCTCGGCAGAGCCTCACCCATCCCGTTTCCTAAGCCTTGCCAGATATGTTTTCCCATTAACGGCACTAACCTACTATTCTCTATATTACTGTACATGTAAATGAACAAAAATACAAATTAAGATATAAAACACAAAGGAAATGACTTATTATGTCTACACACCAAATTGTATTCAACTTAGACTAAGGGTTAATGTTGAATACAATTATGGTGTGTAAACAGTATCACGAGTATGCAGGAGGAAACACAAATTGTCGGCTGCTGTTGTTTTATATTTCGTCTTCTTTCTCAAATAAAACATGGTTTGACAGCACTTTAGAGTGAGTGAGTGAGTGAATAGGGTTTAACGTCCGCTTTTCTGACATAGAGGTACAAGCCTCAGGGATACAGCACTTTAGAATCATTTCCGTTGGAAATGATTATAAAGTGTTGTCAAGGCATGCTTTTGATTATAAAATTGGAAAATAAAAAAATAAACAGCAGACGATAACATGTCCGTGAACGTGAAAGCCGTTGGTTTATAATATAGTTTTACAATCACGCTAATTTATTAAAATTAAGAGAGAAAAAACATCTACATACCAATTTGTCGGCGTGTTATCGTTCCTGACGTCCATATAGGCCTCTACGATGGAATCTCTGTCTTGTATAAGGTTCGACATATTGAAAATTTAATAAATGTCTCGTCTGAGAGAAAATTGAACGCTGACACACCCGCTGTATAGTTAATACTTCCGCTGTCGATAGTGCGAGAGAACACGAGATAAAACGCGATTTGACATTTACAAACAATATAGACAGCCTGATCAGACAGCACGACGTGCTGTCTGGTCAGGCTGTCTATATTGTTTGCTGTATGTATTAATGGTAATCTATCCGGAATTATAGACCTTTGACTATATACCATTGTATACGTGTATGCGCACATGTTAACATCGATGGCTGTGCAAAATTCCGAGTTGCGAGTTTTCTACGAAACCGCGAGTATACATCGTCATACGACAATGCATGGAGGGGTGACCAATAAAATAAATTGTTGCTCATAAACGTTACAATCGCGTTAGTAATCATGGAATGTAATCGAAACATGCAATAAAGTCGGATAAAATAAACCCTGTGCGATTTAATTATAGTGTCCACCAGTGTATATCTAGGCCGTCTTTGGCGGTGTAGACACAGCGGACTAGTTTTGTATGGATCAGGATCCATAGGCGGCGGAAGAAGCTTCCGCCGCCCCTGTGATCAGTATATGTGCTGTTCGCTATCTGTGCGGGTACACGCTCAAAAGCGGCTAACAAATTATTGAAGCACACAATTGTACCATATTTAGACATATCGCATGTCATGTTTAGCCCTGGGAAAATGCGTGATTATACATCCATACATATGAGACACGCCATGCGATTTTGTACCTTCGGACAGTGCGTAATTTTATTAAATACGTTTGCAAAATTTACAATAGTTTTCATAAATAAATTCAGTCAAATTTTTCAGAGTTCAAGCGGATTATACAACTTTTGAAGCCATTAACGGAAATTATCGTAAATTTTGTTAACGTATTTCATGAAATTACGCAGATGTCCCAAGGTATAAAATCGCACGGCGAGGTCTCAAATTATTATCAAATCATTTAGAAACATGCGTTATCGTTTTATTTTGCGTTTACTGTTGTAGTTGGTCGGTAATGGGCGAAGTTTTGGATCTTAATAAACGTACATGTCATTTCGTAATATTACCTTTTCGAATGAGTGATGTCATGTATTCAGATGCGTGATATCTTCAGTTCAAAATCAATAGATGATATCATCAATTCGAATAGGTGATACCACTCATTGAATGTGTGGTATCACCCTTTTGTGTTGAATCAGTGGCATCACACATTCGAAATGGTGATATCATTCATTCAAGTACGTGATATCACTCATTTGAATGGGTGATATCATTGATTCAAAGCGAAAGGGAGATATCACCGATTACAATGAGTGGTATCACCCTTTTGTGTTGAATCAGTGACATGACACATTCGAAATGGTGATATATTTGATTCAAATACGTGATATCACTCATTTGAATGGGTGATATCATTGATTCAAAGCGAAAGGGAGATATCACATATTCCAATGAGTGATACCTCCCATCCGAGTGGGTGTATCACGCATTGGAATAGGTGATATCATCCATTCTAATAGGTGGTATCACCTATTCGATTGGATAATATCAGCTATTTGAATGGTGATATCACAAAATGATATTAACGTCCAAAACGACGCCCATTATGTCGGCGGCCAGGGATGTCAGGAGCCTATTTCACCAACATTGCAAAGTATACTTATCTAGCAAAGTATAC
Source organism: Conchocele bisecta (assembly GCA_029237695.1). Lineage (NCBI taxonomy): Eukaryota > Metazoa > Mollusca > Bivalvia > Lucinida > Thyasiridae > Conchocele > Conchocele bisecta. Next base: position 120,618,051 of record CM055265.1, on the reverse strand, counting down.
TTTGAGGGAGTAATCATTTATTTTTCCTGAAATGCATCATTTCATATAGAACTAACAAATGCATATATTTCATGATTAAAAGTATGCAGAATTATTATACTGAATTTATTACATTATCACAGCCAGTATAATAAAAATTAATAAATTTATTCTAAAATTGAAAATTTCTCCGTCAAAGTATACTTTGCTAGGAAAGTATACTTTGCAATGTTGATGAAATCGGCTACTGTTCAGTATGCCCTTGCACACTTGCTTTAGTTAGCTGTTTTGTGTGAGTGTTCCAATAGTGCTTGCAAACGGCAGATATATATGAGTGGCGATTCATGCCATAAATGCCGTTTCTAACGCGTTACATTTGAGATGTAGCGCGGTAGAAATGCATGAACTAGAAATAAAATACGTATTTCTAACATGTTACCAAGGGTAACGCAAATTATAACTCTAACGCGTTAGAACAGCATGTATGACATGACTCGCCAATATAAACGGGTTCTAACGCGTTACAAACACTTTTTAGCGGGGAGTAACGCGACAGACCTTATTTTTTTAGCAGTACGAGAAATAAGTATTTTACTATAAAGTACAAGCATTTCTAACACGTTACTTCTCAAAGGTGACGCGTTAGAAACGGCACTTATGACATGAATCGCCACTCATAGATACGGAGCCCCGCAGGGGACATGGATTTTTATTAATTCGTTCCCACGAAATAACAATTCGTTCCCTCAATTTAACACTTCCTTCCCTCGAATTAACAATTCGTTCCCACGATATAACAATTCGTTCCCACGATATAACAATTCGTTCCCTCGAATTAACAATTCGTTCCCAAGATATAACAATACGTTCCCTCGAATTAACAATTCGTTCCCACGAAATGACAATTCGTTCTCTCAATTTAACAATTCGTTCCCACGAATTAACAATTCGTTCCCACGATATAACAATTTCGTTCCCACGATATAACAATTCCGTGGGAACGAATTGTTATTTCGTGAGAACGAATTGTTAAATTGAGGGAACGAATTGTTATTTCGTGGGAACGCATTAATAAAAAAAAGAATTCTACGTCCCTTGCAGGGCTCCATACATAGATAGACACGCAGGTCTGTGTCTTTAAATAATTGTCCATTCAAGTAGGATCAGTGTACTGACTTTCAAATGCCATACATAGTCATATACTAAGCATTAAACCAGGCGAAACGGAAATATATACTTGCGCATGTATATACTTGTACAGTGTACACTTCAGTTTAAAATGTGAAGAATGGCTATTGCCGTAAGTGCTTAATGCAATGCAATACCATTGTGGTTTGCAGTTTTGTATCATATATCTTAAGATCAATGACCTCCGCTCGTCACGGATCGCACGGTGTGTCCAATAACGAATTGCAGTTTAAACCAGGGGGCCGTTTCGCTGGACTTCGTACGACTAAAATGTTCGTAAGTACAAATTAGGATCGTCTAGAAATTTCAGTTCATGGATTTACATTTATTGAGCATAGGCTATGCAGCCTATGCTCAATAAATGTAAATCCAATCATTGTTTACAAGAAAACAGTGTTAATGTGAAATTTACAGACGATCGTAATTGCGCACTTACGAACATTTTAGTCGTACGAAGTTTAGTGAAACGGCCCCCACTCAGCTCTAATTAGAGCTATCGCATAAACACATGTTTCGTCTAGTAACCGGCGCAAATATTTCTTGCGCCGGTTACTAGACGAAACTGTCTCTCTTCAATATTTTCTGCATATAGCTGAATGAGAACTGGTCGAAAAATCGGCGCCTAAGTATACTTATCTAGCTAAACATACATTGAGGGAGTAATTTTTTATTATTCCCGAAATGAATTATTTCATATAGAACTAACGACTGCATATAATTAAATGTATGCAGAATTATTATACATGTACTAAATTTATTACATTATCACAGTCAAAATGGCTGTGATAATGTAATAAATTCAGTACATGTATAATAAAAATTAATAAATTTATCCTTAAATTGAAGGTTTCTCCCTCAAAGTGTACCTAGCAATATAAGAATACTTTGCAATTTTGATGAAATATACTACTGTGCCAGGGTCCGACAAAACGGGCTTATTACACTTTTAACCAGTGGAGATCCTGATCTCCATTCACAGTCTGGTCCATTGTGTTTATTGAATGAATAATGGCTGAATGCTAATAATGAAGGCTTGATCAGACCGCGTAGTCTCATATGAGTCTTCACTGATCGCAAGTGTAGTAAGTGAAAGGTCATGTCTTTGTGTCTCAATACCTTACAATATGTGTCTTTGACTAGAGAAATGGGGCTTATGAGTTTGGCGACCAGTGCAGATCCAGATCAGTCTGTGCATCCGCACATTCTGATCAGGATATACACTGTTCGCCATTCCATGAATGCAACACCGGTCATTCTTCTAACAAACAATTTAGATCGATAGCAGGCTAAATGAGCGTGCTATTTAATCAGGAGCTACAGCGATCACAAATCCCATAAGCCCCATTTCTCCAGTCGCAGCCACATAAATATGTGGTATTAGTTCGCTTTATTGGCCGCAAATGCTCCATTTGATTTGATTAAATGCTATGAATATGACTAAGAAAGAACCATTAAGTCAATTCCTCCAGTGAAAACCACAACAAACGATGGAGAGATATCACAGTTTAATCCACTATCACAGATCGCTGTAGACAACGTAACAAAATGAATACATTAATTATTGGATGAATGTGACAAAAACATGCAAAATGTGTCTGTTTCATCGAAGTTGTGTCAATTGTCCATGCCGTCAATTATTTATGCCCTTCGTGTTTCTATATGTTTGTTTACATCATTGCCAATGCATGCCTTTCTTTTAACTTTTGTTGTACCAATTTATCTTTCAGGGCCGTCAGTCGCTGTACAATGTATCCAATACTGGGCCGATCATCCATGTCGCCTTCACAACACATGTGCACAAGCCTGTCCAGAGTTGTGTCCCTTACCCGTTTGTTCATTGCCGTTAGTACGAATCCCAGGGAGAATATGTCCGACTGGAATGTTGACTTGGCGCGAAATACCTCCGGTGCCACGTGCGGGAACCGGCTTTCCTCACCGACCTGTACGTCGCACGTGATTCCCGCCTTGTAGGTGGCCAGTCCGAAATCAATTAGTCGAACATTTGCGCTGGATGCCTGAACCAGTATGTTGTCTGGTTTGATGTCATTGTGGATAACTCCGAGTTCGTGTACTTTCCGCAGGGCCGCCACGAGATTGAGACCGATCATGACGAGCCGTAGGTTGCACAGATTGTATTTGCCGCCAATAAGATCGTCAAGGGTGACGACATCGGCAACATGTCGCTGGATAATGCCGTAGTTGCCCGTATGACGAACGTCCTTGATGACCCCGACTAGCTCCGGGACGGCGCCCGTCGGTCTCAGAAAGCCGAGCAGCTTGGCTTCCGTCTCCATGTCTTCCTTGGTGGCCAACTCGGCACACAGCTCTTTGCAGACGAGCATCTCCCCCGTGTGCCTGCACTGTACCAGGTACACCATCCCATAAAACCCGCTCCCCAGTTCCCGGAGTCGACCATATTCTGTATAGAGTACGTCTATATCCGAGTTGTTCAGCTCCTTAACGGCGGGAAGGGTCTTGCTGGGATCTGCGATGGCTGGGCCAGACGGTGCAGGTAGTGATCTTGTTATAAAATACGGCTCATCTACAGGTGCTGTTTCGTATCTAGCGATGATATTTGGTGGTGCCGACGCTGTTTCGTCACCAATGGCGGTAACTGGTGAGGCAATATGCATCTCAACCGGAGCTGCTTCGCGACCGATGGTGGTATCTGGTGAGGCGATATACATCTCAACCGGCGCTGCTTCATCACCAATGGCTGTATCTGGTGAGGCGATATACATCTCAACCGGCGCTGCTTCGTCACCAATGGTGGTATCTGGTGAGGCGATAGACATCTCAACCGGCGCTGCTTCGTCACCAATGGTTGTATCTGGTGAGGCGATATATATCTCAACCGGCGCTGCTTCATCACCTATGGTGGTATCTGGTGAGGCGATATATATCTCAACCGGCGCTGCTTCGTCACAAATCGTGGTATCTGGTGAGGCGATAGACATCTCAACCGGCGCTGCTTCGTCACCAATGGTGGTATCTGGTGAGGCGATGGACATCTCAACCGGCGCTGCTTCGTCACCAATGGTGGTATCTGGTGAGGCAATAGACATCTCAACCGGCGCTGCTTCGTCACCAACGGTGGTATCTGGTGAGGCGATAGGCATCTCAACTGGCGCTGATTCGTCACCAATGGTGGTATCTGGTGGGGCGATAGACATCTCAACCGGCGCTGCATCGTCACCAACGGTGGTATCTGGTGAGGCGATAGACATCTCAACCGGCGCTGCTTCGTCACCAATGGTGGTATCTGGTGAGGCGATAGACATCTCAACCGGCGCTGCTTCGTCATCATTGATGATATCAGGTGAGGCGATGGTAATATCAACCGGCCCAGCTTCGTTTGCAACAACTACGATATCTGAAAGTGCACAGCAGATACACTAATATACCATATGCTACACCGAAAATAAACTGTGAAGCGGAATCCATTGCATTTAGATTAGTTAATTAAAAGCGTTAATACAAGTATAGAGTTATATGTCAGGGTTAATTGCATGAATTGCATGAATGATACGATGAGAAATGTATTGATATACCAAACATAGAATGTGAGATATTGGAATTTGAAAGTTGGGGACAATTGTTTAATCCGCCAGATATAGTCATATTTCTATACATGGCATCTACCGGTGGACGGTGAAATAGATCTGTAACCGGAAACCTATAGTGACAGCATCTACTACTACTCTATTGTCTTACCTTCATCCTGCTTCCCGGCCTGGCAGGCATCTCCTGATTGGCGGTCATCGTTGTATGATGGACGCGGTAATATATTTGTAACCGGGAACCTATAGTGACAGTCTCTACTACTTGTTGTCTTACCTTCATCCTGAGTCCCGGCTTGGGAGGCGTCTCCTGGTAGGCGGCCATCGTTGTATGATGGACGGGAAAATAGATCTGTAACCGGGAACCTATAGTGACAGCCTCTACTACTTGTTGTCTTACCTTCATCCTGCTTCCCGGCCTAGGAGGCGTCTCCTGGTGGCGGCCATTGTTGTATGATGGACGGGGAAATAGATCTGTAACCGGGAACCTATAGTGACAGCCTCTACTACTTGTCTTACCTTCATCCTGCTTCCCGGCCTGTGAGGCGTTTCACGGAGGGCGGCCATCGTTGTGGACGGCGAAATAGATATGTAACCGGGAACCTATAGCTACAGTCTCTACTACTTGTTGGCTTACCTTCATCCTGCTTCCCGGCATGGGAGGCGTCTCCCATTGGGCGGCCATCGTTGTATGATGGACGGGGAAATATATCTGTTACCAGGAACCTATAGTGGCAGCCTCTACTACTTGTTGTCTTACCTTCATCCTGCTTCCCGGCCTGTGAGGCGTCTCCTGGTGGGCGGTCATCGTTGTATACTGGACGATGAAATAGATCTGCAGCAGAGAACACTGGCTCATTAACATGATCTGAGAAGACATGCCTTTGGATAAGTTCTACATTGCTACAGATTTGAGACACGCTTGCGATTTTGTACATTCGGACATCTGCGTAATTACTACGTTTGCAAAATGTACAATATTTTTCATAAATAAAGTCAAAAGTTGACAAATGTTTCAGAGTACATACATGTACTCTGAAAATTGTGTCAACTATTGACGCCATTTACGGAAGATATTGTCAATTTTGTAAAGGTATTTCATGAAATTTCGCCACATGGTGTATGTCTCACATGTCTTTAATTTATGACTACTGTCTGTTCCACGTTTTGCTGCCGACAAACGTTTGGCTATTCAACGCATTAAATATAAAAAATATTTAAAAGTAAATACTTTTTCATCAATAACAACAAAATCACCCTCCCTAAAAAAAATATCAATATCAAATATTGATTTTATTGCGAAAAAACGATTTTCCTATGGGAATTTAACATGGGGAGTCAATTTCCAAATTTTTTCGTTTTTTGATCCTTCACGAAAATTTTGGAAATTGACTCCGAAACCTGGCGAGATAGCTTGAAAATGATGTAACTAAGAAAACAAGAGTTAGATTTTGAAAATCGGTCCAGAAATAAAAAAAATATTAAAAAAAAATCTATGTTTAGCTCCCATGTTAAATTCCCATAGGAAAATCGTGTTTTCGCAATAAAATCAATATTTGATGGAATTTCATGAAACAATTTTTTTTGGGGAGGGCGACTTTTTTGTTATTGATGAAAAAGTACTTATTCTTAAATATATTTTAGATTGAATGTGTTTAATAGCCAAAAGTTCATAACGTGGAACAGACAGTAGTGTATACCTAACCGGCTAGAGCACTCGTGCTATGAGAGTGATAGTTGCATACATTGTTTATTGGATTACCGTTGTTTAATTAACCCTTAGACCGCTACACACAATTGTCGTCTGCTGTTGGTTTTATATCTTGCCTTGTTTCTCAATAAAAACATGGTTTGACAGCACTTCAGAATCACTTCCAATGGAAATGATTTTAAAGTGCTGTCAAAGCATGTTGTAAATTATTCTAAAGTGATATCAAAGATAAAAATGGAAAATATAAAATAAACAGCAGATGACAAAAAATAAGATAGCGGTGTAAGGGTTAACTGTGTATATGTGGGCTCTGCTGTGCAATTTACAACCATAGGGTCAACATTTCACATTTTTACTTTTTGACAGTTTTGTGCAGCACAGACAATGTACTTTCCAAAAAACATTGAATTTTGTAAATATTCCATCTAGTTTAGTTGCTATGACGTCACAAACAACACGCGTGTTGGCGTAAGATTTTACGCAAAGGCAACGTCGTCGATGTCATCATAAATTAACAGAGAAAAATAACGGTTTAAAAAATTTCAATACACTGTCTATGAGGAATCACTTAATTTAAAAGTTCATAAAATTGCATTATAAAATATCAGTACCTTTATTTGTACTTTTGTCATAAGTTATAACTTAAGTCCGGAGTACGTGCTTAGTCCGTTTCATAAAACATCATAGCAAGAACGACAATCGAAATTTACGATGGAAAACTAAGACAGGTAGCTTGCAATCTTAAGTTATAACTTAAACCGTGTCGGTTGGTCGTTGTCCGTCGGTGTCGTCCGGTGTCGGTTGGTATCGGTGGGTCAGTATTTGTCGGTCGGTATTTGTCGGTCGGTCGGTCGGTCGGTCGGTAGGTCATTCCGGTAGGTCATTCCGGTAGGTTGGTCGGTCATTCCGGTCGGTCATTCCGGTAGGTTGGTCATTCTAGTTATTCCGGTAGGTCGGTCATTCTGGTCATTCCGGTCGGTCATTCCGATCATTCTGGTCGATCGGTCGGTCATTCAGGTCATTCCGGTCATTCCGGTCGGTCGGTCAGCTTCACTATCTCGCATCTACTCGCATGAGCCAAACTAATCAGAATTGTCGGTGTACGCAGTTGCGTTTTATAATTCGGGTTACAGCAAAATGTAATTACAAAAGCGGAAGGCGAGATGGTGAAAAACGCGATACGATTTGCATGCAAGATGGAAAAATTGCGAATCGACAGATAAATCATAATGCTGATTGTATTATTTTGGATTGCAGATAAAAGCTTTTAACATGACAGACGTACCTTTTTCCTTTAACATTTTTTTTGAAACTGTAGATCCCGATGAGCCGGCTATTCACGAGCCGTCTCATCAGAATCTACGCCATTCGTACGTACTTTATTTATGCAAAAAAATGACCCCTAGTGCAGCATAATGAAACAGTTCCAAACCTGTCACGAGTATTTTTTCCAAGAATAGAAAAAATAAATAATTGCCATTGAGAGGGCGGCGGAGATTGACGGTGTTGATTAATTTTAATTACCGATGTATCAATGACGGGAATAAGTAGAAATAATAAGTTCAATTAACAAGTTCCCCCCCCCCCCCCAACCCAAAAACCTGGATCCGCGCCTGGCTGTTAACGCTATGTATACTATAATTATCGTTTATTCACTCAGGTCACATGCCATGACAACATGAGGTATACAAGATAATAGTAGGATGACACAATGGCGATACATGTAACAATCAAAATGCATTATATACCTTACATGTACATGTACAATTTCTTAATATAATTATAGATTTTTTTTTTTTTTGCCTGCGCAATAATAGTTAAATATAGGCACGTGACGATATACTGGTAATATTATAACCAATACACCTACTCTCTATGACAAATGGTACTTTGTCAAACTGCGTGCTTTGATACGCCATTTTTGGCTCGACCCAAAAGTAGCATTAGTGCATGAGTAACGGTGTTTCCTCCCACTTAATATTGCAATAATTTCCTACTGTGTCACTCGCAGAATCCGGGTGCAATTTACACAATGACATGGAACAGTATGATACCCGTATTTAGATGTTTATCTCTAAGTATTTTTGTTTTAAAGTACCTGTTAATAATACGCTTATATACAGTGAAACCTCTCTAAACCGGACACCATGGGGGCCCCAGGGTGTCCGGTTTAGCGAGGCTTCACTGCAATTTACTCACTCCGTGAACATTTGTTTGTAATTATATATAATTAACAGACAAGACAATGAAATATATGACAGTGTACACAATCTACATTAAACACAATGGGGTCCACAAGATGTCTGGTGTATAGAGATGTAATTATATATGATCACAGCTCGTGTGCAAGGTATGTGCATCAGGATGTGATAAATAAGTTAGATCACGTTTGTCCGCATGCACGAGCGATAATCCGCTCGCTAAAGCTCGCGGATTATCTCCTCGTACGTGCGGACGAACCGTGATCTAACTTATACTTACGATATTCAGTTCATGGTAAGTTTACATTTTATGTTACAGGTATAATGCTAGAGTTATGGCCATTTCAGCGCAGTAATATCAAGTCTCGAAACTTTCTTAACAAGTCGCAGTCGACTATAATATGAAATAATGTGGCTATTTTTAAACATAGAACGATATGAACACGTATTGGACATTATCCGTTTACGAGACGCATTATGTGTCGCGTGAGCCATATATTACGATATGAACACGTATTGGACATTATCCGTTTACGAGACGCATTATGTGTCGCGTGAGCCATATATTATATTACACATGGTCCGACAAATGTTTTATAACTACATGTACATCAAAGTGCATGATCACGTGGTTACAACAACAATCACTGAAACTTCCAGAAACGCAAATGCAATATCAAGGAGTAAACACCAAATTCCCGTATTGAAGGCGGCGCAGTTGATCTTGGTCAACACTGTTTGCAATATCTGATGACACATTGTCTCTTGTCCCGGCGTACGAATACTTCTGTTATACTTCAAATCAACATTATTTTTCATAAATATTTCACGGAACTCGGCCGAGTGGTCATAACTCCTCCAAATGGACAACACATTTGTAGTTGCTAATGAGTGACACACAGTGTTGACTCGTTGGAAATGCGGCGGCGGCTGGTCTGCGTCTACATTGTTGTCAATGCCAGGTCCGAGTGATAATTACCACATTGCTCCGGCCATTTAATTTATATGTGAATTGTGTACATAATGTATTGTTTTTAATTTTAAATTAGAAAGCACAACTCTTAAAACTACAGGTGTGAACATTCATGTTACATTTAAATTGGGTAATAAACAGAAACAAATATTTGCAGTTACCGCGGTTTGAACTCGGAGACGTTCCAGCACAAAACCACTCGGCCACCAAGGCCGACATGGCTTCATCGATAAACTGTTTACTTTTTATCGATCGGCTAGGGAAGCAACTTGTGTTGTATAATAGTAGTATGAAAATGACGATTCGAGCACATTTCCCATTTCCCTCATTTTGAACCATACATTAACCATAAATTATATTCTAAAATGAGGGATCTAGATACGGAGGTTCGATCACATTTTAGGGCATCACTAGATACGGAGGTTCGAGTGAATCATAAACATGGTTAACATGGTTAAAATGGTTAACATGATTAAACATAGTTAAAATTATTAATATGGTTAACATGGTTAAAATGGTTAAGAATGTTTGAGGACGCGGGTCTACATATGAGGAATCTAAATAAGGAGGTTCGAGCATACTGAGTCGAGGACGTCTAGATAGGTAACACAAAAAAATATTTTTTTGTTTAAAAATCAACTTTTTCATTTCCACGCGCTTTACGCTCACTGAGGTTGAGAATTTAGAAAAGGGTATACCTTTTTCTTCTTCAAAAGGCAGCTTGTTGATTAGGTTGTTTACAAATCCTTTACCCTCAGTGTTAGATGTGAATTGAGTTTTTGTAGAACCTCAAACATTACATTTACCTTTTTTCATATTCCTCCCATTCTTTGTGAGAACAACCTCCAAACCACTAAAATCAGTAACCTTTCGACACTTGACACAATACATCATTTTATAATATAATGTTTTCTTTTTTGATATAAAAAAAAGATCTACCATATAAAGAAATGGAAGTAAAAGATCGTTTGTTTATATTTGGCAAGAGCTTGTTCCAACCAGAGTACAGGATATTGAAAAAGGCTTTTGAGGAAAAGCTCCCCAAAAACTCAATTCTCAGGTTATTCAACAATCAAAAGGAGATCATGAAACTGAATGCTTCTCCATTAGTATTAATTGAGGAGATGGGGAAAGACTTCAGATTGGATCCGAAGCCATCGAATGACATCGAATGCAGTTTTTACGAGACGTCAGAGGATGTACCAGATCCACTGGCGCTTAATCCAGACAACAAGAACCTCATGATCTTTGATGACCTGTTGCTTGAAAAGCAGAAACAAATGTGAGTCATATTACATTCATGGAAGACACTTAAACGTGGACCGCTTCTATCTATCACAAAACTACTTTAAGCTTTCTAGACAGACTATTCGCGAAAATGCAAACTTTATCTGCTTATTTTCTCAAGATCTCAAGAACATTAGCCACATCTACAACGATCATGTCGGCAGCGATATGACAAAAGACGAGTTTAGACATTTAAGTAAAAAGGCATGTGAGAAACCACATGGTTTTGTTGTGATTGACTTGACCAGTAAGAAGGACAATGGAAAGTAAAGGAGTGGACTGGATACATTTTACATCATATAAACAAAAACAAGTCATATATAAAATGACAAGCGCTATTGATATATTAGAAAAGATTGAAAAGAATACAGAGCCTAAAAATTATTTTCATATAGTTGTGAGTGGTAAAAACACAATCAAAACTAGGTTTAATCCACCATTAGATTTCGATAAGAGTAAGACGTATGAAATAGCTGTAGTCGGCCTAGATACGTACTACAGCTTTCCAAACATCGATTATACAAACAACGTCTTTAGATACTCTAAAGATAATGGTAGTACGTGGACAAACATTACTATAGATGAAGGTAACTATGATATAGTAGATATTAATGATACGATTCAAAGCAAGATGAGAAAAAATGGTGATTATGGTAGCGTTAACGATGATTATTATATTACAATATCGAATAACCCTAGTACATTAAAGTAAATACTTACTTTAGAAAACAACTATGAGGTTGATTTTGCAATATCAAACTCTCTTAGGACTGTTCTAGGTTTTAAGAGTGAAATTTACACTAATATCTACAACGTATCTGAAGATATAGTTAACATCTTATCTATCAACAGCATATTGGTCAACATAGATATAATTTCAGGCTCGTATGTGAATGGAGAACAATCATCTACAATATATAGCTTTTTTCCCAACGTCTCACCCGGATATAAGATCATCGAAACCTCTCACAATCTAGTCTATCTTCCTATAATAATGGATATAATCAATTCAATGGAAACATCGTTAGTAGATCAAAACGGAAAACAAATTAATTTCTGAGGAGAACAGATAGATGCACGATTTTACATACGATCGATTTAAAAATAAATATGTTTGTATTAAAAAATGAATTATACAAACGTAAAGGTGTCAATTTCAGATGGACAAAAGAAAAAACTTAAATCAGCTCTTCAATCTGGAGAAGCTGTATCCATCAGATTGAGTCATAGTGGAGAAGATGTCATCGCATTAACAAAGGTTCAAGCCAATAAATTGGTAAAGGCGTATAAAAATGGAAAAGCAACCACGGCCATCAGAATGAGTAAGGCTCAAATCAAACATAATCTTAAATTTGAGGGTGGTTTTTTTCATCTACTTGCAGGATTAGCAGCTAGAGCAGCTCCTATCCTATTGAAAACAGTTGTTCTATCTTTAGGAGTTAGTGCATTATCTGGGATGGCTACTACAGGTGTTCACAAGTTATTAGGTAATGGACTATACCTTAAAAGGGGTGGATATGTTTTTCAGGTTGAGACGGATGGAAAGGGCCTATATTTAGGACGAACAAGTGGTTCTGGTCTTGAATCAGCAGGTGATGGATTGTATTTGAAAAGACCGGATGGTCTGAATATGGTGGGAAGGGGACTGTTGCTTGGTGAAAACAGTCCATTCAAAAATATCCCACTCTTAGGAATGCTTTTGTAAAAAATGAGCTCTTCAAATTTGGAGAGCGGAAGAAGAAAGAAGTTACTAAAGAGGAAGCAAAAACCAATTGTCCAAATTTGGACAATGGGAATCGTGCAAGGTGATATAACAAAATATCAATATTGAAAAATGGAACCTCCAGACGATAGAGGTTATGGATATCGTTTACAGAAAATTAATGAAATTCAAAAGGAGCTCGAGAATGAACGCGATAAGCGAAAGGGTTTGAATAAAAAGTACCATCATGCTAACAATATCGTATCTACAATTGATGCGGGGCTCATATCTATAAGTATGGGGCTTGGTGCAGGTGGAATTGGTCTACTTTCTACCATCATTGTCACACCATTAGTAATAGATATGGAAGCTACGGCTATGGGGTTAGGATTACTAAGCATATGTGGAAAATATGCAAGTAAGAAGCTTTCCTTGAAAGGAGAGAAGCACTTAAAGATTAAGATAATGGCTGAATAAAAAATCTTATCTCTAAGGCTCTTACAGATGACAATATTTCTGACGAAGAGTTTACTTTGATAATTTCTGAGCTAGAAAAAATTAGGGAGATGAAAGTGGAGATAAAACGAAAAACCAAAAAGACTATTGATCAGGTGGAACAAGCAAGAGAGTCTTTCCTCAAGACAATTCAAAATAAGTCGTCTTCAACGATCTGTGATTGATCATATGATGATAAAGATTGATCATATGATGATAAAGACTGATCATATGATGAGATAAAGATTATCTAGTCTTTAGAAAAATGTCATTTCTAAACATTACAGATCCGGAGAAGAGGGACTCTATAGTTCAAGAGTATCTCAAAACCAAACCGAACATTCAGCAAAACGATCGAGCTGAGCGTGTAGATTATCAATATAGGCAAGGTGATCTTTCAAAGTTTTTCAAACCTGTGACATCAGCTCTTTTTGATGAGCTTAGACCTATTAAGAAAGGAATTGAAGAGATTCCACAGGCTATAAGATTTCCTCAGCTTCCAAGTATCCAGATGGAGTCTCATGGAGAAACCAACTTTAGTGGTCCTATTGCTGAACAGTACTTGAGAAAGCTTACATCAAAGGATGATGGTGACAAGACCTATGGTTTATATTATAAACAATGGAACTTTTACATTGGTGATAAGCAGATAGCAATAGTCGATGACAATATAGTTATTGGATACAAAGAATATGAAGGAACACCTGGTTTGTGTGAGCTATTGATAGATAAGAAACCAGATTCTGACACAGATCAGGACTATAACACGTATGCTGAGATAATGATGAAGACCAACTCATTACACAGAGGAAATGACCATAATGATAAGCGACCAAACGCTGGTAAGGGATGGAAGTGGAAAAATATATTGGCGCAAATATGGAAAGATCGGCCGTTTGTCGGACAAGGCATGCATCGAGACGTTGATGCTTTGGCAGATCGTTTTTCTCTACTGATGGCTAGCAAGTCAGCGGGAAATACAGGAGTAAAGGATGAGATAATATCCATCTTGAATAAGTTGAAGAGTCAAAAAGTAATAGACAATTGTTCATATAAACAGATTTCATCTCATTTATAAAAGTATGTATATCTTAAAAAATCATGGATTTAAAAGTCGATGTCATTGGTGGTTCAGGAATATTTGAACCCATCGGTAGTTTGCTCTCAAGACTCGCAGCATCCGCCACAACAAAAGCTATATGGGATGTTACCAAAGAAGCGGTAAAGAGAGCGGCTTTTGATACAGGGGATAAACTTATCAAAAGGGGAGTTACAAAGATTCTCACCCCCAAAGGGAAGAAACTGTTCGAAAGGGGAGTTACAATCACCCCTAAATCACACGCAATCTTGACGTCTGCGATGCATCCAAGTGCACAAAACATCAATACACTGATCGATTAGGTAATGCAGTTTCTATCCATGACCTTGCTCGAAAGATGAATGGGAAAACAAATTGATGGTGTACACCCTTGTATTTCACATTTTCCTCCAAACATAATACATAAAGTTATATTTAAGGAGGAACAAAATTGAATATGCCTTAAAGAAATGTTTTTCTTAATATAATGAATGATCTATTATCAAAAGCTATGAAACTCCAAGACGAATTCTACTATGAGCTCCTAAGAGATGACAAAGTCGATATCAGTCAAGGCAGAGTCTATATGGTCCTAAACGAAGAAAATCGTCTCCAAGACTATGTCAAATGGAGACAGATCCAGGACAAACTCATAGCGCTATATCTTAGCATGAAGAACATGATTGATGATGAAAAGAACGTCTGTTCTACAAGGATGATGGAGACAATAGAAATTATTAAAAAGACAAAGAAACTTATCGCAGTCGCAAGTACCCTCCAGAATGGAATTTCCAAGATGAGCTAAAGAAATGAATTTCTTAATAAAAGTATGTTGATTATAAAAGACCACGAAGCTCGAAGACAAAGTGAAGCTCAAGAGAGAGATGTATTAGTCAGTAAGCTCAAAGACAAAGTCAAAGACATCGGAGACATAGTCAAAGTAACTCATCTTGAAGACGAAGCCATGAAGCTCCATATCAGTGAGCTCGAAGACGAAGTCCTGACGTTCAAAATCATAATCAATAAGCTCCTAGCCAGTCAGAACCAAGACAAAGTCATGATGAATAAGCTCATAGACAAAGTCTGGCAAATGATTGACCCAACAGAAACAGTAAAAACAGTAGAGGATCAAGAGATGACAAAGTTGAAGTCAAGCATCTCAACTTTTACAGCTGATTAAAAAATACTTTTTTTTAATTTGTGGGAAACATGAACTAAAAAAATTGAATGCCTTAAAGAAATGAATTTCTTAATAAAAATGAATGATTACTCAAATTCGAGAGAGTAAGCTATCCCAAGTACCAGTCTGCATCTATCATCATTAAGAATGCGGTGATGAAGCTTGATGATGAAGATGTGATAGAGGATGTTCAGGAAGGTAAGTATAATAGCAACTCAGTACCTATCACATTGTCAAAAAAACATTTAAAAAGGATGAAAGAAATAGAGGAAGAGGTGAATGATTACCTAGTAGATAAGGTCTGGATAAGGTAACGCTTGTGTATGGTAATAAGATATATCCAAAGATTAAGAAATACATAAGATTTAAGGCAAGTGAAGCAAAGTATGTCAAGCTTAGGAGTATATACCTTGGAGGTGCGAAGACATCTCCACAATTGTATCTGGTTTGTTAATTCGTGAAAAACGATTTAACAAAATATCTTGCTAGTATAAAATGGACATTCTAAGCTTTACTGAAGCTCCCATGAGCGATGAGAGTATTGAAGAATATGAGTATCATTAGTATATAACTGGACCAAATATAAACAATCAAAAGGAGATCAGGATCGACATTTTGAGACAAGATATATTTACACATCCAAGTGGGTCTTATCTAATAGTTGAAGGTAGGCTCACAAAGGTAGACAACTCTTCATATGCTAATGATGATGAAGTTTCTCTTAAAAACAATGCTATTATGCATTTGTTTAGCGACATCAAATATCAGCTCTCTGGGCAAGAGATTGAATCTCTCAATTCTCCTGGTCAGGCAACTACCATGCTGGGTTTGTTGAAATACCCTGATGACTTTAGCAAAAGTCAGGGTTTGAATCAGCTCTGGTATAAAGATACGGGAGCAACTGCAATTATTGCGGATAATTCTGGTTTTGCAGTCAGACAAAACTATATCATTAAATCTCCAAACCCCAAAGGAACATTTAGCTTCATAATCCCATTGAAACACATATTTGGTTTTTGTGAGGACTACTCCAAAATCATCTACGGTCTCACGCAGACCCTGACTCTTGTCCGAAAGGGTAACGATGATGCAATCTTTAGGGACGGTGAGGTCGACCCTGGTAAAATAACTCTTGATAATCTTTCTTGGTTCATGCCACATGTGCTACCAGATGATACCGAAAAGTTCCAGCTGTGCAAGACGATTGAGTCAAAGGCGAATTTACCAGTTATTTACAGAATGAGACACTGTGAACACATGTCAGTCCCCCAGACTACCAATTTTCCCTGGAGACTGAGTGTTAAGTCCTTACCGGAGAGACCTCGTTGGGTTATTGTTGGATTCCAGACTGAGAAGGCTAACGATCAAGAGAAGAACCCCTCCGTCTTTGTCAACGTTAATGTGAAAAACATGTTTATCACGTTAAACTCAATTAGATACCCAGCTGTTGATTACAATCTTTCCTTCGATAAACAACAGTTTAGTAGGGTGTATAGAGATGCTGCTCAATTCAGATCCAAGTTTTATCACATGGATGAGTTGGTAAGTAACCAAAACATCACTCTGAGCGATTACAAGGATTTATACCCATTCTTTGTGTTTGTCTTTGTGAGCAAGCAGAGCGAGAGACTGAAGGGTGGTATGCTAGACATCCAAATCTAGATGCAGTTTGGCGCAAACGTTCCTGCTAACACTGAAGCATTTGCTCTTGTCATCTCAGACAAGATGCTATCATTAAAGTCAGACGGAAACAAGATGAGTGTGATATATTAATTGAATTTTAGTTTAAAGAAAAAATATATATATATATAAAATGACAATCAAACTATCAGAAATAATGCATATCCTAAAGGACAACAAGATAAGAGGTTACTCTCACTACAACAAGCCTCAATTGATAGAGCTAGTGAGAGGGAGAGGTATTCTACCAGATGAACAACCAAAGCCTGAGAAACCAAAGCCTGAGATCGATGAAATATTTGAAAGGCTTAGAACAATCAGAAAAAAATCAAGACACGTTAGTCTAAAGTGTGGAAACAGGGGAGGTGATTACATTTCCTTCAATCTACAAGGCATCACGTTTCATCAACAAGGCACCTAGAATCATATCATTTTGGAATGGTAGTGTTTGGAATAAAATGTATGAAATTACAATCGATAAATAGGTAACATGTATCATACATGGTATAAATGTAAGAAAATGTGTAAAAATTTAAAATGATCTAAAGAAATAATATATATAATAAAATGGAACGAAATACTGTTATTCAATTAAAAGCCATGGCAAAAGAGTGTGGTTTAAAAAGATATGCAAAGCTCAGAAAAGCTGAGCTTACTGAGCTTTTATTACCCCCAAGACCTATTCCAGCATCAAGGCCCTCATTGAATAACCCTACACCTGCTCCAAAGCAAAAGGAAATTATTTTCCAACCTTACCAACTTAGATCAAAACAGAAGAAATATAAACCCATAGCGGAAATTAAATCAAGCAAAACAATACAGAAAGAACTAACGAAACTTCGTGAGAAAAAAGCTAAATTTACCAAAAAAACAAAGAAATGCACGAAATAAGTTTAACAAATTTTTTAAAGAAATTAAACGAATTGATAGACTGCTTTTAAGACTGGATCCAAAATTATTCCTTAATCAAGAACTATTAAGACTAAATTTTGATGATACTATATTTGATACCACATCCAATGACCAGCCTTTCAAGCCTACCGTAACAGGTAAATCGGCTCTCAGGAAATTCACTACCCAATACACCATTAAGACTAGAGAAGGATTTATTCTAGAGAAATTCTTAGTTAAGGTAAAGCAGGTTGTTACTAATATTTTGAGGAATAACCGTCAGACTAAGGTAAAATTGGTTCTCAACTGTAATATGGAAAGGGCTAGTATATTAACAGCTAATATGTTAATTGATCCTTCATCTTTCCACTCTTAAATTAATGTTAACCTGGAGGGAACATATTTGAATGAGCTATATAGCACAATGACTGGGAGAATCCTTAAGAATATAGAAGCATTCCAGACGGAGGGTAGTAATTGGAGATTTAAAAATATGATCAGCTTGGAGCTACATACAGTAAAATATAAACCACTCAAAGGTTCCTCATATATTCCTCTTCCATCAAGGCTTGCAATGAAGATGGCAATCATTAACATGAAAAACTATGATGATGAGTGCTTCAAATGGTGTGTAACACGAGCGTTAAACCATGTACAAAAGAACCCTGACTGTATCACAAAACTTTTAAAACAACAAGTGGAGGAACTCAATTGGGATAAAATTAACTTCCCAGTTGACCTTAAAACCATAGATAGGTTTGAAAGACAAAACGCAATTTCTGTCAACGTCTATGGGTATGAGAACGAAGAAGTCAATGTTCTTCAGATTAGTAAACATAAGCATGAGCGTCACATTAACCTTTTGTTAATTTCAAATGGTGAAATGAAACATTGCTGGATCAAGAACATGAGCAGGTTGTTATCCGAGCAGACATCTAAACATCAACATACAAGACATTACTGTCTCCGATGTCTTAACTCCTTCAGCTCAAGAGAATCCTTAGAAAAGCACGAGGAATATTGTAAATCGAACGAAGCTGTAAAATTGTGATGTGTGCTTTGTTAACAATCTTAAAATTTAAAAACTTTTTCAGGTCGATGAAAGTACCCTTTGTAGTTTATGCTGACTTTGAGAGCTTCACTCAAAAGTTGAAAACCATGAAAACAGTTACACTAATCGGTATCAAAAGCATACACCTAGTGGGTTCTGTTACTACATCAAGTGCTTTGATGACGAGGTTTATTCCCAAGATCCGGTAATTTATACAAAGCAATACGAAGAAGATGATGTTGCTCAGATATTTGTTGATAAACTTGAACAGAACGTCAAAGACATTTACAAAAAATGTGGACGTGCTAAGATGACCATTACATCAAAACAGCAAAAGGCTTTCGAACAGGCAACAGTATGCTGGATATGTGAAAAAGATTTGGATGAGGATAGGGTAAGAGATCACTGTCATTTCACTGGTAAGTATCGAGGAGCTTCTCATAACAAATGCATCCTCATGTACCAGAAACCTAAGTTTACCCCCATCATATTCCACAACCTGAGCGGGTATGACTCCCACCTATTCATTAAAAACTTGGGTAAAAAGGAGGGTAAGATTAGTTGCATCCCTCTCAATGAGGAGAAGTATATTTCATTTACCAAGGAGATTGTAAATGACAGTTTTACTAACGAAGACGGAAAGAAGAAGGCAGTGAAGCATGATATGCGGTTTATTGACAGCTTCAACTTCATGGCTTCTAGTCTAGATAAACTGGTATGTAACCTTCAGAAAGATCAATTCTTAAACTTGGAAAGTGAGTATGAAGGTGAGCAGTTGAGTTTGCTAAGACGCAAGGGTGTCTATCCATATGACTATGTTGATGGTATTGAGAGGCTGGATGAAACACAACTACCTGCAAAGGAAGAGTTCTATTCCAAGTCGAGTGGTGATGACATTTCGGATGAAGACTATGTACATGCACAAAAGGTCTGGAAAGAGTTTAAATGTAAGACGATGAGAGACTATCATAATCTGTATCTCACGTCAGATGTATTGCTTCTGGCAGACGTATTTAAGACCTTCCGTGATGTCTGCTTGACAAACTATAAACTAGACCCAACCTGGTATTATACAGCCCCAGGTTTGTCGTGGGATGCTGCGTTGAAAAAGACTGGTGTTGAATTGGAGCTGTTGAGTGACTCTGACATGATGCTCATGATTTAAAAGGGGATTAGAGGAGGTGTGAGTAGTATCATTACTCGGTATGGAAAGGCAAATAATAAGTACATGGGTGAAATGTTTAATCCTAAAGAACCTAGTAAGTATATACACTATCTGGATGCTAACAACCTCTATGGATGGGCTATGAGTAAACCTCTACCCACACATGGATTTGAGTGGATGACTGGGAAAGCCATTCCTATTTCTTAGAGGTTGACTTGGAGTATCCTAAAGAGCTACACGATTTACATAACGATTATCCTCTAGCTCCCGAAAAGATCGTTGTGAATAAGATTGAAAAGCTTATTCCTAATCTAAACGACAAGACAAAGTATGTCATTCACCACGAGGCCCTCAATATGTGTGAGAGTTTTGGTCTAAAGATCACCATGATACATAGAGGCATCAAGTTCGAAGAGAGCGCTTGGCTTAAAAAGTACATTGATCTCAACACTAAATTAAGAGCCAATGCAAATAATGACTTTGAAAAAGACTTTTTCAAGCTCATGAACAACTCCATCTTTGGAAAGACGATGGAAAACATCCGAAACAGGGTTGATATTCATCTGGTGAATAATGAAGAAAATGCTATGAAGCTAACAACAAAGCCTAACTACAAACACACTACCATCTTCGATGAAAACCTAGTAGCCATTCACATGAAGAAGACCAAAATTATAATGAACAAACCGGTTTACCTGGGTGCGGCTATCCTAGACTTGAGCAAAACCTTGATGTACGACTTCCACTACAACTACATCAAGAAGAAGTATGGGAATAAAGCTAAGCTATTGTTCACTGACACTGACAGTTTAACATACGAGATTGAAACTGAGGACTTTTATAAGGACATAAGTCCAGATATATAAAAAATGTTTGATACCAGCAACTATCCAACAGATCATCCCTCAGGTATACAAACTGATATGAACAAGAAGGTCATAGGTTTGATGAAGGATGAATGTGGTTGAGAGCCTATGGAAGAGTTTATAGGATTAAGATCTAAGCTGTGCAGCTATAAGATGTATGATGGTGAGGAAGAAAAAAGATGCAAACGTGTAAATAAGAGTGTAGTCAAAAAGTATATTAGCCACGATGAATACAAGACCTGTCTGTTTAGTAGAAAGGCTCAGATAATGAAGATGAACGTGATCAGAAGCCATGGTCACGAAATATATTCAGAGGAAATAAACAAAATAGCACGGTCTTCAAACGATGACAAGCGGGTCATTATGGAGGATGGGGTTCACACTTTGGCATATGGACATTGGCAATTGGCCTATGAACTTTGGCAACTAACTTAAATAAATAAATATTTAATAAAACATGCCTGTTGATATATTTGGATGTAATGGTATAAAAATACCAGCCTGACATGGCGTTGTTTACATGCTTTGTTTATATAAACATTGGTGTATAAATAAACATGGAATTCCTGTAGGTGTTCCCTGTTTATTATGGCGCGTCGCTATAGTCATGATCGATATATTGCGATTGACAAAACAGTTTCTCATACTGGAGCAGTGGGTAAACTGGCGGCCGACGGTGGCACTTGATTTTAATGTTGCACTGCATGCGTTCGATCGTCACTTTGGCCATTATATATATATATTATTTTTTTTAAATATTGTTTTTGTGTTTTCTTTTTAATGCATTTTTATTACATGTAACAACAATTGACATGGTAATTATGAACCACATGCATCCACGTTTATTTATTTATTTGTTTATTATCTGAAGTGAGAGGTTTATTTTTCGACATGGTGTTCTCCGTAACATATTTGCATTTGTAGTGAGTCGAGGTGGACTTTCACAATAACACACGAATGTGCAGAATGCATTTCACAATGATTAGGTTCAAAGTGAAGTGTTTTATAATGTTGTGTAAAAGTAAATGCACGACTGTTTCGGGATGTGTGCGTTACCTCTGGCGCCAAAATAGTAAAAGCGAGAGAAAAATGTATGCCTTTGGCA
This sequence comes from Conchocele bisecta, assembly GCA_029237695.1. Taxonomy (NCBI): domain Eukaryota; kingdom Metazoa; phylum Mollusca; class Bivalvia; order Lucinida; family Thyasiridae; genus Conchocele; species Conchocele bisecta. The sequence continues at coordinate 120,595,939 of CM055265.1, read as the reverse complement.
GGATTCGAACTCACGACCGTCCGATCACCAAACAGCAGATCTACCCACTAGAGCACTAAACGATGTTAGTATTATTATCAATTATATCGAATGTTAATGCGTTTGCGCTGGTATACAAATACCATGTCTACAACATATGACGTAAACTATTTAAAAATAGCACGTGTTTACAATAATATTTACAATAATAACGCGCCAGCTCAAAGCGGTACACCTCTAGTGAAAATATTCGTTATCCTGGAGTAACGGTTACTTACGTAAACAAACATTTTTTAAGAAAGAATGGAACGAGTGAACTAACTGGTCCACTAAATATGAATATAAACAGAATCTCTAATGTCGTTGATCCTACTGGTGCGCAAGATGCTACAACCAAGCGTTATGTAGATGAGCTTGAAAAAGTCTTTAATATATTTCTTACTCAATTCGATAAGAAATTAACAGATAAAGATGCGGCAGCCAAGCATTATGTATATGAGCTGAGCGAAAAAAAGAATTTAATGACTAAAATTAAACTTACTCATTTAGAGAATAGAGTAAAGAAAGTAAAAAAGGCCACTCAGAAGTCAGTTATTTCTATTTGCGCTGAGGAGCGAGGTGCACTTAAACCTGGAGAATATCAGTGGTCATTTGGTAGCAACGCGACCAATCAGTATACAGGATACACCATGGCGACGTCCGGGACGATTCTACGAATGACACTCTCCTCGGTGAACGCGAAGGGTAATGCTACGGGTGAAGTCTGTGTTAACCTTGTTTTAAATGGAATTTAACAAGAGTCTGGTATACCGAAGCATAGTGGATAAACGTTCACAGTATTTAATCATATTGAAGTTCAAGCCGGGACCGTTATAAACTTCATCACAAAAACTGGAGACTCATCGAGCTCCTCCAGCGTCGTGACCTTGTTGATTCAAATAGATTTGTAGGTGTACAAAAAAAAAGTATACCCTTTTCTAAATTCTCAACCTCAGTGAGCGTTAAGCGCGTGGAAATGAAAAAGTTGTTAAAAAAAATAATCAATTTTTGGATTACCTATCTAGACGTCCTCGACTCAGTATGCTCGAACCTCCGTATCTAGATTCCTCATATGTAGACCCGCGTCCTCAAACATTGTTAACCATTTTAACCATGTTAACCATGTTTAACCATGTTAACCATGTTAACCATTTTAACCATTTTAACCATGTTAACCATGTTTAACCATTTTAACCATGTTAACCATGTTTAACCATTTTAACCATTTAACCTGTTTTAACCTTTTAACCTTAACCATGTTAACCATTTTAACCATTTTAACCATGTTAACCATGTTTAACCATTTTAACCATGTTAACCATGTTAACCATTTTAACCATTTTAACCATGTTAACCATGTTAACCATGTTAACCATTTTAACCATGTTAACCATGTTAACCATTTTAACCATTTTAACCATGTTTAACCATGTTAACCATGTTTTTAACCATTTTAACCATGTTTAACCATTTTATTTTAACCATGTTTAACCATTGTTAACCCGCCATTTTAACCATTTTAACCATGTTTATTTTAACCATGTTAACCATTTTGACCATTTTAACCATGTGTTTAACCATGTTAACAACCATGTTAACCTTTTAAACCATGTTTAAACCATTAACCTAACCATGTTTTAACCATGTTTTAACCATGTTTAACCATGTTTAACCTGTTAACCATGTTTTCCATTTTAAATGTTTAACCAGTTAACCATATTTTAACCATGTTTAACCATTTTAACCAGTAACCAGTTAACCATGTTAACCATTTTAACCATGTTTAACCATGTTTAACCATGTTAACCATTTTAACCATTTTAACCATGTTTAATCATGTTAACCATTTTAACCATGTTTAACCATGTTAATCATTTTAACCATGTTAACCATGTTTATGATTCACTCGAACCTCCGTATCTAGTGATGCCCTAAAATGTGATCGAACCTCCGTATCTAGATCCCTCATTTTAGAATATAATTTATGGTTAATGTATGGTTCAAAATGAGGGAAATGGGAAATGTGCTCGAATCGTCATTTTCATACTACTTATAATTATGGGAAGCAACTCCTCTCGGTTACTGTAGTAACGTGTAAACAACCTTGTGAATTCCGCCTCAAATCGAATTTTCAGACAAAATATTAATTAGTTAACAGTTTATTTTCTCTTTGCAACAAAATAAATATGCTAAACTAGTATGTGGTGACAGAAACACTATGTATGCCTACGTTGTTTACGTTCCTTCCTGAATCCAAAACGTTTGTCAAACGTAGAAACGATTCGGTAGGCATACTCAGTCTCGGTTATGTAGTCAGTATTCATCAATTATATAAAGACACAAGAGCTCATGAATCATACTAAAATCAATTATCAAACTATATGTAATGTTTATATTTAGATCGAAATCGTCCACTCTCGGTTTCCCAGCTAAGTGTGTCACATAAATTGACGTTAGACGTTGAGCGACTCCATTCTGAAACGTCCTCGTCTGCTCCACAAGGTGACGTCAGAAAAAATAGGGATTTCCGACTTAACGTTATTTTGAGCCTAACGTTGGAAATCGCACAGCGTCGCTCATATATACACGTGTCACAATACAATAATTCACATGTTTATTTCAGATCGTAACTTAATTATTAAAGGTACATGCCCACTCAGTAGGCACACAATTTTCTTTATATCAGAGACATCATCTGAGACATTTTCTGGAAAAATAAACACTCATTCACCATTACCCCACGTATTGATTGGCATTATTATACATTTTATATCAGACGTAAATTTCCACACTGATATCAGGGGCGATAACCATGTTTCCTTAAAATGTTAACGAACATTACTATTTATTCTCTGTATTTATTTTTTGATGTGCAATTATCAGACTTGATAATCTATCGAAAATATTATTTGTTCAGGTGACGCATTTAATTAGTATAATATCATGCCTCATTTGCATATGAAAACAGCCTGATACCACCGCGCGTCACTATCAGTAAAATAAATATTACTAATTTATTATACTTGTATAGCGGGCACTCGTAAGTTTTAGAACTGGCGGAATAGTGACACAATTGTATACACTTATTTAATTCCTATAAAGAACATTGTGTGCCTACTTAGTGGGCATGTACCTTTAACGAGAGGAGAATAAAGTGTATAAATGGTATTAACTCGATAATAGGCAATCAAGATGTAATTTTCTTGCATCTGTACATACCTTGTCCTGAAATATATTTGAGTTTTACCATGTCTGTGATGTAACTAAATGACGTTGTGCAGTAGGCACAGAATGGTCTTTATAGGAATTAAATAAGTGGAGAATTGTGTCACTATTCCACCAGTTCTAAAACTTACGAGTGCCCGCTATACAGATATAATAATTTAGTAATATTTATTTTACTGATAGTGACGCGCGGTGGTGTCAGGCTATTTTCATATGCAAATGGGGTAGGATATTTTTTAATTATTTATACTAATTACATACGTCACCTGAAGAAACTAATATTTCGACAGATTTTAAAGTATGATCATTGCACATCAAAACATGCAAATACAGAGAATAAATAGTAATGTCCGTTAACATTTTAAGGAAACACGGTTATCGCCCCTGATATCAGTGTGGACATTTACGTCTGATATAAAATATATAATAATGCCAATCAATCCGTGTGGTAATGGTGAATGCATATTTATTTTGCCAGAAAATGTCATATTTACAGAATATGCAAACCGACCTGTCTCCGTATAGTATAACCTACTGAGTGGGCATGTACCCGGTTACATGCAGTGCACGTGGATTACCTTTCACGTCCGGTGTTCTCAGAAATACTCGTCTGATTCTGTCGGTATCTCCACTTTCCAGCACTTTTTGCACTAATGCCAAATTCCGACAATACTTCGAGGTTATGACGAAAGCTCGTGGGTTCAAATCCACCTTGGGCCACAAACCTCGGTATGTATATGAAGACTGAAAGAAGAACAAACGTAATACTGTACTTAAATTTAATTTAATAATATTTCCATCATATTGTATGTAGTGAAATCGCTCTAAACCGGACACATGGGATGTCCCGGGGGTGTTGGGGGTTGGGTTGGGAGGGGGGGGGGGTGGGGTCCAGTGAGATAGGTGTTCCACCCACAGGTGTTTTAACATATAGTCCTTATTTTTGTGTCATATCGATGGTCTAGTGACATAAGGTCGTAACTGCTATGCTAAAGCATAGCAGTTACGACCTTATGTTACTAGACCATCGATATGGGTATTTCGTTATAGATCGGTTTATGCAACTACTAATGCTCAAACATTACGCACGACAGAAATCGTCAATTATCTACACAATGACCGTTTCGAACTTTCGGGCCCCCTTTTATACTGTCAAAATACCCAAACACCGTACTTATACGCGTACTAACTCGCGGGAGGTGACGTAAAGTGTATGTTGGTAACAATGCACCAAAACCACCATAGATACCGAAATAACCCATACAACACCGAAATATCAACCGTTCTTCAAGAACCTGTGGTCATGAGTCATGAACAGATAGTGTCATCGGAGAGTGTCCGGTTTAGAGAGGTTTTACTGTCGTGTGCATGTGCTACCATATTTTATTTACCTGTGTGCAGATCGCACACATACTTATGTGGTTGTGACTGGAGAAATGGGTCTTATTTGTTTTGCGACCACTGTGTATATCCAGATCAGCCTGTGCATCCGCACAGTCTGATCAGGATCTACACTGTTTAGTATGCCACCAATGAAACACCCGTCACGCTTCTAACACGTTATATATAGATCATTACCAGGCTATAGCAGTGTGCTATTTGATCAGGAGCTCCACTGGTCGAAAGTCACATTTCTCCGGTCACATCGACATATGACTGGAAAGCGTGCCTGGGCTAATTGCCGACCATATCCGCAATCTGACCAGGATCTGCAGAGTTCGCCATTTAGACAGTGAACCACCCGTCGTGTTTCTCACAAATATTGGTGACATATCCTTATACTTGTGGAACACCAAGTCTACATAAACTCAAATAATTAATGCTAGCTATAAATAATTAGAGGTAGCATTAGATATTTCGAACTAGTTCAAAATCTTTTGAAGAGCTCTCTAAATCATTTGGAGCCAGCTCTAAATAGTTAATGTTATATGTAGAGCCAGCAATAATTATTTGAGTTTATGTAGATGTGGCGTTCCATACATAAACTCAAATAATTATTGCTAGCTCTAAATAGCGTAGAGCTGATATTAACTATTTAGCGCTAGCATTTAATATTTAGAGCTGGCATTAATTATTTGAGCTTATGTAGATTTGGCGTTCCAGGAACGCCAAATCTACATAAACTGAAATAAGTATTGCTAGCTCTAAATAATTAGAACTAGCATTAACTATGTATAGCTAGCTCCAAATGATTTAGAGAGCTCTTCAAATGATTTGGAGCTAGCTCCAAATATTTAATACTAGTTTTAATTATTTAGAGCTAGAAATATGTATTGGAGTTTATTATATTTGGCGTTCTATATTTACTAGAGTGTGCTAGTTACTGTTTCCAACTCTTCTGCCTGTTCCAGGTTTTTCTGCTACGAATTTTTGGCTATTAAACACATTAAATGTAAACAATATTTAAATGTAAGTACTTTTGCATCAATAACAAAAAGGTAACATTCTTCCATTTTGTATTGGATAAAATTCCACCAAATATTGATTTTATTACAGGGAGGCTAACAATATAAAAAAAAATTAAATAATTTTGGAATTTGTTGACCGATTTTCAAAATCTATATTTTGTTTTCTTAGTTACATCATTTCTAAGTTATCTAGCCAGGTTTCGGAGCCAATTTCCTAACATTACGTTTTTCGACTCTCCTTGTCACTCTCCGCCTCCTTTTTGCCTCATGATAAATTCCCATAGTAGAATTGATTTTTCGCAATACAATCAATATGTGATGGAATGTCATCGAATAATGTGTTTGGGGGAGGGCGACTCTTTTGTAATTGATGAAAACCCACTTATATTTAAGTATTTTTTTATTTTTATTTAATGTGTTTATTAGACAAATTGGATTCAGAAATGCAATGCAAATCTACAGTTGAATTAATATTTACTAAAGTATAGTACATCATTTTCTGCGCATGTTTGAGACTCATGACGGAAGGAAAAACAAGTGGAAAACTACGGAGCCCCATAATGGATTTTTTTTTATTAATTCGTTCCCACGAAATAACAATTCGTTCCCTAAATTTAACAATTCGTTCCCTCGAATTAACAATTCGTTCCCACGATATAGCAATTCGTTCCCTCGAATTAACAATTCATTCCCACGATATAACAATTCGTTACCTCAATTTAACAATTCGTTCCCACGAAATAACAATTCGTTCTCTTAATTTAACAATTCGTTCCCTCGAATTAACAATTCGTTCCCACGATATAACAATTCGTTCCCACGAATTAACAATTCGTTCCTGTGGGAACGAATTGTTATTTCGTGGGAACGAATTGTTAAATTGAGGGAACGAACTTTTCAATTGTTAATTCGTGGGAACGAATTGTTAAATTAAGGGAACGAATTGTTATTTCGTGGGAACGAATTAAAAAAGAAAAGAATTCTACGTCCCCAGCGCGGCTCCGTAGAAAACGACCCAAGAAGCCACGTGTTTATATAAACATACATCGGGACTCGAGAAACGATATGAATTGTATACGTGTGTGGCGGTACGGGAGTACATTGTGTGTAGAAATGTTACCCCTGCGCAACAAGCTGCGCTGGTAGCCACACACTACCTGTGACTGTAAATATAGAACGTGCACGGACAGAGACGCCGAGATTGTGACGTCCATTTCATCTGGGATATTTAAAAATAGATTTGTGTCTATTTTGTTGTTAATAATAATACTTTTATTAACTAACCTTCGTCTTCATCTCCACTTCTTGTGTCTTTATGACTGTGGTACAAACTGTGTCGTTTAAATCACGATGTTGCGGTTAGTTTAAATTAATATCTCAAATAATAGCAGAGCGTGTCTTTCCGTGGCGTTCAGTAACGTTCGGGAAATACAATTAGCGCATGACGTCGTGACGCTACCAGGGTAACGACGTACCGTAACTCTGATATAAAACTAATTTTTATTGGTAGCAAAAATCGCGCGAATTGTAAAACTCGACGTGATTGGCTCAATTGGCCTATTGTGCCAGAATGTGCAACGTCATTTGCCGCCCACGGCATGGTCCGATGTTATTCAATTGTCTGAGTGTATACTTCAACTTTGAACTCAAAAATCTCAAACTTCAAGTTGTTTGATACTCTAGAGCAAGAAGTATGTGATGCACCTATCAATGTTTGTTCCCGCCCGGACACAGGTGAGCGTCTGGCAAACCAAGGGAAATAGACACATTCTAAAATGAACATCCACCGTCTAATTCCAACCGGAGAGCTATTAAAGTAGCCTAAATCTTAGTTGCGAACAGTAACTCTTGCAATCTACTTCCGTACCGTCCGTAGCCTGGCTACGGACGGTACTGGAGTAGATTGCAAGAGTTACTGTTCGTAACTACCTACATCCACGTTCCAACATCAAGAAATTAATTATGTGTCATTCGCGAGGATTGGTGTAGCTTTATTTACAGTACAGTATTCCCCACGTATCCCCCTCCTTATTTAGTCCTCTAATAGGCCTGCCCTTGATTTGGCTGGTTCTCAATCATTGGCGAAAATAGGCGCATGCCATACGACCTTTGTTACCAGCGTAGACCAACACGAGTCTGGGGGCCGTTTCACTAAAGTCCGTACGACTAAAATGTTCGTAAGTGCAACATTACGATAGTCTGTAAATTTCACTTTAACAAAGTTTTCTTGTAAACAATTATTGGATTTACATTTATTGAGCATAGATTGCATATGCAGCATATGCTCAATAAAGATAAATGCGTCAATTTAAACCAGACGATCCTAAATTTTCACTTACGAACATTTTTTCGTACGAAGTTTAGTGAAACGGCCCCAAGCACAGATTGATCAGCCACGTTTCTGCTCGTGATTCAGACAACAATCCATATTTCTCGAGTCAGTCACTGTGCGAGAATCTGCTAACTTGTCCACAGCTGAAATGGGGCTTATGGGAGTTGTGAACAATGTAGATCCTGATCAAATAACACACTCCTGTAACCTGATAACAATCTATAGTATTGCTTGTGGGAAGCATTACTGGTGTTTCAGAGTATGCGGATACTCAAGCTGAACTGGATCTACACTGGTCGCAAACCCATAAGCGCCATTTCTAAAGTCACGGCCACATGTCAGAATATAGACTGGCCACACGCGTTCAATTAGTCAATAGTCACGTATACATATCAAACGCTAGACTGGCAACACATGCCATAAGTCGGATTTCTCCAGTCACGGATCTGTAGCCTATTTCACCAACATTGCAAAGTATACTTTTCTAGCAAAGTATATGTAACAGGAAGAGAAAAATATGCACCCGGCACCTCCCGCTTACAAGGCGGTTGGTCTACCGACTGAGCTAACCGGGCACAGACACATACCTTCTCTCCCGAGTTACTAGATCCGTACGGAAGCCCATTAGGGCCACTTCACTTTTTTTTAATTTCCATTTATTCAAAGATCTTGAAAGTTCAAGAAAAGAACTTGAAAATTCAAGAAAACATCTTGAAAACATCTTGAAAATTCAAGAAAAGATGTCGAAAATTAAAGAAAGTATCTTGAAAATTCAAGAAAAGATCTCGAAAATTCAAGAAGTGGCCCTAATGGGCTTCCGTAGATCCGTACCGTGACATACTCCGCCGCCAAATTGAAATTCGTCCTCGAATTACACATTTTTGGGGATTATAGTGATTATCTGTGGGACAATCTCGGAGTATACGTCAGTCACGGTACAGGAAGAGAAAAACATGCACGCGACCCGGGAGTCGAACCCGGCACCTCCCGCTTACAAGGCGGTTGGTCTACCGACTGAGCTAACCGGGCACAGACACATATCTTCTACCCTGAGTTACTAGATCCGTACCGTGACATATACTTTGAGGGAGAAATTTTCAATTTTAGGATAAATTTATTAATTTTTATTATATTGAATTTATTACATTATCACAGCCATTTTGGCTGTGATAATGTAATAAATTCAGTATAATAATTCTGCATACTTTCAATCATCAAATATATGCAGTAGTTAGTTCTATATGAAATAATGCATTTCAGGAAAAGTAAATGATTGCTCCCTCAAAGTATACTTTGCACTGTTGGTGAAATCGGCTACAGATCAGTAGACTAGACTGGCTATTAGTAAGTTGCTTTCCTTTTGGGTCGTGGCGTGCATGTTTACGCCGTGTTGAAGCCTCCGCGACCACCCAGGCCGCTGTGTGCATGTTTAGGCCATACCATATCTTTTCTATGTTAAGCGTCCAACCAGTTGACCAAAACCTACCTACGTATCAGGTAAAAACAAACTAGGCCTTGAAAAAAAAACCCGAATATAAATGTATGTTAAAAACTTCCTCAACCCTTTGCAGTCTGCAAAGGGTTGCTGCAGTTTTTAACATAAATTTAAATTTCCACCAGCAAACTTTAGAAAAAAATAAGAAAATTCTCGAATTAAACTTATTATTCACGAACGGATATAAAACCTGCCAAGTTCCCAATCAGTTTTCATATTACTTCATCAGTAAATAGCGTTAAATAGCATGTACATAGTTTGTTTTCTGTTTTCACAGAACCAATCTCAAAGCCTACCCGCACGAGGACGCTTAACAGAGAAATAACTTGTCATGGCCTTCTAACGAGTTGCGTTAGTTTCTTTATATTGGTTTATGGGTGTCCGTTGGGTATCTTGTTTCCTAGTTCACACTGAAAGAGGAATAGTGGCATCTTTCCGCAACAACTGTCTCATTATTCAAGGCCTGCGGATACATGCTCGGCGACTACGAGTCTACGATACAGTAATGCTTACGAAACTAGCCCGGTCTTGCGTTTCTGTTCGTATCGTTGCAGTGAACATCTAACAAGAACGCCGCCAACGGCATGTATCCCATCGCTGCGGTGGCTGGACCACAAACATCAGGCCCGTATGCAGAGGGGGTGAGATGGGTGCGTACGCACCCCTTAACCCTTTCAACACCGCAGGCCTGTATAGTGGTATTGGCAAAACGTGTGGATCCAGATGAGCCGGCTGGTGACGAGCCGTCTCATCAGGATCTGCACTTTTTGCAAGTAACTTTCATAATTTTGATAACAAAAACATCCCATGTTTATTAATGGACTGGTCTGAAAATCATTTTGCGATGATTGGGTTGGGTTGCAAAACTAACATATAAAACTCCATATAACTCCACTAGCATATCATACTTAGGGGTGAAAGGGTTAATCTGCTGAGGTCTGTCCGTGGATGTGCTAGATGATGATGACAAACATGTACATGGCGTGTCAAAAGAATACAGTAAAGAAATTACAGGCGTATGGATAAACTCGCACATATCTACTGGATGGAAATTTTCTGATTTCAACGTTATTTGACATTGAACTTGGGCAAGGGGGAGCACGCCTGGGGCGGGGAATGAAAATGTGAATGATCGGAAACATGCACATGACGTTTCAAGCCAATTATTCATAAAGTAAAGAAGCTATATAAGAATGGAGAAACGGGAACGCATCTACAAGACGGAAATTTTAAAATTATTAGACCTTGACCATGGAAAGAGCATGGGTGGGGTGGGGAATAAAAATATGCATGATATTAAAGATGCACGTGAATGTTGAAGGCAATCGGCCATACAGTAAAGCAGTTATATGATAATGGAGAAACGCGTGCAAATCTACTGGACACACATTTCTAAGTTATTTGACATTGACCTTGGACATGGGGGAGCATGGGTGGGGCGAGGAATACAAATATTAATGATGAGAAACATGCACATAAAGTTTGAAGTCAATAGTTCTTGAAGTAAAGAAGTTATATGAGAATGGAAAAATGTGCACACGCGTACTAGACGGAAACTTCAAAGTCAATTGACATTGACCTTGGGCATGGGGAGAGCATGTGTTGGATGGGGAATGAAAATATGGATGATAAACATGCACATGAAGTTTCAAGCCAATCGGTCATACGGTAGAGAAGTTATAGGATAATGGAAAACGTGACAGACAGGCGGACGGACGGATGGACGAATTTTGCATCCTAGATCTTGACCTGAGACAGGGAGGGGGCGTACTGAAGTGGGAAATTAAAATAATGATGTTGACAAACCTGTATATGAAGTGTTAAGAGAATACAGTAAAGTTATAGGCGACTGTAGAAATTCGCACATATCTACTAGATGGACAGTTTCAATGTTATTTGACATTGAAGTTGGGCAGGGGTGGGTGGGGGCACGCCTGGGGTGGAAAATGAAAATATGAATTATGTGTAACATGCACATAAAGTTTGAAGCCAATCGTTCATAAAGTAAAGAAGTTAAAGGAGAATGGAGAAATGTGCACACATCTACTGGAAGGAAACTTCAAAGTTATTTGACCTTGACCTTAAGCATGCATGAGGAGAATGGGAGGGGAAATAAATATGGATGATAATAATAAACTTGCTCATGAAGTTTCAAGCCAATCGGTCATACAGTAAAGAGGTTATATAATAGGGGAATGTAGAAACGCGCATGCATTTACTGGACACATATTTCAAATTTGTTTGACCTTGATGTTGGGCATGGCGAGAGCACGAGTGTGATGAGGAATGAACATATGGATGATAGTAAACATGCGCATACAGTTTCAAGCCAATCTGTCGTACAGTAAATAAGTTGTTGGAGAACGGAGAAACGCGCACTCATTTACTGTATGCAAATTTATAAGTTATGTAACCTTGACTTTGGGCATGTGGAGAGAATGTGTGGGGTGTGGAATGAAAACATGGATGATAATAAACATGCACATGAAGTTTCAAGCCAAACGGTCATACGGTAACAAAGTTATAGCAGAATAGAAAACTCGACAGACAGACATGCCACCAATAGGGAGAAGGGGCCCATTTCCATGGTTCTAGAACAGTAGATATGGCCCCTTAAAGTTGTCATGAATAAAATAAGGGGCCACACATGATAAATCAAATGATCATTTTGTGTTAGGCTCTGCCCCTTCCTCTCGTTTGGTTGCTCGAACAGACGGATGGACAGATGGATGGACAATTTTTGCATCTCATTTTCGCTATGCGATGGTGACAGTTTGTTTGTTTGTTTGTTTGTTGGGGTTTAACGGCCTATCAACAGCTACGGTCATTTAAGGCCGGGTCAATGGGTTTAGTACTAAATCCCATATATTACATGTACAAGTACATGTACTTGACGTACATGTACACATGGGGGCGGGCGGGGGGGGGGGGGGGGGGGGGGGGGGGGGGGGGGGGGGGTGAATCCCAAAATCAGAACTGAATATTTACAATAACAAAACTATATATTCAGCCCTGAAATCAGAATAATCCTGATCTGATGCCAGGTCCTCGCCACACCAGAATCACTTGGCCACTCCCAAAAGCAGTAGGATCAGTAATAATCTTACTACTTTTATAATGGGCAATAACCCAATTCAACTCCCAGGTAACTAAAGAGCCAAAGATAACAAGAGCTGTAGGAGAACAGCATAGCTCGACTACGAGGGTTGTCGATGTACACATAGCTTCACAAAGAAGGTGGCTGCGGCCTGCATAAAAATCTTAACCAAGGTTGACTGAAAACATTAACCAAGGGAAACTAGAAATGTGGCCTGTCGGCACACGAATACCCCCACTGGCAGCCAAAGAAAACGATGCATTTTTGATTATAAGCCATTTAGCCGAGCGTTAAGGTTTCAAACGCATCAAGTCTGTGACCTTGACCCTGGGCATAGTGTGATAATCCATGCATCGGTGTAGAAGATATAGAGCGGAAGGGAATTTCAATAGGTTTGACCTTTGACCTTCAACTATGACCTTGACCTTGGACGTAGGTGCGTGGTTATTGATCGAGACACACCTTCTCATCCTGAGAAACATTTGTGCCAAGGCATTTGATAATCCATGCATCGGTGTAGAAGATAGTAGCGGAAGGGAATTTCAATAGGTTTGACCTTTGACCTTCAACAGTGACCATGACCTTGGACGTAGGTGCGTGGTTTTCCAAGTATGGTTGCTGTAGGCCCAGGAGTTAATCCCATTATACAAGCTGAGTAAAAACCGTAACCAAGGGGAGAATAACTAGTAATCCAAGGATAAAAGTAGGTCAAGGTCAAATATAGTTCAGGGATTATTGATGTACATCACTAGGAGATGAAGTTGTCCAAGTATGGTTGATGTAGGCCCAGAAGTATTCCATATACAGCTTGACTATAAACATTAAGCAAGTAATTCAAGGTTAAATGTAGGTGAAGGTAAAATAAAGGTCAGGGGTTATTGATGTACATCCCTATGAGAAAAAGTTATCCAAGTATGGTGTCTGTATGCACAATAGTATTCCATCAACAAGCTTGACTAAAAAAGCTTAACCAAGGTTGAGTAAAAACCTTAACCAAGGGGAATTAAGTAAGTAATTTAAGGTTAAATGTAGGTCAAGGTCAAATATAGGTCAGGGGTTGTTGATGTACATCACTAGGAGATGAAGTTGTGCAAGTATGGTTGGTGTAGGGCCATGAGTATTCCATGTACAAGCTTGACTAAAAACCTTAACCAAAGAGAATTAAGTAAGTAATTCAAGAGGAAATGTAGGTCAAGGTCAAATATAGATCAGGGGTTATTGATATACATCACTATGAGAAAAGGTTGTCCAAGTATGGTGTCTGTATGCACAATAGTATTCCATGTACAAGCTTAAGTAAAACGCTTAACCAAGGTCGAGTAAAAACCTTAACCAAGGGGAATTAAGTAAGTAATTCAAGGTTAAATGTAGGTCAAGGTCAAATATAGGTCAGGGGTTGTTGATGTACATCACTAGGAGATGAAGTTGTCCAAGTATGGTTGGTGTAGGGCCAGGAGTATTCCATCTACAAGCTTGACTAAAAACGTTAACCAAGGGGAATTAAGTAAGTAATTCAAGAGGAAATGTAGGTCAAGGTCAAATATAGATCAGGGGTTGTTGATGTACATCACTAGGAGATGAAGTTGTCCAAGTATGGTGGGTGTAGAGCCAGTAGTATTCCATATAGAAGGTCGACTAAAAACCTTAACCAAAAGGAATTAAGTAAGTAATTGAAGAGGAAATGAAGGTGAAGGTCAAATATAGATCAGGGGTTATTACATACCTATGAGAAAAAGTTGTCAAAGTATGGTGTCTGGATGCACAATAGTATTGAATGTACAAGCTTGAAAAAAAACCTTAACCAAGGTTGACTCAAAACCTTAACCAAGGGGAATTAAGTAAGTAATTCAAGAGGAAATATAGGTCAAGGTCAAATATAGATCAGGAGTTATTGATGTACATCACTAGGAGATGAAGTTGTCCAAGTATGGTGGGTGTAGGGCCAGTAGTATTGCATATACAAACTTGACTAAAAACCTTAACCAAGTTTGACAAAAAACCTTAACAAAGGGGAATTAACCAAGTAATTGAAGAGGAAATGTAGGTCAAGGTGAAATATAGATCAGGGGTTATTGATGTACATCACTAGGAGATGAAGTTGTCCAAGTATGGTGGGTGTAGGGCCAGTAGTATTCCATATACAAGCTTGACTAAAAACCTTAACCAAGGCGCGACGCCGACACCGACACCGACGCCGACGTGACAACATAAGCTCTACTTATTCTTCGAATAGTCGAGCTAAAAACGTACCTGAGGGCCAAACCGTGATTCTTATAAGGAGGAAACCATACCGTTAATTTACGCCGTCTCATTCGCCCGATCACCACCCACGCGATGGCGACAGAGCTAATCAATACCTTCGATTTGATATGCATCACCACATATACATCCTACATTTGAAGGTCAATATAGGAATGAATGGCCTTTTTGTGGAATTTATCGGGGTACATTTGTATAAACTTGGAAAAGTCGCGGGAATACTGGACGAAGGCCGGAAGGCCTCGTCCAGTATTCCCGCGACTTTTCCAACTTTATATCCCCGATAAATTCAACAAAAAGGCCATTCATTCCTTATAATTCCAGCATTTGAAATAAATTCATCAAGAAAATGTGTTTATTTTCCGTTTTCTTTAAGAATTATTTTAACTGCGCCTCACGGTTACGGAAAGTAGTTCAGCATGGGAGTTTACTGGGATATAAATTTTGGACAGATACTTGCTACGGGCCAATCAAATGTTAGGGAATTGTGTAAATATTTTTGTGCTGGAATTATTGTCACCCGAATGACACTGGGTGGATAGCCATGAATGTGAAGAAGCTTTAGACGTAGTTTGGTAATGATCAGACGAACATATCAGGATATGTAACATTTTGACCCTGTCCAAAACTGTCGACGACTACGACACTGGATTTTGATTTATTGGTCACTGACTTACTTGAGGGTCAAACCACGTCTCTGGTAATGATGAATCGCAATCATAACTGATTGCATGCTCCCAACCAACCACCACACATCTACGACGCTAGGTTTCACTTTCACTAACGTAGATGTGGCAAAATTGGTCCCAGATTTGATATTGCCATACTTGGTCAAAAATCAAATTTGACCCCTAGGCCATTCCCATGTTTTTTGACACCGGTAGCCTATTTCATCAAAAGTGCAAAGTATACTTATCTAGCAAAGTATAATTTGAGGCAGTAATCATTTATTTTTCCCAAAATGCATATATTTGATGATTAAAAGTAAGCAGAATTATTATACTGAATTTATTACATTATCACAGCCAAAATGGCTGTGATAATGTAATAAATTCAGTATAATGAAAAATAATTTATCCTTAATTTGAAAAGTTCTCCCTCAAAGTATACTTTGCTTGATAAGTATACTTTGCAATGTTGGTGAAATAGGCTACGGTTTCACCAATTTGACAAATCCGCCTGAAAGAGCATTCAGTGATGGATCATTCCTACGAAGGATCGTCAAAATAAATTCATAAGTTTGAGAAAATGTGTGCTATTTTTCGACTGCAGCCATCTTTTATTGCGCGAAGATCCTCCGTTTCATCAAATATGAAAATGCCTCACCCAAGGACCAGAACTGTGAAGTTTGGTCCGCAATGGCCATGCGGTTCATGAAAAGAAAACAATTGAAATCAGTAATGAAAGGAAGGCCTTTTCACCTTCCAGTGGCCATTTTGTTTTTTTCCATATTAATAGCGAACAGTGTAGACCCTGATAAGACTATGTAGACGCCGGCTGATCTGGGGCTACACTGTTCGTTAACTCAATTAGCTCCGTTATCCTCCTGTTTGGCAACATTGTGTATGGGCAGTGATGGAATGGAATTTTATGTTCAAGTCAACAATGTATATGTATGGAAGCCATTTATTAATATTCTGGTACATTCAGGGGCCAGTTTCACTAAACTTTGTACGACTAAAATGTTTGTAAGTGCAAATTTAAGATCGTCTGGAAATTTCAATTGATGGATTTACATTCATTGAGCATAGGCTGCATATGCAGCCTATGCTCAATAAATGTAAATCCAATAATTGTTTTCAAGAAAATATTGTTAATGTGAAACTCAATAAATGTAAATCCAATAATTGTTTTCAAGAAAATATTGTTAATGTGAAATTTACAGACTATCATAATTTTGCACTTACAAACATTTTAGTCGTACAAAGCTTAATGAAACGGCCGTCAGAATAGTAGAGGTTGATTATTTTTCCATTTAGAAATACACACACACCTGGCTAACTGTTTTGGCGACCAGTGTAGACTAATCCAATTGTCAAAACATGATTTCCAGACTAGTTCATTTATACAAAGGGGGTGGATTTTTTTCTAAAAAAATATGAAAATTACTTGCAAAAAGTACAGATCCTGATGGGACGGCTCGTCACGAGCCGGCTCATCTGGATCTACATTGTTTGCAAACACCGCTATAGCGGGATGTGGTGCTGAAATGGAGGAAGTAAGGAAATTAAGAGAGAAACATGTAAATATTTGAAACAAATGAATCGGTAAGTTGTAGAGGATATTGCTGGTTGCTGTTTTTCATTTTAAACTTATTTCTTGAGAAAACATATTTTGGTAGAATATGAAAACCGTTCCCGAAAAAACTGTTTACCAAAAGGTTTATAAAAAATTCAGGTGTTTTGCAAAATACGACAAATATGAAAAAAGAACAGCAGACAACAATATAATTTCCAGACTTTCATGACTTAAAAATCAGGGGCTTGTTTCACTAAACTTTGTACGATAAAAAATGTTTGTAAGATTTTATGAATTTGATTATCACATTAACGCGTTTCCTTAATGCTAATAATTTCCACCCAGGTAATTAAATGCGAACCTACACGAAAGATTAGAAAGCATCGGCAGTCAATGGAAATATTCTTGTAAATATCAGTTTTCAGTTACAAACTTCTTAGTTGTACACATTTTAGTGAACCCTGCCCCAGTTTTCCACTTTACAGGGATTCCGCTGGGGAAAATAAAAAAATCGCCACTTCAAAAAAAATAAAACAATTGGCGATAAAAAATGACAATTTTCGAAAAAAACATCCAAAAAAAAAATAAAAAAATTTGTTTTGATTTTTTCCCCGAAAATTGTAATTTTTTATCACCAATTGTTTATTTTTATCGCCAATCGCCAATTGCGAAAGTGGCGATCGCCAGCGGAATCCCTGACTTTCTATGAACTTCTTAGTCGTACAAAGTTTATTGAACCGGGCGCCTGTCTAGCAAGCAAAGTATGCATAAATAATCACGTATTGTATTTACCGGCTATGTCACCAGTTATAATCACAAGTAGCTGTCAATAGACAAGAATAGATAGAATTATCATGCTTAAATATTTCACCTGGCTCAGCCACCACCATTCCACACTACACATCAGCATCTACGCGTGATCAAAAGGTCAAATTTTGATCTTCTTTGGCGACTCGGTGGTGGCGTCGACGTCCATCACCTGTTCCCATACCGATGTGGGCGGAGCTAGCGACTGGAGGAGGGCACAGGAAGATTTCTCACCGAATAGCACGTTGAGCAGTGCAACTCCATAGCCGGTCGCTCTCTCACCCTACAGAGAGGAAGTAGAAAGCAATATGACAAGCGACTCTGTGTGTTTTAACCATTAAGTCACTGGAATGGATTTTCATATGTTAATTTGCGGACCAATCCAATCGTCACATAATAATTTTCAGACTAGTCCATTTATGAAACGGGGGTGTTTTTGTTATTAAAAATATTAAAAAGTGCAGATGAAAAGTGCAGATCCTGATGAGATGGCTCGTGCAGAGCCGGCTGATCTGGATCTACACTTTTTGTCAATACTACTACAGGCCCGAGGTGTTGAAATGGTTAAAGTAACTGTAAACAGAACTCGGCTATATTATGGCATTTACCGGTAACGAATGATTTACTATTTAACCCTTATAATGCTGGAAACGAAAAGTGTCGTCTGCTGTTGCTTAATATTTTGCCTTTTTTCTCAATAGAAACATGGTTTGACAGCACTTTAGAATCATTTCCATTGGAAATGATTCTAAAGTGCTGTCAAAACATGTTTTTTTATGAGCAAAATGGAAAATATAAAATAAACAGCAGACGACACAATTTAATTCAGCAGTGTAAGGGTTAAGAGCAACCTATAGTAGCCAAACAATACAGGATACATTGTATTTCAAAAAGAAGGATTTGATTGGCCTTTGAAAACAGCTAAAACTTTGTTGTGTACGTCAATCGAAACAGAACAGAGTGTTAACTTTCTAAATTTTATTAGACCACTGACTGCATGCAGTATGTGATATTGATTGGTTGGTTTGAAAATCAATATTGAAATTAATAATCTTTCCGCAATAATACAATTAATATGTTCAATAATTCTGCAAAAACCAGATGAACGCAGCAGAAACTAATTGATAAAGGCCTTGTACCGAAACGTCGGAAAAGTGGGTTCCTGGTTTTTGCAAAAAATATTGAAATTGCCAGTAGATAGGTAGCAGTTAATACACAATTATACTTGGGGATACAGCATGTATAAGCATTCATAATTTTATTAGCTACAAAGTCCTCATTTGACTCAAAATTATGTTTAATATTTCGAAAACTGGCAAACCACAAAGGTGTTCGATTGATTTATGGGAAAACATAATATTGTACCGTTGAAGCACAGTTTGATATATAGCCCCATTAACCGTTTTAACATTACAGGGTATACACGTGTCTAACATTACAGGGTATACACGTGTCTGTCACTGATGAAATAGGTCTTATGGGTTTGTGACAATGCAGATTCTGATCAGCCTGTTGATATTGATTTTCAAAATTAACAATACATTCTGCAAATGAGATCAAAGTTAACATAATTTTCGCAGCACATGCAGAATTTATTAATTGGGCATGTGCTCAGAATTTGGTGTCAACTTTTGTATATTTGTCTAAGAAATCAAAATTGGAGAACTGGGGCCCGTTTCACTAAACTTCGTACGACTAAGATGTTCGTTAGTGCAAATTTAGGATCGTCTGGAAATTTCAATCCGATGGATTTACAGTTATTGAGCATAGATAAATGTAAATCCAATAATTGGTTAATACAAGAAAACATTGTTAATGTGAAATTTACAGAATAACAATAATTTTGCACTTACGAACATTTTAGTCGTACGAAGTTTAATGAAACGGCCCTCTGAGATGCGAGCAGCATTGCACACAAATAGTGCCATGATCACACTGCACTCACTTGCAGACTGGACCAATGATTATAAAACATTCTGAATAAAGATTTGCTCTCAAAATCAGAAAGTTGGATTGGCTGAGATTGAACGCAGCTCAGCCTCAACCAATCACACTTTCCAGATTACGAGTATGAGAATGGGTGTCATCCCAGCAACAGCTAAGGTCATATTGAGACGGGACCACAGTTTCAAATCTCATCCGACAGACCTGTGGGATGGAAATACTATGTATTAAAGTATTTTTCACGCCTTGGGTGAGGACTGAACTCGCAACCTCCAGTATTGAAGTCCAATACCATGTCCCCTTAGCCGCATCCCATCCCGCAAACAAATGAAACTAGAAATGTGGCCTGTCGGCACACGAATACCCCCACTGGCAGCCAAAGAAAACGAGGCATTTTTGATTATAAGCCATTTAGCCGAGTGTTAAGGTTTCAAACGCATCAAGTCTGTGACCTTGGGCATAGTGTGATAATCCATGCATCGGTGTAGAAGATATAGAGCGGAAGGGAATTTCAATAGGTTTGACCTTTGACCTTCAACTGTGACCTTGACCTTGGACGTAGGTGCGTGGTTATTGATTGCGACACACCTTCTCATCATGAGAAACATTTGTGCCAAGCCATTTGATAATCCATGCATCGATGTAGAAGATATAGAGCGGAAGGGAATTTCAATAGGTTTGACCTTTGACCTTCAACTGTGACCTTGGACGTAGGTGCGTGGTTAGCAATTTGATAATCCATGCATCGGTGTAGAAGATATAGAGCGGAAGGGAATTTCAATAGGTTTGACCTTTGACCTTCAACTGTGACCTTGACCTTGGACGTAGGTGCGTGGTTATTGATCGCGACACACCTTCTCATCATGAGAAACATTTGTGCCAAGCCATTTGATAATCCATGCATCGGGGTAGAAGATATAGAGCGGAAGGGAATTTCAATAGGTTTGACCTTTGACCTTCAACAGTGACCTTGACCTTGGACGTAGGTGCGTGGTTATTGATCGCGACACACCTTCTCATCATGAGAAACATTTGTGCCAAGCCATTTGATAATCCATGCATCGGTGTGGAAGATATAGAGCGGAAGGGAATTTCTATAGGTTTGACCTTTGACCCTGTGACCTTGACCTTGGACGTAGGTGCGTGGTTATTGATCGCGACACACCTTCTAATCATGACAAACATTTGTGCCAAGCCATTTGATAATCCATGCATCGGTGTAGAAGATATAGAGTGGAAGGGAATTTCCAACAGACCGACAGACCGACCGACCGACAAGCCGACTCCTATATACCCCCAACAAACTTTGTTTGTGGGGGTATAATGACCTTCAATTCTTCAGTAAGTTTATTTAATTTCATGGGTAGTGTTTTTTTTTCAATAAGTGCCTTCCACACCCCACATACAATTAATTCTGGATTCGCCCCAAACTATTCTCTAACTAGATTGGTCAGTAAGCAAGGCTTACGGAATACCCCCCGCGTGGGCCCAGGTACCCCTAAAATATGTAAAAATTTCCAAGTGTGTGGGCTTGTGACCTTGACTCTGGGATTAGCGCAAGCGGCATGAACGTGAATTTGTCACAGGGTGGTAGAGGTCCATTGGAGCAATGAGTGTGTGAAATGTGAAGCAGATCCGAGCAAGGAAATAGAAGTTATAACCGATTTCTCTGATGTTAAGTTTTGTAAAGAGACTACCGTATAACCTCGAATTAACGCCCCCAGAGGCGTTACATTTTACAAAGGGGGGGGGGGTTTATTAGCCAGTATAAAAAAAAAAAAAAAAAAAAAAAAAAGTTACCAAGGACCGCCAATTTCAAACACAAATAAGGATTTAAGGATTATTTGTGTTTGAAATTGGCGGTCATTGGTAAATTTTTTATTATTTTTTTTTGAGGGGGGTGGGGAGGGTGTTTATTAGGAGGGGGGCGTTAATTCGAGGTTATACAGTATGTATGTGACGTTGACCTCGAGATCAGCGGGGATTTGTCACAGCATATGAAATATTAAGAATTTTCAATGAAAGAAATAGAAGTTATAACATATTTTTCTGATGTTAAGTTTTGTAAAGAGACTAAGTATTTGACCTTGACATTGGGATCAGTGGGGGTTGGACGGTCATGGATTTGGCACAGCATGGTATTAGAGCCTTACAGGAATCCATGTGTGAAATATTAAGAATTTTAGATGAAGGAAATAGAAGTTAGAACAATATTTCTCTGATGTTAAGTTTTGTAAAGAGACTAAGTATTTGACCTTGACCTTGGGATCAGCGGGGGTTGGGCGGTCGTGGATTTGGCACAGCATGGTAGTAGAGCCTTACAGGAATGCATGTGTGAAATATTAAGCATTTTAGATGAAGGAAATAGAAGTTAGAACAATATTTGTCTGATGTTAAGTTTTCTAAAGAGACTAAGTTTTTGACCTTGAACTTGGTATCAGCGGGGGTTGGATGGTCGTGGATTTGGCACAGCATGGTAGTAGAGCCTTATAGGAATGCATGTGTGAAATATTAAGCATTTTAGATGAAGGAAATAGAAGTTATAACAATATTTCTCTGATGTTAAGTTTTGTAAAGAGACTAAGTATTTGACCTTGACCTTGGGATTTGCGGGGGTTGGACAGTCGTGGATTTGGCACAGCATGGTAGTAGAGCCTTACAGAAATGCATGTGTGAAATATTAAGCATTTTAGATGAAGGAAATAGAAGTTATAAGAATATTTCTCTGATGTTAAGTTTACGGACTAAGTATTTGACCTTGACCTTGGGATCTGCGGGGGTTGGACGATCGTAGATTTGGCACAGCATGGTAGTAGAGCCTTACAGGAATGCATGTGTGAAATATCAAGCATTTTAGACGAAGGAAATAGAAGTTATAACAATATTTCTCTGATGTTAAGTTTACGGACGCACTGACGGACGGACGGACGCACGCACGCACGGACGCACGCACGCACAGACAACCTGACTCCAGTATACCCCCCACAACACATTGCGGGGGGTATAACAACCTGACTCCAGTATACCCCCCGCAACTCGTTGCGGGGGGTATAATAAAGTCCATAAGTTCACACACATTACACACGTGGCTGCCATTGCAACACTGTAAGTGTATCTCACATACAGTGCAGATAATGGTATTTGGTCTACATTATTCGCTCATTCCAGCATAACTGTTGTTGTGACTGGAAACATGGGGAATACGACACTTGTGACTAGGGACCTGTTTCACTAAATGTTGTACAACTAAAATGTTCATAACTGCAAAATTATGATTTCACATTAACAATGTTTTCTTGTAAACAATTATTGGATTTACATTTATTGAGCATAGGCTGCTCAATAAATGTAAACCCAACAATTGACATTTCCAGACGATCCTAAATTTGCATTTTAGTCGTACAAAGTTTAGTGAAACAGCCCCCAGGTGTAGATCCAGGGATATTGAGATTCCGGGAAGGATGAAACCCATCGTTAAATTTACCCGTTCACTCTCTCGCAACCAACCGCCCACATAGTGTAATGTACACTTTGATGCGGTTGTCAGTTTGTCATTGCTAAACACTCATTGTTTGGAATGCCGATTTGTTAGAATTGCAGTGGCACCTCGCTACACCCGACACCCTGGGGACCCCCCAAGGTGTCCGGTTAGAGAGATTCCACTGTACGTATATGCCGCTGGAGTGAGCTCACAGATCAAGAGCTGGATTGGCCATAAATCCAACAAGCCCCATTTCTCGTTTTCATTGAATGGTGTTTAGCTACCTGTCAACAGCTTAGGCCATTTAACACCGGGTTAACTGGGTCGAATATCATATTTCCCCATTTCTCCAGTCACAGCTACAAATCACAGAGTATCATGTACAGCGTGTTCCATAAACTCGTTATCATCTCCATACTCACCACGTATACCGGACTGGCCATATCTATATGCAGCCAGATTCCTGGGTAGTCAAAGCCAAGATGGCAGCCAATAAACAGACCAGCGCAGGACACTTGTGCATTGCCACGGTCCTGCAACAGAATGGAAAAACATTGATTGATTTATTGCTTCGATTGATTGTTTTATTGATGGATTGGTTGATTGATGGATTGGTTAACTGATGGATTGGTTGAACAATATGAAACTGCATACCACAGTTCTGCAAAGTATCAGGAATAAAGTATGATTGATTGAATAAATGGAATTGAGTTTTATGTTCATTCAACATCTAGGTCAGATACAGATGGGAATGCACCTGTATAGAGGGAGTATTGTACATTCAGAATTGACGTTACATCTGGGGTCCATTTCACTAAACTTTGTAAGACTAACATGTTCGTAAGTGCAAATTTAGGCTGCATATGCTCAATAAATGTAAATCCAATGATTGTTTACAAGAAAACATTGTTAATGTGCACTTACGGACATTTTAGTCGTACAAAGTTTAGTGAAATGGCCCCCTTATCTTCAAGCAATGAAAGACAGCATCCTGTACAATATACGGTAAGGATAAATTTATTAATTTTTATTATACTGAATTTATTACATTGTCACAGCCAAAATGGCTGTGATAATGTAATAAATTCAGTATAACAATTCTGCATACTTTTAATCGTCAAATACATAGTCGTTAGTTCTATATGAAATAATGCGTTTCAGCAAAATTAAATGATTACTGCCTCAAAGTATACTTTGCTAGATATGTTTTCAATCTTGTGCCCAGATTTTTCCGAGGCTTGCCAGAAACAGTTGTGTTCAATACTAAACTAACCGCGACGGAATTCTTCATATCGGCGATGGAGCTGTTGAATTCTGGGAAGTGCAGCTCGGGCGAGTAGGGCACGGGGTGGACGAGGTCTCCGCTGTTCTGGCCCGCCTTCACACAAGCCAGCTCCATGTCCTCACTGTTGGTCAGGATCCCTGCATGGTACTTCCCTGTGGGTTATTTATTTAATGTTTAAATGGCCGTCAACAGCTAAGGTCATTTTAGGCTGGGTTAATAGGGTCAAATCCAGTATTTCAAACCGTTGTAATGGGGGGGGGGGTGGGGTTGGGTGGGAAGGGTTTCCAATATCAGAACTGACAGTTTTAAGTAATATAATTATTGCTAATTTTACTACTTTTATCACATACTAGCCAAAGATGTACCCGAGGGCCAAATCAGGGATATCCGGATACCAGTAAGGATGAAAACGACCATTAAATTTACCCTTCGCATGCCAACCAACAACCTAGTTCCCTGTGGAGTAGGCCATAAATTATTAGATTCTACCAAATTCAAAAACTTTTTTTATTGAAATTGGTGTAAAACTAGATTAACTAGATGGCCACAGCCAGCATATAGCGCCTGCTGAGGTATTTGTTGATCCCAGTGTGTGTGTATGTCGGACTTAGTGTTGTAGAGATATTGGGCACTTAAAGACATCAATGCAGGTTTTACAAAGAGTTTAAAAGCAAATTTGAAATCGGGGCTGCATGCATGGGCTATAGAATGAAACAATATATTGGCAATTTTAGACTTCCGTCAAGCATAAAATTCAATGACCTTGAAATGACCTTCAACTTGGTTTATAGCACGATAGAGTATCATCAGATGAATGCGTGTATGAAATATCAAGGCGTTCCATGAAAGGAAACAGATGTTATAAGACATTTACCCCAACGTTAAGTTTATGAATGTGCTAAGTTTGTGACAGTGACATTGGGGAAAGGGGTGGGGGTTGATCATGGATTTGCTATAGCACGATAGAGTATCATCAGATGAATGTATGCATGAAATATCAAACAGATGTTATAAGACATTTACCCCAAAGTTAAGTTTATGAATGAGCTAAGTTTGTGACCTTGACCTTGGGGTAAGGGCTGGGTGGTGGGTCATGGATTTGCTACAGCATGATACAGGGTCATCAGATGAATGCATGTATGAAATATCAAGGCGTTCCATGAAAGGAAAAAGATGTTATAAGACATTTACCCAACGTTAAGTTTATGAATGTGCCAAGTTTGTGACCTTGACCTTGGGGTAAGGGCTGGGTGGTGGGTCATGGATTTGCTACAGCTGATAGAGAGTTATCTGAGGAATGCATGTATGAAATAACAAGGTGTTCCATGAAAGGAAACAGAAGTTATGACATTTACCCAACATTAAGTTTATGAATGTGCCAAGTTTGTGACCTTGACCTTGGGGTAAGGGCTGGGTGGTAGGTCATGGATTTGCTACAGCATGATAGAGGGTCATCTGAGGAATGTATATATGAAATAACAAGGTGTTCCATGAAAGGAAACAGAAGTTATAAGACATTTACCCTACGTTAAGTTTACGAATGTGCTAAGTTTGTGATCTTGACCTTGGGGTAAGGGCTGGGTGCTGGGTCATGGATTTGCTACAGCATGATAGAGGGTCATCTGAGGAATGCATGTATGAAATAACAAGGTGTTCCATGAAAGGAAACAGAAGTTATAAGACATTTACCCAACGTTAAGTTTATGAATGTGCCAAGTCCAATGTTTGTGACCTTGACCTTGGGGGGGGTAAGGGCTGAGTGGTGGGTCATGGATTTGCTACAGCATGATAGAGGGTCATCTGAGGAATGCATGTATGAAAATAACAAGGTGTTCCATGAACGGAAACAGAATTTATAAGACATTTAACCCAACGTTAAGTTTATGAATGTGCTAAGTTTGTGACCTTGACCTTGGGGTAAGGGCTGGGTGCTGGGTCATCGGATTTGCTAACAGCCAATGATAGAGGGTCATCTGAGGAATGCATGTATGAAATAACAAGGTGTTCCATGAAGAAAGGAAAACCATAAGTTATAAAGACATTTAACACCCAATGTTAAGTTTATGAATGTGCCAAGTTTTGTGTCCTTGACCTTGGGTAAGGGCTGGGTGGTGGGTCATGGATTTGCTACAGCATGATAGAGGGTCATCTGAGGAATGCATGTATGAAATAACAAGGTGTTCCATGAACGGAAACAGAAGTTATAAGACATTTACCCAACGTTAAGTTTATGAATGTGCTAAGTTTGTGACCTTGACCTTGGGGTAAGGACTGGGTGGTGGGTCATGTATTTGCTACAGCATGATAGAGGGTCATCTGAGGAATGCATGTATGAAACTAGAAATGTGGCCTGTCGGCACACGAATGCCCCCGCTGGCAGCCAAAGAAAATGAGGCATATTTGATTATAAGCCATTTACTCGAGCGTTAAGGTTTCGAACGCACCAAGTCTGTGACCTTGACCCTGGGCTTAGCGGGGGCGGGACGAATGTGGATTTGTCACAGGGTGGCAGAGGACCATCGGAGCAATGCGTGTGTGAAATGTCAAGCAGATCCGAGCAAGGAAACAGAAATTATAAGCCATTTACCCTAGCCTTAAGGTTTCAAACGCACCAAGTCTGTGACCTTGACCCTGGGCTTAGCGGGGGTGGGACGAATGTGGATTTGTAACATGACGGTAGAGGACCATTGGAACAATGCGTATGTGAAATGTCAAGCAGATCCGAGCAAGGAAACAGAAATTATAAGCCATTTACCTGAGCGTTAAGGTTTTGGGACGTACGTACGTACGTACGTTACGTAAGTACATACGGACGGACGCCGGTAACACTATATGCCCCCCTCACCATTCGGTGGCGGGGGCATAATAAGCCATTTACCCGAGCGTTAAGGTTTCGAACGCACCAAGTCTGTGACCTTGACCCTGGGCTTAGCGGGACGAATGTGGATTTGTCACAGGGTGGCAGAGGACCATTGGGGCAATGCATGTGTGAAATGTAAAGCAGATCCGAGAAAGGAAACAGAAATTATAAGCCATTTACCCGAGCGTTAAGGTTTCAAACGCACCAAGTCTGTGACCTTGACCCTGGGCTTAGCGGGGGCGGGACAAATGTGGATTTGTCACAGGGCGGTAGAGGACTATTGGACCAATGCGTGTGTGAAATGTGAAGCAGATCCGAGCAAGGAAACCATTTACCCGAGTGTTAAGGTTTCGGGACGTACGTACGTACGTACGGACGCCGATAACACTATATGCCCCTCACCATTCGGTGGCGGTGGCATAATAACAAGGTGTTCCATGAAACGAAACAGAAGTTATAAGACATTTACCCAACGTTAAGTTTGTGGATGACGCCGACGCCACCGGGGGTATGCCATAAGCTCTTCTGCACTTCGTGCAGGTGAGCTAAAAATGGATGATGATAAAGAGGTAGGAGAAGTTTCAAGCCAATTAGATTTACAGTATCAAGAGATAGTAGGTAGCCGAATACTTTAATACAAATCTCAGACAAACATAGACGGATGGATAAACATGGTCCAGACTATATTTACCCCAAAAATGGGGAAAGAATCTGCAAAAATAATATTCTCTACTCTTACATATGGTGGATTAATTGTCACTTAACAATAGTTTGTTTGTTGGGGTTTAACAGCTAAGGTCATTTAAGGCCGGGTCAATGGGATTGGTACTATATTACCTGTACAAGTGCACATACATGTTGAAGTACATGTAAAAATTGGAGGAAAATCACAAAAAAAGAACTGAATATTTACAATAAAAAATACTATATATTCAGCCCTGAAATCAGAATAATCCTGATCTGATGCCAGGTCCTCGCCACACCAGAATCACTTGGCCCCCTCTCAAAAGCAGTAGGATCAGTAATAATCTTACTACTTTTATAATGGGCAATAACCCAATTCAACTCCCAGGGAACAAGAGCCAAAGATAAAAACGTAGCCGAGGACCAAACCAGGCAAATCGTGATTCCAATAAGGAGGAACCCCTACCGTCACTTTCGCCCGACCAACCACCCACAATAGTGGGAACGCTGGTTTCATGCAGTCATAACCTCATGTTTTGGCAGCACATGAGAATAATTTATTTTTAAGTGTGTATTTACACAAATACGCAGCTTATCTGAAGCTCAAAGTTATGTTGCATAAATGTTGCAATATTCAGTCATTTGACCTTGTGTATGCGGTCAGCATGGTGGACGATAGAATCAAAATAAGGATGATGAGAAACAAGCATATGCAGTTTCAAGTCAATCTCACTTACAATTGCAGACACTTTAGTAATCTAACAAGAAAATGTCGCCGGCGGCAGACACGTCTCTGGTGGCATATTGGAGAAACTCTAGTAAACTTCTTAACCAGACACATACACAGACAGACTGACACACAAGCCAAACACTACATACCTCCAAGTTTGACCGAGACAATAAAATCTTTCATCACAGAATGCGGACAGATGCATAGACAGATAGACAGCATTATGATCACTATGTCTCATTCGTTGCATGTGGGCACAACAAATATGTATGTGATTTAATTATAGAGTTGCATCTCTTTTCTGAACCCGCAAGATCAATCACTATTCTGCGTCTGGTTGACAGAATCTGATGTTCTTTTTATTTATTTATATTTTTTTATTTAATGATGTTCTAATGTGTAACCGACCTGTGGCCACGCCCTGAGCACCTGTAAGGGTTGCCATGTCGATGACAACATCCGCCTTCAACTCCTTCTTCGCGTATGACACCTGTACAATACAGAGGTACAGAATTACAGGCTTTTCGCACAGAACCAGTAGCCGATTTCACCAAAATTGCTAAGCATACTTATCTAGATAAGTATACTTTGAGGGAGTAATCATTTAGTTTTCCCGAAATGCATTATTTCGTATAGAACTAACGACTTGCATATATTTCATGATTAAAAGTATGCAGAATTATTATACTGAATTTATTACATTATCACGATAATGTAATACATTCAGTATAATAAAAATTCATAAATTTATCCCTCAAAGTGTACTTAGCAAGATACTTTGCAATTTTGGTGAAATAGGCTACTGATAAAAAATTCCCCGACTATTCCCCCACCAAAAGCTATTTTTCCATGACCAAAATCGCACAATATCGCCAGTTTAAATTGAAGGAAAATTTTAATTCCAATACTTAAACATTGAATTTTATTTTTCCAAAACCTGGAAATTCCCAGATTTTTTTTTACTGACCGTAGTAAACCTTAAAGAAAGACATGGACTGTTCTATTATAATTCTTACACTATTCCATTCACACGAAGAGGTTTGTTTGTTTGTTTGTTTATTGGTGTTTAACGGCCTATCAACAGCTAAGGTCATGTAAGGCCGGGCAAACAGGTTCGATCCCGTTTTAACCTGCTGCATTGGGGGGAAAATCCCAAAATCAGAACGGAATATTTACATCGAGATCACACGAAGAGGTATCAAAAATAAAATCAGGTAAACATTACATTGCTGATGAGAATCTGGATCTACAGTATTTGTACATAATTTAGGCTTGTGGGTGTTGAAAGTGTTAATGGTCGAGTTTCTAGTAGCACTCCTTTCAGCACTTTCAGAGATATTGCAAAACAAAAGCCATTTGACTTCAAATTGTGGTGTTGACCTATTCTGTGCTTACATTTGTGTGAAGTTGACATTTGACCTGAAAGTGTGACCCTTGGTCTTTTGAGGTATGAACCAGTGTGACGCATCAGACTCGTTGTGGCTAACATTTGTATCAAACCTTACAAATATCAGACAGTATTTCCGCTTGTATGTGGCTGTGACTGGAGAAATGGGGCTTATGGGTTTTGTGACAAGAATATATCAAGATCAACCTGTTCATCAA
Source organism: Conchocele bisecta (assembly GCA_029237695.1). NCBI lineage: Eukaryota > Metazoa > Mollusca > Bivalvia > Lucinida > Thyasiridae > Conchocele > Conchocele bisecta. The sequence goes on along the minus strand of CM055265.1, from coordinate 120,565,471 downwards.
CAGTCTGATCAGGATCTGCAGTTCCTCATTCCATCAAATGAACCGCACGTCATGCTTTGAACAATCAATATTTATAGGTTATATGATTTGTATGTGGATACATGCATGAATTCCGCAACGTGCGATATTGCGTGACGTTAGGAGCGAGTGGCATATATCCACATACAAATCAAATAACCTTTTTATTATATACGTACATCACTTAAAATGTATATGCGCTTTAAAAAATACACAAACTATAACTAAAATAAACAGATTTGTGATTATTTAGAAGGAACTATTTTGCGAGATGAAATGTAGTTCCGGTGTCACAGAATATTCTCCCCCCCAGAGGGGAAAATATTCGCCGAATATTTTCCCCTCCACACGAATATTCTCCCCCCCACCTCCATTCATTGTAAAATCGGGTGGGGGGATAATATTCGGCGAATAATTTGCCACCCGCCCCCGGTCAGCCAAACCGTGTGTGATATGAGTTTGATGTAGGAGAGGGGGGGGGGGGGGGGGGATAATATTCGGGCGAATAATTTGCCACCCTCCCCCCTCCAGTCAGCCAACCTTCTGTGATGAGTGTTGTGTATAGGAGAGGTTGGGGGGGGGTGGGGGGGGGGGGATAATATTCGGCTGGAAATAATTTGCCCCCCGCCCCCCAGTCAGCCAAACCCTCTGTGATATGAGTGTTGTGTAGAGGAGGAGGTGATAATATTCAGCGGAATATTTTCCCCCCCGCCCCCCAGTCAGCCCCAAACCCTTCTTTTGTGATATGGTGTTGTGTAGAGGAGAGGTGGGGGGGATAATATTCGTTGCGAATATTAAAAAAATATAATTTGCCCCCCGCCCCCGCGTCAGCCAAACGTCTGTGTTATGAGTGTTGTGTAGAGGAGGAGGTGGGTGGGGATGATAATATTCGGCGGGAATTATTTTTGCCCCCCCGCCCCCCCTTAGGTCAGCAAACATCTGTGATATGAGTGTTTGTGTAGAGGATGAGGTGGGGGGGGGAATAATATTCGGCGAATATTTTGCCCCCGCCCCCGGTCAGCCAAAAAAACCGTTTCTGTGTTAGGGAGGGGTTTGTGTAGAGGAGAGGTTGGGGGTATTAATATTCGGCGGGATATTTTGCCCCCCGCCCACCAGTCAGCCAAGCCTCTGTGAGATGAGTGTTGTGTAGAGGAGAGGTGGGGGGGATAATATTCGGCGATAAAATATAATTTTGCCCCCCCCCCCCCTCACCCCCCAGTCAGCCAAACCCTCTGTGATATGAGGTGTTGTGTATGAGAGTGATAATATTCGGCAATAATTTGCCCCCCGCCCCCCAGTCAGCCAAATCTGTGTATGAGTGTTGTGTAGAGAGAGGTGGATAATATTCGATATTTTTTGCCGCCCACCCCAGGTACAGCCACCTCTGTGATATAGTGTTGTTGTAGAGAGAGGTGGGGGGGATAATATTCGGCGAATAATTTGCCCCGCTCCAGCCAAAACCTGTGATATGAGTGTTGTGTAGAGGAGAGGTGGGGGGGATAATATTCGGTCGGGGGGAATATTTGCGAATATGAAACCCTCGGTCATATGGGGGGGGGTTCGGCAGGTCAGAAAACCTCTGTGATATGAGTGTGGTTGTATGAGCGAGAGGGGGGGTTTTTTGTCTGTGGTAGAGGAGAGGGTGGGGGGGGGGGGGAGGGGGGGAGGTAATGTTCGGCGTATAATTTGCCAATTGTGACCTGGTTAAACTAATTACTTGATAAAAACTGCATGTAACTGGAAACAACATTTTATTGATTCATAAGTGGAAATGTAACAGTATACATGTATGATTTTTTGTGTGCATGGTATATAGCTATATAGCCTAGTATACGAAGGGTATTCATTAAATTTGTGGAAAAGTTTTATAACTCAATTTAAGGTCTAATATTTGGTGTGTATATAGATATACCTATTTCAAATTAAATCAGAACATAATTTATATTGTCACATGACACATGCTTATTTTATCATTACCTTGGCAATGTATGTACGGATCACTTTTTGACTTCTTTTCTGTCCAATTTACATTAAATTATACAACATAAACATGTAATGAGAATGGTGACGATGATGTCAGATACACATTGTGACGTAACAGTTCATATCATGACGTCATTATGCATGTGACGTTCATTTTCATGTAAAAATGCATTACTTGTACATTTAGAACTGCAATAAATACTATAACGTTTTTCATGTACAAAAAAAAAATATGGACAATCCTCTTTCGTACTATTCAAAATACAAATATCTGGTCTTTATGCGACTACAGGTTGTTGTTTTTAATCCAATTGATACTAATCACTTTCAATGAATTTTAATCAACAAGTTACTATACAGCAACCACGACTGCACAACTGTCTTTAAGGACTATGATGAAGTCTGAATTGTATCACAAAGTGGGTGGGGTATGGTTCTGCGAGTTAAACAATCTGGACTAAATTCACGTCATCTGTGCATTATTCATATATTTTTTTGTGGGGGGGGGGAATACAACAAAGAATGACAAATGTTTTTGGTAAAAGTGACAGAAAATTTATTAAAAACGGAATCTGCAATGAACCATATATGCAGCAGGTCGTATTACACTTCTGTAACGTATTGCACTCCAAACTGGTATGTCTGCTTAGTGGTTATTTTCAAAAATACATTGGAGCAAACTGCCATTTATTTACAATATCCAAAATTAAAATTTGTAAATTTCAGCCTATTAGCTTGAAGAAATAGTAATTGTTTTATTCACAAAACCATACCCCACTTTCTGATACATGTCAAAACTCATAGTACACAAGATAGTCTATGTAGATATACAAGCAAATCAGGGTTTACACTGTTGCGTGGAGGATGAGTGCGATAATATTTGCTGAACATCTTACCTTCCCCAGGCAGCTGGACTGTTATGTGGATGAGGGGGGGGGGGGGGGGGGGGGGGAGGAGGGGGATAATAATAATTTGGCGAACACTCATATCACAGAGGGTTTGGCTGACTGGGGGGCGGGGGGCAAAATATTCGCCGAATATTATCCCCCCTACCTCTCCTCTACACAACACTCATATCACAGAGGGTTTGGCTGACTGGGGGGCGGGGGGCAAATTATTCGCCGAATATTATCCCCCCCCCCCTCTCCTACATCACTCATATCACACACGGTTTAGCTGACCAGGGGGCGGGGGGCAAATTATTCGCCGAATATTATCCCCCCCCCACCTCTCCTCTACACAACTCATATCACAGAAGGTTTGGCTGACTGGGAGGGGGGGGGGGCAAATTATTCGCCGAATATTACCCCCCCCCCTCTCCCTACATCACTCATATCACACACGGCTTGGCTGACTGGGGGGCGGGGGGGAAATTATTCCGAATATTATCCTCTCCTCTACCAACACTCATATCACAGGGTTGGCTGACTGGGGGGGCGGGGGGGGCATTATACCCCCCACTCCTCTACACAACACTCATATCACAGAGGGTTTGGTGACGGGGGCGGGGGGCAAAATATTATGCCGAATATTATCCCCCCCACCTCTCCTCTACACAACACTCATATCACAGAGGGTTTGGCTGACTGGGGGGGGGGGTAGGGGGGCAAAATATATGCCGATAATATCCCACCCCCCCCACCTACCTCTCTACACAACACTCATATCACAGAGGGTTTGGCTGACTGGGGGGCGGGGGTCAAATTATCGGGGGGCGGGGAATATTATCCCCCCACCTCTCCTCTACACAACTCATATCACAGAGGGTTTGGTGCCGGGGTGGGGGCGGGGGGCAAAATTATTCGCCGAATATTATCCACACCTCTCTCTTACACAACACTCATTATACAGAGGGTTTGGGGCTGCGGGGCGGGGGGGCCAAAATATTCGCATTATCCCCCCCCCCTCTCCTCTACACAACACTCATATACAGAGGCACAGGGTTTGGCTGACTGGGGGGGTGGGGGGCAAATTATTCGAAATATTATCCCCCCCACCCTCTCCTCTACAACACTCATATCACAGGGTATTTGGCTGACCGCGGGGGGCAAAATATTCGCCCGAATATTTCCCCCCACCCTCCTCTACACAACACTCATATCACAGAGGGTTTGGCTGACTGGCATAAGGGCTTCGCCTGGGGGGATAATTTTTTTATCCCCCCCCCCTCTCCTCTACACACTCATATCACAGGGGTTTGCTGACTTGGGGGGCGCAAATAATTCGCCATATTATAACCCCCCACCTCCTCTCTACACAACACTCATATCACAGAGGGTTTGGCTGACGGGGGGCGGGGGGTGCGAATATTACAAAAATATTCGCCGAATATTATCGGGGGGCCCCCCACCTCCCCCCCCCCCCTCCTCTACACACTCATATCACAGGTGGGGGAACTTGACTGCAGAGGGGGGCAAAATTATTCGCAAAATTCCTCACTTTCTACCACCCCCCATCACTCATATCACAGAGGGTTTGGCTGACTGGGGGGGCAAAATTATCCGAATATTAATCCCCCCCACCTCTCTCACACACTCATATCACAGAGGGTTTTGGTGACGGGGGGCGGGGGGGCAAATTTATTCGGTTTCCGGAATATTATCCCCCCACCTCCTCTACACACACTCATACAGAGGGCTTGGTGCTGGGGGGCGGGGGCAAATTATTCGCCGAATAAATTATTCCCCCCCCACCTCTCCTCTACACAACTCATATCAGGGTTTGGCTGAGGGGGGGGGGGGCAAATATTGCGAATATTATCACCTCTCCTCACATAACACATCACTCATCACAGAGTGGTTTGGGCTGAAACTGCCTACTCCGGGGGGCAGGGGGGATGGTTTGGCGCGGGGGGCGGGGCAAAATATTCGCGACGAATATTCCCCCCCACCTCTCCTCTACACACTCATATCAAGGGTTGGTGATATGGCGGGGGCAAATATTTGCCGAATATTATCCCCCCCACTCTAACACTCATATCACACACGGGTTTAGGGCGACAGGGGGGGGGTCGCTAATATATTACCCCCCCCCCCTCTCCCTACACACACTATATCACAAAGGGTTTGGCTGACTGGGAGCGGGGGGGCAAATTATTACGCCGAATATTAATCCCCCCCTCCCCCCCACTCCTCTACACACACTCATATACAGAGTGCCTGGCTACTGGGGGGCGGGGGGATTAGCAAAATATTCATTCTATACCTCTTCACTTTACTGACCCCTTGTTTTTGAATTTTACCCCCCCCCCCCACACACCATATCACAGAGGGTTTGGCTGACTGGGGGGCGGGGGGACAAAACAAATTATTCGCCGAATATTATCCCCCCAACCCTCTCCTCTACACAACCCATTATCACCAGAGGGTTTGGCTGATGGGGGCGGGGGCAAATTATTCGCCCAATATTATCCCCCCCCACCCTCCTCTACAACACATCATATCACAGACGGTTTGGCTGCCTACGGGGGGCAAATTATTTCGCCGAATATTACCCCCCACCTCTCCTCTACACAAAACCACTATATCACGGGTTTGGCTGACCGGGGGGCTGGGGGCAAAATATTCGACCGAATATTATCCCCCCCCACCTCTCCTCTACACAACACTCATATCACAGAGGGTTTGGCTGACTGGGGGGCGGGGGGCAAATTTATTGGGGGGCCAAAAATTATCCCCCCCCCCCACCTTCTTCCCGACCACCACACTCATATCACAGAGTTTGGCTGACCGGGGGGGCGGGGGGCATTATCCGCCGAATATTTTTATCCCCCCCACCTCTCCTCTACACAACACTCATATCACAGAGGGTTTGGGTTTGGCTGATTATGGGGGGGGGGCGGGGGGCGGGAGGGTGGGGAACGGGGGGGGGCTTGGGGGACGGGGGGAGCAATATTTTTGTATCCCCCCCAAAAAAATTTATTTTTTTTTTTTTTTTTATTTTTAATTCGGCCGACCTCAAAATTATCCCCAACCATCTCCACTCCTCTACAACACTCATATCACAGAGGTTTGTGGCTTGAGCTAGGGGGGCGGGGTGGGGGCAAAATCCTGAGGTTGGGGCTGGCCCAAAATTTCGGCCGAATATTATCCCCCCCCGCCCCCCCACCTCTCCCTCTACACAACATCATCCATATCACAGAGGGTTTGTCGCTGCTCTTTCTGACTTTGGGGGGGGGGTTGGTGGGGGGCGGGGGGCAAATTATTCGCCGAATATTATCCCCCCCACCTCCCTCCTACATCAACATCATATCACCACAGGGGGGGTTTGCTGACCAGGGGGGGGGGGCGGGGGGGCAAAATTATTCGCCCGAACAATTAGCGCCCCCCCCCCGGACCTCTCCTCTACACAACCCTCAAGGGGGACACGAGGTAGGTTGGCTGACTGGGGGCAGGGGGGCAAAATTATTCCGCCAAATATTATCCCCCCCCCCCCCCCACCTCTCTCTACAACAAACTCATATTCACAGAGGCTTTGGCTGACCTGGGGGGGGTGGCGGGGGGCCTGGTGGGGGCAACAAAGTATTCGTCCGAAAAATATTATCCCCCCCCCCCCCCCCCCCCCCCCGGGGCCTCTCCTACATCAGCAGCTCATCATCGGGACACACGGCTTGGCTGGACTGGGGGGCGGGGGGGCAAATTATTCGCCGAATATTATCCCCCCACCTCTCCTCTACACAACACTCATATCACAGAGGTTTGGCTTTGGACTGTGGGGGGGGCGGGGGGCAAAATTATTCGCCGAATATTATCCCCCCCACCTCTCCTCTACACAAAACACTCATATCACAGAGGGGTTTGGCTGACTGGGGGGGCGGGGGGCAAAGAAATATTACGCCGAATATTATCCCCAACCCCCCCACCTCTCCTCTACCACAACACTCATATCACAGAGGGTTTGGTTTCTGACTGGGGGGCGGGGGGGCAAATTAATTCGCCGAATATTATCCCCCCCCCCACCCCCCCTCCTCTCCTCTACACCAACACCTCATATCACAGAGGGCCGTTGGCTGCCTGGGGGGGGGGGGCGGGGGGCAAAATATTCGCCGAATATTATCCCCCCCACCTCCTACTACAACAACATCATATCACAGAGGGTTTGGCTGCTGACCGGGGGTTTGGTGGGGGGCGGGGGGCAAAATATTCGCCGAATATTATCCCCCCATCTCCTCTACACAACACTCATATCACAGGAAGCACAGAGGGTTTGGCTCTGACTGGGGGCGGGGGGCAAATCATTCGCCTAATATTATCCCCCCCCCACCTCTCCTCTACACAACACCTCATATACACAGGGTTTGGCTGACCTGGGGGGCGGGGGGCACAAAAAAAATATTCGTCCGAATATTATCCCCCCCCACCTCTCCTCTCACACAACTCATATCACAGAGGGTTTTTGGCTGACTGGGAGGCGGGGGGCAAATTATTCGTCCGAATATTATCCCCCCACACCTCTCCTCACAACAATCATATCACAGAGGGTTGGGTTTGGCTGACTGGGGGGCGTGGGGGGGCAAATTAAATGGATTGGGGGGCGCAATCCATTCCCCATTATCCCCCCACCTCCTCCTCCTACACAACACTCATATCACGACGGGTTTGGCTTGTTAGACGATTTAGGTTTCTAAGGGGTTCCTGGGGGGTCGGGGGGCAAAATTGTGGTAGGTTCAGAGGGGGTCGCAAATTATTCGCCCCATATCATCCTCTACACAACACCGGTCATATCACAAGAGGGGGGGTTTGCTGAACTGGGGGAGGGCGGGGGGGCAAAATATTCGAGGGGAAATAAATTATTTCCCCCCCACCACCTCCTCCTACACAACGGGGGGCATTATTCCAGAGGGTTTGGCCTGAACTGGGGGGGCTGGGGGCAAATTATTCCCGCCCAATATTTATCCCCCCCACCTCTCCTCTCACAACACTCATATCACAGAGGGGTTTGGCTGCCGACTGGGGGGGGCGGGGGGCAAATTATTCGCCGAATATTATCCCCCCCCCCCGACCCCACCTCTCCTCTACACACACTCATATCACAGAGGGGGTTTGGCTGACTGGGGGCGGGGGGCAAATATTCGCCTAATATTATCCCCCCCCACCCCCCCACCTCTCTCCACACAACACTCATATCACAGAGGGCGGGTTTAGCTGGACTGGGGGGGCGGGGGGCAAAACTTATTCGCCGAATATTATCCCCCCAACTCTCCTCTACACAACACTCATATCACAGAGGGTTTAGCTGACTGGGGGGCGGGGGGCAAATTATTGCGACCGAATGTATCCCCCACCTCTATCCTCTACACAACACTCATATCACAGTGAGGTTTGGACTGACGCGGGGGGGGGGGCAAAATATTTCGGGGGCCTCGAATTATCCCCCCCCACCTCCTTCAGAACTACCAAAAGAATTGTTTCTATTGGGGGAGGGTGGCCACATCACCACCTATGGCTGGATCGGGGAAAAAAATATTCACTCACCTCTCTCTACAAAACACTCATCACAGAAGGGTTTGGCTGACTGGGGGACTGCGGGGGGCAAATTGATTCGCCGAATATATTATCCCCCCCCCCCCCACTCTCCTACTACAACACTCATATCACAGAGGGTTTGGCTGGACTGGGGGGGCGGGGGGCAAAATATTCGGCCCGAATATTTTATCCCCCCCCCACCTTCCTTCCACAAACATTCATATCAAAGAGGGGGGTTTGCTGAACAGGGGGGGCGGGGGAAAAATATGCCGAATTTATCCCCCCCCCCCCCCACCTCTCCTCTACACAAACACTCATATCACAGAGGGTTTGGCTGACTGGGGGCCGGGGGGCAAAATATTGGGGGGGGGGGCAAATTTTCTTGCCGAATATTATCCCCCCCACCTCTTCCTCTACACAACACTCATATCACAGAGGGTTTTGGCCTTGACTGGGGGGAGGGGGGCAAATTATTCGCCGAATATTATCCCCCCACCTCTCCTCTACACCACACTCATATCACAGAGGGTTTGGCTTCTGACTGGGGGCGGGGCGGGGGGCAAAATATTCACCAAATATTATCCCCCCCACCTCTCCTCTACACAACACTCATATCACAGAGGGTTTGGCTGACCGGGGGAGGGGGGGGGGTGGGGGCGGGGGGGGCAAATATTCGCCGAATATTACCCACCTCTCCTCTACACAACACGCATATCACAGAGGGTTTGGCTGACTGGGGGGGCGGGGGCGGGGGGCAAATTATTCGCCGAATATTATCCCCCCCACCTCTCCTCTTACACAACACTCATATCACAGAGGGTTTGGCTGACTGGGGGGTGGGGGGGCGTGGGGGGCAAATTATTCGCCGATAGTATCCCCCCCCCACCTCTCCTCTACACCACACTCATATCACAGACGGTTTGGCTGACCGGGCTGGGGGAGGGGGGCGGGGGGGCAATTATTCGCCGAATATTATCCCCCCACCTCTCCTCTACACAACACTCATATCACAGAGGGTTTGGCTGACTGGGGGGCGGGGGATGGGCAAATAATTTGCGAATAATATACCCCCCACCTCTCCTCTACACAACACTCATATCACAGAGGGTTTGGCTGACTGGGGGGCGGGGGGGCGGGGGGCAAATTATTCGCCGAATATTATCCCCACCCCACCTCTCCTCTACACAACACTCATATCACAGAGGGTTTTGGCTGACTGGGGGGCGGGGGGCAAAATATTCGCCGAATATTATCCCCCACCCCCACCTCCTCTACACCACACTCATATCACAGAGGGTTTGGCTGACTGGGGGGCGGGGGGCAAAATATTCGCCGAATATTATCCCCCCACCTCTCCTCTTACACACACTCATATCACAGAGGGTTTGGCTTGGACTGGGGTGGGGGGGCGGGGGGCAAATTATTCGGCCGAATATTATCCCCCCCCACCCTCTCCTCTACACCACACTCATATCACAGACGGTTTGGCTGACCGGTGGGCGGGGGGCAAATTATTCGCCGAATATTATCCCCTCCCCCCACCTCCTCCTCCTACACCAACACTCATATCACAGGGGAGCCTTTGGCTGACTGGGGGGCGGGGGGCAAAATATCGCCGAATATTATCCCCCTCCCTCCCTCTACACAACACTCAATATCAGAGGTTTAGGGCTTGACTGGGGGGCGGGGGCAAATTATTCAGCCGAATATTATCCCCTCACCTCTACACCACACTCATATCACAGACGGTTTGGCTGACCGGGGGCGGGGGGCGGGGGGGGGCAAATATTCGCCCTGAATATTATCCCCCCACCTCTCTCGACACAACACTCATATCACAGAGGGTGGGTTTGGCTGACTGGGGGTCGGGGGGGGCAAAATATTCGCCGAATATTATCCCCCCACCTCTCCTACACAACACTCATATCACAGAGGGTTTGGCTGACTGGGGGGCGGGGAGGGGGGCAATATTTAGTTCCGGAATTATTATCCCCCCCAACCTCTCTACTACAACACTCATATCACAGAGGGTTTTGGGCTGACTGGGGGGCGGGGTGGGGGGGGGGCAATATTCGCCGAATATTATCCCCCCCACCTCTCCTCTACACAACACTCATACACAGAGGGGTTTGTTTGGCTGACTGGGGGGCGGGGGGAGGGGGCAAAATTATTCGCCGAATATTATCCCCCCACCCCCCCAACCTCTACACCAACACTCCATTATCACAGACGGTTTGGCTGACCGGGGGGGGGGGGGGCGGGGTGGGGGGGCAAATTATTTGCCGAATATTATCCCCCCCACCTCTCCTCTACACAACACTCATATTACAGAGGGTTTGGCTGACTGGGGGGCGGGGGGGCGGGGGGCAAATATTCGCCGTATATTATCCCCCCCACAGTAACAGTAATGAAAGTCAGGAAAAAGAGAATATTCCGGTGGAGGGCAAAATATTCGGCGAATATTCTACCCCCCGGGGGGGAAATATTTCATAATGAGGGGGAGATTATTTGCCTGGGGGGGGGGAGAATATTCAGCGAATATTCTGCCACCAGGGGGGAGGGGGGGGAAAGGGGGGGGGAAATATGGGGGAAAATATTTGTTTACACCGGCACTGACCAATATGAATAATGAACTCACGAGAAATATAATGACGATTTCCATTGTGTTTCAATGGAAAACAACAGTACGTATGTAATAAAGATAGTTATCAGGCTACAGGTGTGTGCTATTTGATCAGAAGCTACACTGGTCACAAATGCTATAAGCCTCATGTGAGATATGGCAGAGTTTCTACCTACCATCTCTAAGTGGCATAATATTGAGAAATTGAGATCCAGTAGCCGATTTCACCAACATTGCAAAGAATACTTATCTAGCAAAGTATACTTTGAGGGAGAAATTTTCAATTTTAGGATAAATTTATTAACTTTTATTATACTGAATTTATTACATTATCACAGCCATTTTGGCTGTGATAATGTAATAAATTCAGTATAATAATTCTGCATACTTTAAATCATCAAATATATGCAGTTGTTAGTTTTATACGACATAATGCATTTCGGGGAAAATAATGATTACTCCCTCAAAGTAAACTTTGCTAGAAAAGTATACTTTACAATGTTGGTGAAATAGGCTACAGAATGTCTATGTAATATAAATTCTCGATCAGCGTGGCTATGTTTACTTACCCCATCTCCCAGTACCAGTCGACCCTCGGCATCCGTGTTGTTGATTTCCACCGTCCTGTAATAGAAGGGCAGCCATAATATAGAGCTGCAGATAAGTTTCACATCTAAAGAGTATTATACACCCATATTTCAAATTCAATGCATATTTCTTCCTTCTTAAATAGGGAACAAATGATAACAAGAATTACGCCACGGAAGTGGTATCGCGCCTGCCGCGGAATTTGACCGTAACATGATCATGGGCATGTGCTAAAGTAAGTATCACAAAAACGGTCAGAGAAGTGCATGTTTAAAATACGAAAAAAGATCAAGGTTGAAGAAAGTTTTTTACATAAAAAAAGTGTTACCACAACCATGTGAAGGTCAAATTGGTCAAGGTCATGTTAATGGTGGCATGAGTGTGTTTCAAATGCTCACATGTATCAAGTGTCCAAATATTGAAGCAATCTGTCAAGTAAAATTAATGTTATATTATTTTTTGGGATGAAGAAACTTGTACAAAGTGTTTCCGCAAAAATGTGAGGTAAAAAGGTCAAGGTCATGTGTGTTCCAAATGTCACATACATCCTATACACTAATGTCCACATATTAAAGCAATCCGTCAAGTAATATTAAAGTCATACCATGATGACTAAGCTTGCACAAACTTTTTGATGCAAAAAAATGGCTAAGTGTTTCTGAAAAAATAAGGTCAAGGTCATGTTAATGGCGGCACGAGTGTGTTCCAAATGCTCATATCTATCAAGTGTCCAACTATTGTAGCAATCCGTCAAGTAATAGTAAAGTTATACCATGATGACGAAGCTTGTACAAACTTTTTGATATATCTGACGACGACGGAAAAAGCGGCGACTATAGTCGAGACTTCTGCTAAAGCAGGCGCGATAAAAATATAAGTTATACCATGATGAAGAAGCTTTTACAAGCTTTATGACGCAAAAAAATGGCCAAGTGTTTCTGCAAAAAGATGAAGGTATCAAGTGTCCAAATATTGAAGCAATCCATCCAGTAATATTAAAGTTATACCATGATGACGAAGCTTGTACAAACTTTTTGATATATCGGACGACGACGGAAAAAGCGGCAACTATAGTCGAGATTTCTGCTAAAACAGGCGCGACAAAAATATAAGAAATTTAAAAATTCACTTATTGAATTCCGAGGTTCACCTAGGAATTCCTATGGTTTCCAAGCCGAACGTGATAAACTTGATATCAAGAGACTTTAGAATGCAATTGAATTAATCAGGTTAACATTTTATGCATATATGTGGAAACTTGTTTTTAATGTTCGGGGTGACTACATAATTATAAAAATAAATTCCTGATATTTCCCCGATTAGCCACAATTTTTGCGTTCGGATTATTATTTTTTTCTTACATTTCAGCCAGTAGTTTACAGAAATCCAACGGCGAATTACACCACTCGCCAGCAGGTGTTCACACCACTCTCGTGTTTACTATATATTGAGAAATGACGTCAGTAACGTCGCAATGGCATGCTTCCTTTGACCAATCAAATCATGTTCTCGGACACACCCTCTGAATCGCGAGTCGCCTTCATTACGGCCCGTCTCCAGAAATAAATTTGCATATATCTTTACCATATTTTACTCTCAATTCGCTTTGAAAAATCATGTGTGAAATATAAGAAATATTTTATTTAACCAGGTGAGCTGATTATCTTGAAATAATGCCCTCGTGACTGGGGCCAACCGCCAAATAAACTCAGTCTATGCTCAATAAATGTAAATCCAACAATTATTTACAAGAAAACATTGTTAATGTGAAATTTAGAGACTATCATAATTTAGCACTTACGAACATTTTAGTCGTAGGAAGTTTAATGAAACGGTCCCCAGAACACTTACTTGCCAGAGTACATGGTTAGTATGTCGTCGGGTCGGAAAGCGTTCGGTCCTACCGCATTCTCTGCCAGACAGAACACAGCGTGCAGGTTCTCCGTAAACCCCTGTGAACATTAAAATACAGCAATTGTTTGTGGCGGATGGCATCAACAATGACGATGTTTAGGCATATTCACTGAAACAGCTTATTTGCTGCAACATTGCAGATTGCAACATTGACTAATTGTGACGACAATCTTGAGATCTGTACAAGCTGGCTGTCAGAACCAAAATCAACAAGGGCGCTGATGGTCACAATATGCCCGTCGAGGCAAGGCTAGTCAATAAGGTAAAATTTATGAAAATCATGTATACTGAATTTGGTTATGATCGGTCAAGTAGAACTTGAGTTATTGCATGGACAGGGTAGAGTTCCAAAATTAACTAGAAATGTGGCCTGTCAGCACACGAATACCCCCACTGGCAGCCAAAGAAAACGAGGCATTTTTTATTATAAGCCATTTAGCCGAGCGTTAAGGTTTCAAACGCATCAAGTATGTGACCTTGACCCTGGGCATAGTGTGATAATCCATACATCGGTGTAGAAGATATAGAGCGGAAGGGAATTTCAATAGGTTTGACCTTTGACCTTCAACTGTGACCTTGACCTTGGACATAGGTCCGTGGTTATTGATCGCGACACACCTTCTCATCCTGAGAAATATTTGTGCCACGGCATTTGATAATCCATGCATCGGTGTAGAAGATATAGAGCGGAAGGGAATTTCAATAGGGTTGACCTTTGACCTCCAACTGTGACCTTGACCTTGGACGTAGGTGCGTGGTTATTGATTGCGACACACCTTCTCATCATGAGAAACATTTGTGCCAAGCCATTTGATAATCCATGCATCGGTGTAGAAGATATAGAGCGGAAGGGAATTTCAATAGGTTTGTCCTTTGACCTTCAACTGTGACCTTGGACGTAGGTACGTGGTTAGCAATTTGATAATCCATGCATCGGTGTAGAAGATATAGAGCGGAAGGGAATTTCAATAGGTTTGACCTTTGACCTTCAACTGTGACCTTGACCTTGGACGTAGGTGCGTGGTTATTGATCGCGACACACCTTCTCATCATGAGAAACATTTGTGCCAAGCCATTTGATAATCCATGCATCGGTGTAGAAGATATAGAGCTGAAGAGAATTTCAATAGGTTTGACCTTTGACCTTCAACAGTGACCTTGACCTTGGATGTAGGTGCGTGGTTATTGATCGCGACACACCTTCTCATCATGAGAAACATTTGTGCCAAGCCATTTGATCATCCATGCTTCGGTGTAGAAGATATAGAGCGGAAGGGAATTTCAATAGGTTTAACCTTTGACCTTCAACTGTGACCTTGACCTTGGACGTAGGTGTGTGGTTATTGATCGCGACACACCTTCTCATCATGAGAAACATTTGTGCCAAGCCATTTGATAATCCATGCATCGATGTAGAAGATATAGAGGTAATTTCGATAGTAAGGGAATTTCGATAGGTTTGACCTTTGACCTTCAACTGTGACCTTGACCTTGGATGTAGGAGCGTGGTTATTGATCGCGACACACCTTCACATTTGTGCCAAGCCATTTGATAATCCATGCATCGGTGTAGAAGATATAGAGCGGAAGGGAATTTCTATAGGTTTGACCTTTGACCTTCAACTATGACCTTGACCTTGGACGTAGGTGCGTGGTTATTGATCGTGACACACCTTCTCATCATGACAAACATTTGTGCCAAGCCATTTGATAATCCATGCATTGGTGTAGAAGATATAGAGCGGAAGGGAATTTCCAACAAACGACAGACCGACCGACCGACAAGCTGACTCCTATATACCCCCAACAAACTTTGTTTGTGGTGGTATAAAAATGGACGCCAAGGGGAGGTAAGTCATCAGACTTTTTTGAAAATCATTAAGCTTCTTTGTCTTACCGTGTATACTGAATTTGGTTATGATCGGTAAAGTAGAACTTGAGTTATTGTGCGAACAGGGATAGAGTATACAAGAAACGAGGCAAAGCCACGAAGGCCAGGTTTTTTCCAAGCATAGACACTTGGATAACATAATTATACCCACTTTTTGTAGACTAGATGGCCGTGGCCTGCATGTCGCGCCTTGGGGCGAGGCATGGACATTAAAAAAATAGATATAGTAGATGGAAAAACTTTAACCGGACACACGGATGAACGGACGGACGTATGCCAAAATGCCGACGATATCGCGCTTTCCGCAAGCGGGTGCGACAATGATGATAAACACCCATGTGAAGTATCAAGGTATTGGGTGAAGCAGTTGCAGAGATATAGTACACGAAAATACTTTAACAAAAAATTCAAAGTAATTTGACCTTGACATTGGGCACAGAGTCGCGCTTTCCGCAAGCAGGTGCGACAATGATGATAAACACCCATGTGAAGTATCAAGGTATTGGGTGAAGCAGTTGCAGAGATATAGTACACGAAAAAACTTTAACAAAAAAATTCAAAGTAATTTGACCTTGACATTGGGCACAGGTGCTGCACGGTTGGGGGTTAGAATGAAAATATGGATGATGATAAACACCCATGTGAAGTTTCAAGGTAATAGGCGAAGCAGTTGCAGAGATATAGTATAACAAAAAAGTTTTAACCAAAAAACAAAAAAAAAAAAAACCAGACGTACGTTAAAAAGTTAACGTTGAAATGGCTAAGTCAATTACGTAGAAATTAATAGATGAAGGTAAAAAAAAAATGGTCACATGTTGGATAGTTGTATGTGGTAGGCACCCCTTGGTTATGAAGCTGTGAAAGTTTGGTGGTCCTAGGTGGTACAGTACCAAAGAAATGGACTTAAACACGAAAACTTAACATTGTAAACGCGAAAACTTAACATTGAAAATGGCTAAGTCGACTGCGCGGAAAAAATGGGTCAAGTGAAAAAAAAGTAACATGTTGGATAGTAATATGTGGTGGGCACCCCTTGATTATGTAGCTGTGAAAGTTTGGTGGTCCTAGGTTGTACAGTAACAAAGAAATGGACTCAAACACGAAAACTTAACATTGATTGTGGACTGCGCCCGCCCGCGCCGCCCGCCCCCGCCGCCCGCCCGCACCGCCCGCCCACCCGCCCGGCTTTCGCCAATCCAATAGCCTGGATTTTTTTTCAAAAAACCTGGCTAAAAAAAGTAACATGTTGGATAGTGATATGTGGTGGGTACCCCTTGATTATGAAGCTGTGAAAGTTTGGTGGTCCTAGGTGGTGCAGTACCAAAGAAATGGACTTAAACACGAAAACTTAACATTGTAAACGCGAAAACTTAACATGAAAATGGCTAAGTCGACTACGCGGACATTTGGGAAATAAATTAAAAAAAAGTAACATGATGGATAGTGATATGTGGTGGGCACCCCTTGGTTATGAAGCTGTGAATGTTTGGTGGTCCTAGGTTGTACAGTAACAAAGAAATGACTCAAACACGAAAACTTAACATTGATTGTGGACGCCGTCCGCCCCACCCGCCCACCCACCGCCCGCCGCCCGCCCGGCTTTCGCCAATCCAATAGCCTGGATTTTTTTTCAAAAAACCTGGCTAAAAAAGCAATCAAAACAGTAAAGATCCTGATGCAATGACACATTACAAACATTTTATTTATCATCTACGTATTGAACGGGATAAGCCAGTATTTACAACATTGTTTTGTCCTAGCAGTGATTCCTTACCATTTTGACGGCGAGATAGAACGCCCCCAGTATTCCCGCAGCACCGCCGCAGTCATGCTTCATACCACACATACCTGCCTGTAATGTCGGACAACACACACGGTGGAATCAATAGATTTCATGTCAGTTTCACAGGGCTCCAGATAAGGAACTAGTAATTGAGTATTTGTCACTCCATCATTTCTCAAGCAATTGGGTATTTCAAAATTTTAATTGGGTAAAACAAAATCACACTACTGTTTACACATCGACAGACAGCAATTATTGAATAGTTTGCTTCGAAATGAAAACATGTATTGGCATTTCATTAGAATTGTCTCCTTGGAGACAATTCTAATGAAATACCAAGATGTGTTTTCATGGAAAATAAGAAACATATGCTATATTTGTGGTCTGTTTATTGTTTTCTGCAGCATGATAAAGGTAACACACAATTTGTATTGCTTTTTGATACTCGCTACTTCTGATTTCAATTGATTTTTGGCAATTTTAATTGGGTATTTAAGCAAATACACAGCTTATCTGGAGCTCCGGTTTCACAACTTAGGTACAGACGGGTAACTGGGCAACACAAGTCCCACATATTTTTGCCAAAAATTGTAACTATGCCTATGCATGATTGTTTTGACAAATTTTATACAATCTTTGCACAAATGCAGTCAATTAAAATAGTGAAAAATGATGCATGTGAGAGTGAGAGTAGCTTAGTTGAAAAAAGTTCCACACTTGAATTTTCTTGATCCTCTCATCCGACTATAAATGGAATAGCACAGAAATTATCATGGAACTTATATCAATGTCAGATAATTAGGGGTGAAAACGTTAATAAACTAGATTTGTCAGTAAGCGAGGTTGGTTTATGGAATACCCCCCCCCACCCCCCTGCGTGGGCCCAGGTACCCCTAAATATATAGATTTTTCCAAGTATGTGGGCCTGTGCCCTTGGGATCAGCGGGGGGCGGACGGTCATAGATTTGTCACAGCATGATAGTAGACCTTAGAGGAATGTATGCATAAAATATTAAGGAAATAAAAGTTATAACAAATTTCTCTGATGTTAAGTTTTGTAAAGAGACTAAGTATTTGACCTTGACCTTGGGATAACCGCCGGTTGGACGGTCGTGGATTTGGCACAGCATGGTAGTAGAGCATTACAGGAATGCATGTGTGAAATATTAGTCATTTTAGATGAAGGAAATAGAAGTTATAATATATTTCTCCGATGTTAAGTTTAGTGACGACGGACAGACGGACGGACGGACAGACGTACTCATCACAGTATACTTGTGCACCCACTTGCTTGTGCACCTATAAATAGTCTATAAAAAATGTTGCACAAGCACCTCTTGTATGCAAAAAGTATACCTGGTTGAGTACATCTGAGTCCGTCCGATACTGATAGTCGGACACTCTGTCGATGGATATCTGATGCTTGTGCATCAACTTTTGTGACAAGTACCACAAGACCCTTGTGAGCTGAAATAAAGTAGTTGAAGACGGACGGACGCATGGACGGACAACCTGACTCCAGTATACACCCCCCCCCACCCAACTCGTTGTAGGGGGTATAATAATATTCATACAGGTGTAGACTGTATGTACAGACGGACAACATGACTCCAGTATACCCCCCAAAACTTGTTGCGGGGGGTATAATAATATGTATACAATCTACACCTGTTACTTCAAACTCTCTCAAGTCAAACTACTGATAACTCAAATTATTGGTCTCAAGTACCTGTTTTCCAACATAATAACTTTTGTTAACCCAAATTTCCGTCGACTCAAAAGTATTTTTATCAGTCCCCTGGACTTTGTGTATTAAACAAGTGTAGACTGTATTTCCAACTCACCTTAGATTTGATGCAGAGGCCGCCAGTGTCGAAGACGATACCTTTGCCGACCCAAGCTATGTTCTTCTCCGCCGTGGATGGCTTATAGCTGAGGACGGCCAGGGCTGGTGGGTGTATAGCTGCCTTGCCCACTCCATAGATGGCTATACAAAATAGCAGTGGATTATGTGAGACACGCCATGTCATGTGTGATATCTCATGAAGAATATTTACAAAATTTACGATTTTTTCCATAAATGACGACGAAAGACAACATTTTCATAGCATTTGCTATGAAAATTTTGTCATCCATCGACGTCATTTACGGAAAATATCACATTTTCTGACAATATATTTCATGAAAAATCACAGATGTTCTTACGAACAAAATCCCATGGCGTGTCTCATATGTGGCTGTGACTGAGGAAATCAGTGTAAATCCAGACCAGCCTGTGCATCCACACAATCTGATCAGGATCTGCACCGTTCGCCATTTCACAAATGAAACACATGCCATGCTTTACAGAATATTACTGTGATATTTTCTGCAAATGATGTTGAAAGTTGACGACTTTTCACTCCGCATTTGCTCTGAACATTTTGTCAACTTTAATTTTCGTCATTTCCTGAAAATAAAGTAAATTTTAAGTGTATTTCACGAGTTATCGCACATCTGCTGTAATAATAGGTACACATTGCATGGGTTCTCACATGTGGCCGTGACTGGAGAAATGGGGCTTACGGCATTTGTGACCAGTGTAGCTCCTGATCAAATAACACACATCCACACATCTGTAGCATTATAACTATCTATATTGCCCGTCAAAACCATGACTGGTGTTTCATTTATGGAATGGCGAACAGTGCAGATCCTGATCAGACTGTGCGGATGCACAGGCTGATCAGGATCTACACTGGTTGCATAGCCCATAAGCCACTCACAGCCCTATGTAGATTGGACTGCACCTGTAGGGATCGGCATTGCATGTTCAGCACTGCAATTACACCATTCCAACACTGAAATAAAAGACTCACACGCACCATTTCAACCTCAAGTGTGGTGCGAATTTAACAGTACAAACCGCAGTCTTTATGTTTCAGAACAGTGTAGGTCCAAATGGGCCGGGTGAGTGCTCATATCACTGTTTGAGTATATTTTCTATATATTTGTTTAATATACTGACATAAATTTTTTGATCATCACACGATGTAACGATGAATGAAATTGAATGGACCAAAATTTCAACAGGCGGACCAGATATGAGACAAGCCATGTGATTTTGTACATAAGAAAATGCGCGATATCTCATGAAAAGTATTTACCACATTTACGATATTTTCCGTAAATGACATTTACGAAAGTTGACAAAATGTTCAGAGCAAATGCGGAATAGTATTCGTCAACTTTCGATGTCATTTATGGAAAACATCAGTTTCTGTAAGTAAGTATATTTCACGAAAAATAGCAAATCTTCTTTAGATACAAAATCACATGGCTCGTCTCGTATATGGATGTTACTGGAGAAATGGGACTTATGGGTTTTGTGACCATACTAAATCCAGATCAGACTGTGCATTCGCAGTCTGATCAGGATCTGCACTGTTCGCCATTCCATTAATGAAACACCCATCATGCTTCCGACAAACAATATAGATCATTATCAGGCTACAGGAGTGTGCTACTTGATCAGGAGCTAGACAGGCCACAAATCCCATAAGCCCCATTTCCAAGGTGCATGATTACGTGGTTACAACAACAACAACAACAACAACAACACGTCGCCCACTCCGTAAGTAAGTATTATTTGATATTTTCCTTAGTATTCAACGGATTTTGATGAAATATAGCGCAGAAAACGCGTCTTCATGAGCTGCATTTGGTGGTCTAGGGAGATTGGCACAGACTTATGTCGTTTTTGCGAAGAATCACACGGAAATTGATTCTTCGAAAAAATGACAAACGTTTGGGCGAAAATACAGAGACCACCAAATGCAGCTGAACAAGACGCGTTTGATGCGCCATATTTCATCAAAATCCGTTACGTAATAAGGACACTATAAAAGAATACGTACTTTGAATCGATACTTGTTGTTGTTGTTAGTACCACGTGATAATACACCTTGATTTCTCCATTCACAGCCACATGTAATCCTTACCTCCGAGTCCTTTCTCCTGGAGTTCCTCCCCTTGGATGATCACAGGCTCTATTTTTAACTCCTTGCCAACGCTCCGCAACACCTGGTGACAAAAATATCACAATTAGTTTGGCTTAAACCATATTTATTTCAAATAGAATACCTGTATACGAGGGGAGATCAAATAATACGAGGAGTTTTGCTATATATTGAACAGTTTATGTCATACAGAAATATAATTACACCATCCGAAGAATTAGTTGATATTCAATGATATTTAGGAACTTCATGAACCTTACACAAGTAGTTATCTTATACCGACGCATTGAAAACAGACATCTACTACATAACATACGTTACTGTCAGCGGAGCGCCACAGTGTTGTGATTGACGTGGGGAAATGTCGAGGCTACCTTCATCATTCTCATTTTCTGTATCAGTCAGTAACCTGTAACCTATTTCATCAACATTGCAAAGTATACTTGTCCAGCAAAGTATATGTTGAGGGAGAAATTTTCAATTCAAGGATAAATTTATTTATTTTCATTATACTGAATGTATTACATTATCACAGCCATTTTGGCTATGATAATGTAATAAATTCAGTGTAATAATTCTGCATACTTTTAATCATAAAATATATGCAGTGGTTAGTTCTATATGAAATAAATGATTACTCCCTCAAAGTATACTTTGCTAGGTAAGTATACTTTGCAATTTTGATGAAATAGGCTACTGGAACTCATCGCGCATATACCTTACTCGTCTGCAAATGTTCTCTCAACGTCGTCTGAAAGGCTTCGTAATGCACGTCAATCTACTTTGATAGATGTCTCGTCTCATATGGTGAAAAGCGGCTTGTTTACCTTGTATTACCCACATTGGTGCTACACGTTTTACGTTGAAAATTGGTGTACGTCGTTTCCCACTGCTGTTCGCAAGCAATTCAGGCACATTTAAAAATATGTTATGCCACTTGAGATTATGTGCCACTTGTAATTATAAAACATTTGAATAATACATCATTGGTGTTCCACTTGCTGGTATTTAACCAGCGAGTGGAACACAAATGATGTATTATTAAAATGTTTCATCAACAGTACGGTTTGCGTTGTTGTTTTCTCCGGATCCACGCAAAACTGCACAGGTTTCTGCCCATTCTGCCGCCGTTTATTATATTTAATGGCCACTTTCAAGTCGCTGCTCAGTTTATTACTACACACACAAAAACATATAACATAATAGAAACATTTCAGGTGACTGATCACTAGCAGCAGACGACGTTCAGCGGAAATCTCTGGTCATATACTATAAGTTCTACTACATTATTGCAGAACAAAACATTTGAATATTTGGGTTGTGCCGTGTCTCGTTACAATGGATACAGAAATGTATATATAGTGTGTAACATTCAAGCCTTTTTAAATGTGAATATGTAAACTTGTGATACACAATTGTTGGATATACATTGGTGTAAAATGTTAGGCGTATGCACCTAGTAATACACAAATCATAGCAAATGTTCACATATTTTTATCACCCCTCGTACGTCAACATACATGGATAGAAATTGTTAATAAGCATTATAAAACAAGCTTATGTGAATTCTACTCATTGAGCAAGACAGGAATACATAGGCAAGTTTGGTTAATTATTGAACAAGAAAAATATGATATAATCCCAAGCATGCATCTCAAACCATTGGCATTCTCTTGGGAAGTCGATGACCTACAGTGGGGTCAGCGTGTAAGTGCACACACGAACGAACACGACAGGTTGGTTCCAACCTGTCGTGTTCGTTCGTGTGTGCACTTACACGCTGACCCCACTGTAGTTTGTTTAGGTACTATTATTGACTTGCGAACCAGTCAGTCTCAGTCGTCTCCGGTCATGCAGTGAAGCGATTAGAGGCAACGATGAATTGTTGAACCTTTCGGCATACAAGGCTTATTTCATTATCGCTTAAGTTTTGTTTGTTGGGGTTTAACAGCCTATCAACAGCTAAGGTCAGTTACGGCCGGGTCAATCGGTTTAGTACTAAATCCCATATATTACCTGTACAAATGGGGGCAAAATCCCAAAATCAGAACTAAATATTTACAATAAAAAATCTATATACTCAGCCCTGAAATCAGAATAACCCTGATCTGATGTCAGGTCCTCGCCACACCAAAATCACTTGGCCTCCTCCCAAAAGCAGTAGGATCAGTAATAATCTTACTACTTTTATAATGGGCAATAACCCAAATCAACTCACAGGTAAGAGCAAAAAATAAAAGGACCAAAACCAGGCAAATCGTGATTCCTATAAGGAGGAATCCCTACCGTTAATTTACGCCATCGCCCGACCAACCACCCACTAATTATCGCTTAAGAATTTGTTACCGTAAATTAGATTATTCACAATAGGTGGACAAGAAAGCGATGATAAATATTCTTGTCATTGATTGGTGTAAAGCGGACATTAGAGAATTGGGGCTTATGGCATTTCTGGTCAGTCTAGATCCTGGTCGTCTGGCACGTTCCTGCAGTCTGATATTGATAAATATTGTTTGTTAGAACAGGTGATATCATGGTGGAATGGCAAACAGTGCAGGGCCTGATCTGGGGCTACACTGTTTGCATACCATAAGGCAGCCTCCAAATCACTAAACTTATCAGTAGCCAATTTCATCCAAATTGCGAAGCATACTTATCTAGCTATTAAGCAAACGGATTCGATCACATCTTAACCTGCTGGATTGGGGGGTGGGGGGGGGGGGGGATTCCAAAAATTCCAACGGAATATTTACATCGAGAAAAATTATACAGCCCTGAAATTAGAATAACCTGACCTGGTGCCAGGTCCATACAACACCAAAGTCACTTGGCCCCTTCCCCTAAAATAGGATTACGAATAATCGTATTACTCACATAAGGGGTATAACCAGATTCAACTATCACATACAAAATGCCAACGACGTATGTGAGGGCCAAACCAGGTCTCCAGTCGGGGTTCCGGTAAGGATGAACCCCGATCGTTCAATTACTCATCGCATGCTCCCACCTACCACCCACTAGTATACTTTTAGGGAGTAATCATTTATTTTTCCTGAAATGCATTATTTCATACAGAACTAACGACTGCATATATTTGATGATTAAAAGTATGCAGAATTATTATTCTGAATATATTACATTATCACAGCCAAAATGGGTTAAACTAACATATCACAGTCATGCCAGATATTTAATGTTGAAAGGGTCACAGAGAAGCTACATTACAATACTAACATCGAGGAACGCGTCTGTGTGCATGTCGGCACAGGGCATATCCACGATCTTGGCCGAGAGCCGCACACCGTACGCGAGGGCATCCAGACACTCAATGTCCTGGTCAGTAAGGGCAGTATCCCCGTCATCGGCCAGCAGGAATTCGACCGTGATGGTGCGCGGGGTCGTCGACGCATTAGACTTCGCTGTGAACAGCGGCAGGATTCGGGCAACGGCCGACGCCGATGCCAGCACCTCACTCTTGGAACACACGACCTGAGGAATAGCATGTACAAAGTGAATAGGAGTAAGATTAATTGACTGGGATTTAATGTTCGTTCAACATAACAGCGAGGTCATATGTGATTGTGACTGGAGAAATGGGGCTTACAGGTTTTGCGACCAGTGTAGATCCAGATCAGCCTGTGCATCCACACAAT
This sequence comes from Conchocele bisecta, assembly GCA_029237695.1. NCBI lineage: Eukaryota > Metazoa > Mollusca > Bivalvia > Lucinida > Thyasiridae > Conchocele > Conchocele bisecta. The sequence goes on along the minus strand of CM055265.1, from coordinate 120,540,556 downwards.
CTGATCAGGATCTGCACTGGTCGCCAACTACATTGTTCAGAAATCCCATAAGCCCCATTTCTCCAGTCACAGCCACATATACAGATTGGTGACTGGGTGATGGATTGATTGGGGATTGATTATAGACGCTTGACTGGGTGGTATAACATTGATTGATTGGGGTTTTACACCCATTCAACAGTAAGGTCATATAGATGCGTGGCTGGGTGGCATAATATATTGACTGACTGCCTGGGGTTTTACGCCCATTCAACAGCGATGTCATATAGGTGGGTAGATGGGTGATATATTGATTGATGGGAATTTTATAGCTGTTCAACTGCCAAGTCATATTCGGAGGGGCTACTGGCTGATAGCTTCATTGATTAAGAGTTCAACATTTGTTGAACAGTAACATATACAGATGGGCATGTACTGGCATGGTGAGTACTAAATGTTCACTATTACAATAAAATATTTCAGTACATACCACAACATATTCGTCCCCACCAGCGAGGCACGACTTGACGACCTTGGCAAGAGAGTGGGCACGGGATGGAGTGTTGTGTCGGCTACACTTCACGGGCAGGGCCGCCACCGTCGCGTTGTTCAGCCACAGCGGGCAGCTGTCTGTTGGAGCTGGGTGCAGGCTCTTAACTGCCGCATTGAACGTCTGGAATATATATGTTACACATGTACGAGGGGTATTCAAAATGTTTCAATACGGAGGTTGAATCTTTTGTAATTATGGAGGAAAATCTTTATTTCTTTCCTCCATTTTAATATCATAGGTACATGTATATCAAGTGTGTTAAGGCTCTTAGCTGCTGTATTGAGCATCTGTACATGTATATCAAGTGTGTTAATGGCTTCTTAGCTGCTGTATTGAGCATCTGTACATGTATATCAAGTGTGTTAAGGCTCTTAGCTGCTGTATTGAGCATCTGTACATGTATATCAAGTGTGTTAAGGCTCTTAGCTGCTGTATTGAGCATCTGTACATGTATATCAAGTGTGTTGAGGCTCTTAGCTGCTGTATTGAGCATCTGTACATGTATATCAAGTGTGTTGAGGCTATTAGCTGCTGTATTGAGCATCTGTACATGTATATCAAGTGTGTTGAGGCTCTTAGCTGCTGTATTGAGCATCTGTACATGTATATCAAGTGTGTTGAGGCTATTAGCTGCTGTATGAGCATACTGTACATGTATACAAGTGTGTTGAGGCTCTTAGCTGCTGTATTGAGCATCTGTACATGTATATCAAGTGTGTTGAGGCTCTTAGCTGCTGTATTGAGCATCTGTACATGTATATCAAGTGTGTTAAGGCTCTTAGCTGCTGTATTGAGCATCTGTACATGTATATCAAGTGTGTTAAGGCTCTTAGCTGCTGTATTGAGCATCTGTACATGTATATCAAGTGTGTTGAGGCTCTTAGCTGCTGTATTGAGCATCTGTACATGTATATCAAGTGTGTTGAGGCTCTTAGCTGCTGTATTGAGCATCTGTACATGTATATCAAGTGTGTTAAGGCTATTAGCTGCTGTATTGAGCATCTGTACATGTATATCAAGTGTGTTAAGGCTATTAGCTGCTGTATTGAGCATCTGTACATGTATATCAAGTGTGTTAAGGCTATTAGCTGCTGTATTGAGCATCTGTACATGTATATCAAGTGTGTTAAGGCTCTTAGCTGCTGTATTGAGCATCTGGAATATATGGCTGTTACTGGAGAAATGTGGTTTATGGGTTTTGCAGCCAGTGTAGATCCAGATCAGCCTGTACATCTGCAGTCTGATCAGGACCTGCACTGTGTGCCATTCCATCACTGAAACACTTGTCGAGATAGATTGTTATACGGCTATATGAATGTGCTACTTAATCAGAAGCTACACTGGTCATATAAGGCTGTGACTGGAGAAATTGGGATTAAGGAATTTGTGACCAGTGTGGCTCCTGACCAAACAGCACACTCCTGTAGCCTGATAGCAATCACTATTGATAGTTAGAAGCATGGTGGGTGTTTCATTGATGGAATGGCGAACAGTGCAGATCCTGATCAGACTGTGCGAAATGACAAGCTGATCTGGATCTACACTGGTCGCAAAACCCATAAGCCCAATTTCCCCAGTCACAGCCGCATAGAAGTCACACATGTAAAAGAGGCATTCAAAAAGTTTCAATATGGAGGCTGCATCTTTTGTATTTATTGAGGGAAAATACTTATTTCTTCCATTTTAATATCATGCATGTAGGTACCGTAAAGATTATAATTGACGCCAATGCTCTAATAGACGCCCTCACCCCACATTTTATGTTGAAAATGACACATTTTCTGGCTGATTTTCATGAAAATAGTGCCTCTAATAAATGCCCAGTACTAACTTGAAACTAAATTGGAGCTAATTGTCCAACTAGATTTCTTTACTTTCCAGTATTTCAAAGGCAATTTCCTAGAAAATCGGGGAAAAAAAACATAAAATCTCAAATCCATCTCGTATAATATGGGTGAAATTGACATCATGTTGGATTGTTTGCCAATATTTCCTAGGAGATGAGTACAAACAAATATGACTTGTTCTGGACATGGCCGTGGGCCAAAATTAATCGCACCGATACGGACCAAAACGTCCACGGGCCGAAACGTCCATGGTCCGAAACGTCCGTAGGCGTAAATCTGATCTGACAGCATTAATGATTGACGCTGTCTTGATATATACATTACCAGTATTTTAAAACTTTTACCGACTACCATAATGACCACAGTGGGCCGAAACGTCTTGGTCCAAAATGTCTATAAACTGGCAGACAGTACAATCAAGTCCGGCAGACGTTTGAGAGTAACGTCCCTTTGTTATGTTTTTGTTCAGATACTAGAAAATCGTATATTTTTATCATTTTCCCTTTGCTCAATAACACTTGCCTCTATTAAACGCCCAACCAGGACTTCGGACCCGGGCATCTATTACAATCTTTACGGTATATCAATATGTTCCATAGCTTTCCAGAAAAATATGTAATATCCATGATATTAGTGTTTGAACCAAGTGGCGCAACTCTATGTTCAATAATAACGTAACCTCATTTTCATAATAATCAAATGGAGCTTTACAAGCATGTACCCAACTGATGTACATGATTGTGATACAATGGAGGCGACGTCATGAGGTACGACATCAAACATTCACTTTCTGTATAACGTTTAAAAGATGGTGCAAAGTTGTATTACAGAGTTGACAAAGGACAAATAATGCTGTATTGCTTGCATCTAAGTGTATGCGAATGACTGCAGCAAAATGTGGAACAGACAGTAGAGACCTCTTTCCTAAAATTGCAAACAACGTAGATCATGATGAGCCGGCTCGTAACGGGCCGTCTCATCAAGATCTGCACCATTTGTGGATATTTTTACCTACTTACCCCCTTTTCTGTATAATGGAACAGTCTCAAACTTAACATGCAATAGTCCATGTCAGTTACTCAGTGGTGAAAGGGTTAAACTATGAATGGCCATACCTCGGCATTAACTCTCGGCTCCAGTTTGCATTTCACGTCGTCAAACGTGAACTTGGCAAGATGTTTCAGCTGACCAACAACCAAGACGGCATTATCAAAGGGGTCAGAGGTCGCGAGGGAGCCGGAGAATTTCAAGGTGACGGCCGCCATGCTGGACAACACCTGAAAATATTTACACTGTCCATAAATTCTGAATGGAAACGCATATTCAACGGAAGCACGCCACAAAATACACACACTTTGGCTGGTTTTCTCACAAACTGTCAATAATGTAAACAAAGAAACAATGCCTCGGGCATGTGAAAACTTGATTCTCTCGAACAGACCCGTAGTGGTAATGGACATGGCAGCGTGACGTCATGTGCATCGATCAGCTGTTTCGTGTTTATCCACATTCAACTTCAATTTTCTAATTCACTACGTGACAGGTGTGGTGAAAAGGTTCAAATTCTCTAGATGGGGTATTTTTTTTATTATTCCTAAGTCTCTAGGTGTGGTGGGGTATTATCCTGTCAAATAATTTCAAGTAGTATGCAAAGTCTTAAGTACGGTAGTCTTAAAGGTACATGCCCACTCAGTAGGTTATAATATAGGGAGACAGATAGATTTGATTATTTTGTAGATCTATATGACATTTTCTGGCAAAACAAACATTCATTCACCATCACCCCACATATTGATTGGCATTATTATACATTTTATATCAGACGTAAATTTCCACGCTGATATCAGGGTCGATAACCGTGTTTCTTTAAAATGTTAAAGGTACATGCCCACTCAGCATGCTCAGTAGGCACAAAATGTTCTTTATAGGAATTAATTAAGAGTATAATTGTGTCACTATTCCACCAGTTCTAAAATTACAATACACCATTAGCCCACGTATTGATTGGCATTATTATACATTTTATATCAAATGTAAATTACCAAACTGATATCAAGGGTGATTTTTTGATGTGCAATGATCATATTTCATATGTCGAAAATATTATTTTTTCAGGCGACACATTTAATTAGCATAAATACCAGTATCTAAAAAAACATCATGCCTCATTTGCATATATGAAAGTAGCCGATACCACTGCGAGTCACAATCTGTAATATAAATATTACTAGTAATTTTTAGAACTGTTGGAATAGTGTCACAATTATAGTACACTTATTTAATTCCTATAAAGAACATTTTGTGCCTACTAAACATATTTTTTCAAGTGATGCATTTAATTAGTATAAATAATTAAAAAATGTCATGCCTCATTTGCATATGAAAATAACCTGATACCACCGGGAGTCATTATCAGTAAAATAAATATTACTAAATGATTATATCTGTATAGTGGGCACATAGACCGTATTTCACAATGGCTGTTGCCGTAATGCAGCAAATCCATTTTGCGTATGTCCTTTGACACACATCATCACCAGAAGATAAAATTAAAAGCAAGTATTTTACAAAATATGATGTTATCTTATGAGCACCTGTAGGCAAGTTCAGGGAGATTTCAAATTGTTGAATTAAATTGTATTTTTTTAGCAAATAAATGGTCAATGAAAAATTTAATGCACATTTTTCTTTTGTGCCAGCTAGCATCAATTCATGTCAACAATCTATGATGTAAGCCAAAGACAGAACTTTCTAATTTTCGGATTTCTCGACTTTCACCGGTATTTAGTATACACTGGTAATTAGGTTACAGCAGTGAACAGTTGAAGTGTAGTTCTGTGTACATAACTCTAATTACATTTCATTACACTGCATTATATAAGAGTTATGACAGAGTAGTATTTCCAAATGTGCGTTTGGACCGTTCTTGGTTTACTTTCTACTTCATGGAGAGTGACCTAAGAATTTTACTAATACAGTGCTCCAGATAAGCTGTGTATTTGCGTAAATACCCAATTAAAATTGCCAAAAACCCAATTGAAATCAGAAGTAGCGAGTATCAAAAAACAATAACAAATTTGTGGTACCTTTATCATGCTACAGAAAACAATAACCAGACCACAAATATAGCATATTTTTTCTTATTTTCCATGAAAACACATCTTGGTATTTCATTAGAATTGTCTCCAAGGAGACAATTCTAATGAAATGCCAAGACATGTTTTCATTTCGAAGCAAACTATTCAATAATTGCTGTCTGTTGATGTGTAAACAGTAGTGTGATCTTACCCAATTAAAATATTGAAATACCTAATTGCTTCAGATATGATGGAGTGAAAATACTTGATTACTAATTCCTTATCTGGAGACTGTAATACACACTTTACTAGGTAAGTTTATGGTAATATTTTTGTGTCGTATTGCAGAATCGTCTTTCAGTAACAATATAGCGAAGTATGAACGTCAACGCCCTGCAAGTTTTTCCATATTTTAGTGTGCGAAGTGTAAATGCTATTATAATGCACATTTTTACTGTGTAGCGTGGTGTAGCGATATAGTGCAACCTGTTGCCTATCAAGTGGAAAACGTGCAGCTACTCCTACGGCCCATTCTAGAAGTCAAGACATATTCCATTTCGCGAACATTTAGGCTATAATTATCTCCCCTGTCGAGGAGCGCAGGGGGAAATCTGACCCGTTTCCTATATAAGTTAATAACTTTTGAACGCTTTAAACAACTAACTTCCAATCACTCAATCAAATTTAAATGCAGATTTATAATGCTAAATGCATGGTCATTAAAAATATTCTTATCAGTATAATCACCATTTAGTATTTTCGTAGTTCTAAATGTGAAATATTCTGGCATAAAAATGATGCATTTTAGCGCAAAGTGTATCCACTTACCCCCAAACATTTTGTGTCAAGTGACTACAGACTACGTCACAGACTTCCAAAATAATGAGCTCACAACCAAGTAGACTTTACAAATTTACTTGTCATCAAAACGAACTGAGTGAAAATCAGAATGGCATGCCGAAACTAAAAACGAATTGACTTCAAAACGAAATGGAAAGGAAGTTTATTGATAAACACAAATCATGTCGACTACCAGTAGCGCCGCCTACTGCTCCAAATTGCCATTGCCGGTGGGGAAAGACAGGATAACAAGCGTCATAAAAACATATGGTTCGCTAACTACGTTTTGAGTGCATATAGTATGCACATAGTCTTACATAATAAATCTAATAAATAAGGCACAGTGTTAACTAAATACCTTTTTTCAATTACACAAAAGTGAAAGTGGTATGTGCCTAAATTGGGCACGCCGGATTATTAAACTGTATGTGACGAAGGTCACCATACCACCATTTCGCCAGCTTTCTGGTTAACGTTATGTGCGTCTAGCGTGTCAATGTGGGTATGTTATGTAAATCACAATTTGGTTTTTAGCTTACATTTAAGGGTAGTAATTGGCTCGAGGACCTTACAAACCCGGGCATTTGAGCCAAAAAAGTGGTGCAAGGCCAATGACCGCTGTCCCCATTGTTTCCGAATTTTCTACCTGCGATACAGTCAATCTATATATATATATGAGCATTAATGAAGGCGGCGATGATCGAGACGGTTAATTTAACTAGCTAGTTCATTCGTCTATCGCACGATGCCGGTATGTCAGACTGTGAAAAGGGCCGAGTGTGAGTGCATGAGATATATGGAGACTCAGCCGTAACAGTGTTTTCCTATATGATGATGATATTTGAGGATTGATCAGAGCAAAACATATGCATGGAATGATCGATATTGAGTTATGCAAAGTATGATATAATATGTTTTCGGGCCCAGCTACAGTCGTTTCACCGCTTATCGTTATATATGAGATGCTATTATTCGAGTTCAGGTGCTGTGTTTATCTGTTGTTTTTTCGTGAGATGACAATTTGTTTCACATATTCTGAAGACGAAAGAAAACGAGAAGATAATACACGGCGGTATGGTATTTGCCAGGGAGGTGCAGTGAGTGGCGTGTACGTGTGTGTGTGCAAGTATCAGGCTGGCAGATGTTTAGCCTTCTGAGCTAAATCTTACAGTTTATAGTTTTGTGGAAATGATAAGGAAAGAGTCACGTACCATATACCGCCGGTCAATTTTAAAGTTTGATTTCATACGATACAGATTGCAGTAAATAATGTTTAATCACAGTAATGCGGGCGGCCAATTCCGGCCTAAACTGCATTACTCCGTGAAATTTATGGTGGGGAAACCGGAGTACCTGGGACCACCTCCTCCGGCAAGTAATGACAACTTCGCATACGTCGGTGTAGAGGTAAATAGCTATGATCGAACAGCTACCAGGGACCAATGCCGGCGCTTTACTGCCTGTCCAAAAAATGGCACCAACTATTAACACACCGACGGAAACGCGTCGCCCACTCATGCCCGGCGCCCGGCCACACCGCAACGATGTCCATTTGGTTCTACATCATATCTTTTAAAAGAAGAGAGCATGTATGGTTAAGGGTTAAACAGGAGGCGGTTTACTGCCACCTTTAATCTCCACCTGTGGAAAAAATATATAGGGCGAGGTCGCCAGTATTGGGAGACCATTATTGGTCGGTGGGATTTGGTGGTAGAGGTTGCAAGTTGTCCTAGTCCATGCATATGGTGTCATCGGTATGGCGTATGGTACAGAGGGAGGGGTGGGCAGTGATACGTATTAATTATTTATTGTTACATATATTCATCAATTTATATATATTATCGCAAATATTGGTTGTCATACTAGTTATAATATGTTATGTTTGGAGATTGGGTTTAGCTTCATGTGTTAGCCCCCATGAGCATGTACATATCGTATGTAAATCACAATAGTGAGGTGTCCTTATGTATGCCCTGTTACTTCAATCAGTAGAGCGCTTGCCGAGTAAACAAACGCTCGGGATCAATCCCCGATCTGGATGCTCATTATAGTGTATTAAATTATAGCTCGGTCGGTAGAGCAATGTCACGATAAACCAATGGCCCCGTTGAGATATGGCCCAAAATCCGTACCTTTGCACAAAGGTGTCCATCAATTTGTAACCACTATTGTGCATTGAATACAGGGTGGCACGATTTACCCAAATCTACCCAAATCTTCATATAAATACTATATTTGTTAATAAATAAAGATATATACACATCATAATAACGATACTTGGACTGTACTTACATGATGTATGTCATTAATTTGCTCATACCAGCTAGGGCCCATTTTAATGTTTTGATGCAAAATGGAAATATTTGCATATGAAATAAAGGGAGAGTACGTACCACGATAAACTTAATACTAGGAAGCCAAGGAAGATAATCCACTTTATAATGGCTAAGCATGCTAAATGGGAATGATGATTCAGTTTAATTGAAATGCAAATAAAAAAACTGTAGAACCTCTCTAATGTTGACATACAAGGAGACGGTGTGAAGGTGTCGACCGTATACTGGCCATTTTCGCCCGCCAGGACGTGCAGTCATCTTCTACATAATCATTTGTTGAGGCTATACCTCTAGGGAAATTTGCAATCACAGTCTGATCAGGGTCTACACTGTTGTCCATCTTGTACATAATCACTGTATACCGTATACAAGCAAGCCGCGTGTCGCCCGCCAGGACGTGTAGCCATCGTATAAAAATCACTTGTTGAGGCTATACCTTCTAAGGGAAATTTGCAATATGTACTAGTATATGTGCCATATGAAATCATGATCGATGCATGGCAACTTAGGGTTAGACAACTGAGACATAAGTAATGAGTCTCGATCACGGTAGTCTCCCTTTATAATAATGATATATGTATATTAATCACTTTCCCGCGGAAATATGTGCTGTATTCTTCCCATTTTCGGTCAAAATGTGATTATTGTATGATATACTAATGATATATTGTTGAAAACGTATATAATATAATCATAAATGTTATTTTTAATGAAGATTTTGGAAGATTTGGGTAAGATTTGGGTAGATTTGGGTAAATCGTGATGCCGTTGAATACATGGGTTACATGCTATATGTCTTTGGTATCACTGTATTGACCATTATATTGACTAATGTGATCAACAGTATCTTGTCATGACATCAAGAGTACTGCTATGGAATGGTCATACCCCGGGTATGAAAGGTGTTCGAGCGATTCCCACACTTATACATATTAGCGGAATTAATGAATGGTCAGAGAACAAATTAATTCATTGGGAACATGTCTCTGAATAAGGTAAGTTTTTATCTAAGAAACTCTTAAAAACTGGATAAGAGACTACAAAACCTTTATAAGTGTTTCTTTATTTGGTTTTGTGATTGATTGCAAGCAAAAACCTTTTGTTGGTAATATCCTTTTGTGTTGGGCCATATATATCAGAGCCCATATATTAATTAATATTTGACCCAGGCTAGCTATATGTAATAGAAATCGCCAAGTATAGATAATCATGATAAAGACTTGGCTCATATGCCGGGTATGGAAGGTGTACGAGTCAATTCCCACCCTTAAATATGAGCCGAAAAAAAAAACTTGGCTCGTAGCGTATCACCATCATATTTTGATGATGAACATGACCAGTTAGGTCCCACGTATATGCTCCCTAGCCAACGCGATGTATATATTTCGTATCTGACAAAAGCAATGAGTTATGGCACATTCGTTGCATTAATTTTATATATTAACGATATGTTGTGTGGTTACTTATTAAATTGAGGCGGGTACACTACTGGATCCGTGCCTGTGGAAGATCCTATAGCTATATATGTATAGCTGTGATTGCCATTATGTTTCCATACACATGAAGGATATAGTATAAGTCTTAATTAGGAGATACTAAGTCCTAATTAGGAGATAATAAATAAATTATCTCGTAATTAGGAGTTTTATATCTCCTAAATAGCAGTTCGTATCTCCATTATGACTTCCTAATTCCTAATTATGAGATACTATATCCTAATTATGAGTCAACTATGTCCTAATTAGGAGATAGCTGGGTCGAATATTTAACGAGCTCACCAAGGCAATCGTAATCTCTAAGCGAGGTTATTTACAATAGGCACTTTGTTGAAATGTTTTAATAGGCATACCATGTGTTACTTGTCGCTGTCACAGAGCTAGAAATATCATTATTTCAATAAAAGATGAAATTTCACTTGTAATTCGTCATTCCGTCGAAAAATCACAGATTCTGATTCCGGTCATAAATCGTACAAAATGTAATAGAGTACAGCCTTTTGAGAATTTCTACGCATGCGCATGTCAGTTCCTGGAAACTGTAAACAGTCCCAGTTTTAGAGGGAAGCAAAATGCCAAAGAAAAAGAGTGGTAAAAAGAAGTATGCAATCGTCGATGTACTCAACCGATCATAACCATATACGCTTGACGAATATTTTCACAATTAACCAAATAGATGATACATGTGAAGATGTCGCTGACATGAATTATTCTGTCTGTGGCATTGGTTTTCGTGACCATTTTCTTACCCGATTTCATGATTGGTCATGTTTAGTATCTTTTTCTGTTTATGCTCACTTATCATTTGACTTCTGCCTTTTGGAACCACCATGCATAGCAAATTCATTGACACTGTCAAAGCTAGTTCTGTTTGACAACCTCTGCAACAAGATTATGGGATTAAATCGGGGCTCAAATTTAGCACCCGATAACTTGTGAGTGGATTTTAGGAAATTTATGCAAATTTATCTATCGGTACTGTTGTCGCTCCATACGGAATCTACCCAAATCTTCATGTAATTACTATATTTGTTAATAAATAAAGCTATACACATCATAATAACGATGTTTGAACTGTACTTACCTCATTTCGGCTAATTCTGCGCATTGGCTAATGCGCCATTCACTTCAAATTTAGCCTTATGTACGTCATAATAAAATGTGTGGATTTTGAAATATACAAGCTAGCTGATTAATTGCTACACTGTGGCACAATTTTATCACATTCCGATATTTTGGTAAAAAGTTATTCCGAATATAGTCAAAATGTGTAAAAGCCTCAGACCCTGCTGATGGAATAGCTGTCTTATTTACTAAATTAACTGTTAAACGAAGAAACTAACCTGTCATGATGCCACTGGATAGTTCTGCTTTACGTTTAATAAAAATTGTTATGACATTAAATGATTTTACCTGCACAGACGTTTTTGAACTGCGTTGGATATTCAGGAAAGGTTGACTGATTATGGAGATGTTAATGACATATAAATTTGTTTGGAAAGCCTTAGGTGTGCAGAATTAGCCGACACCATTGTACATATATCTGTCATTTGCTCATACCAGGGCCCATTTTAATGTTTTGATGCAAAATGGAATATTTGTATATGAAATAAAGGGAGAGTACCGCGATTAACTTCTACTAGGAAGCCAAGGAAGATAATCCCCTTTATAATGGGTAGGTGTAAAGACGGACTGGACCCTTGCGGACTGTAGCCCAGTCCGCTGCGGACTGACAGTAATAAAAATATGTTTCAACATTATTCATTTCTACCAATGCTTATGCGAGGAATATCTTTGTTCTCAAATGGAATTTGGCCATTGTAATGTGTAGTTCACACTTTTGTTGGTAAGCCAGACTAGAGTAGTTATTTGAGTGGTATCCATGACAAACATGCGATTATCACTACTGTTTGATACATTCACATTTGACAGTGTCCAACAGAGCTCCAGTTGAGGTGCGTAATTTGGGGGTAACGGACAATATCCCGGACAATATCCCCCCGTATATTTTGACCCAGGCGGACAATATCCCCCCCATCAAAAAGACAGGGCGGACAATATCCCCCCCGTAGAAAATCACAGGGCGGACAATATCCCCCCCATCAAAAAGACAAGGCAGACAATATCCCCCCCTCCCCCCCGTAGAAAATCACAGGGCGGACAATATCCCCCCCGGACATTATCCCCCCTTATAAACTTATAAATTAACAAGCTTTATTTTATTTCTGTATAAGTAATATTGTGTCACATTGTGATATTTTGTCCATCTTTGACCTTAGTTTTGGGCTCATAATGTGTTCACTTGATTTGTTTGATTGCTTCTTTCAACTGCATGAGCTGAAGCAGTTTGTCGGAATGATTGACGGCCTGGCGTTCCTGCCGGTTGACGAGGTTGTCGAAGGAATGACGGCACTGAAGGACCTTGCGCCAGACTCTGTGATGCCAGTGATAGACTATTTCGACAACACATATGTCAGCGGCGGCTACAAATCGGTTAGGGGACCCAATGGAATCATCAGAATGCGCCGTACACCACCGCGCTTTCCACCACCCACATGGAATGTACATGAAACTCACACTCAATGGAGGCGACAGAACTAATAACAATTGCGAAAGTTGGAATAACTCATTTAGACATTTAGTTGGACATAGTAATCCCAGTCTGTGGACAGTACTCTCCTGTCTGCAGAAAGACCAGACAGCCGTGAACACCGAGATGGAACGTCAGCGGACTGGACAACCATCGGCCAAAACGCGCTAAGAAGACGAGCGCTTCTCTCCAGAAGAGACTTAAACAAATTATGCCGCCAGTACCGGGATGGAGCGAAAACGACAGCCAGTTTCCTGTTCGCGATTGGCGAGTGTATTAGACTGTGAACAATTCTTAGCTTTCGCCACTATGTGCTACATTACATTTACAGCTAAATGACAAGTCTCAATTAGCACTTTCGTGAATAAGACTATAATAAACACCAAAATTCACACAAAATATCGCACTGTCCTACATCATTATTTATCATGCTTATGTGCTTGTATACGGAAATAAAGGTTGTTAACCCATTCTTGTTAGTTACTCTTTCTCCTGTGTCGAAATATATGGGGGGGATAATGTCCGGGGGGATATTGTCCGCCCTATGATTTTCTACGGGGGGGATATTGTCCGCCCTAGGATTATCCACGGGGGGGATATTGTCCGCTTGTATTTTTGATGGGGGGGATATTGTCCGCCCTGTCTTTTTGACGGGGGGGGATATTGTCCGCCTGGGTCAAAATATACGGGGGGGATATTGTCCGGGGGGGATATTGTCCTACACTCGTAATTTGGGGTGTTCTCACTTTCCCAACATTCTGTATTTCAGGTAGACATTTGAGTTTTTTGCATGTTGGGAAAGTGAGACACTATTGTTATGCTTAACAATGGACTTAGTTGATGATAATTGGTCAAAATTGCTATTCTGCACAGCAGAAAGTTATATACCACAATTTGGGTTAAAGTAAAGTAAACGTGTGTATAAACATGGCTTTATTAGCTATTAAATGTGTTAAATATTTACATATGAAATCCTCATCAGCTATGACTACTAAAGTTAGCTCAGCACATTTGTATACTATATTCTATTAAATTACAGTGTAGTTCCTGATCAGAAGTAACTTTTATTTAACATACATATATATTTTAAAATGTGTAGATCCTGATCAGCTATGAGTTTTAACACAACAATGTAGATCATAACAACACCACTAAAACAACTCAATTTTTTTGCGATTGAAACAATATATTTATTCATAAAATGAAACAGCACCTATTTGTGTTTATGTTCCTAATTTAATCAAATGTGACGCTTCATCGGCATACTCCGTAATGTTATTATTAACACAATTACTGTGTTTCATCTTAAAGGTACATGCCCACTTAGTAGGCACAAAATGTTCTTTGTAGGAATTAAATAAGTGTACAATTGTGTCAATATTCCACCAGTTCTAAAGATTACGAGTTGCCGCTATACAGATATAATCATTTAGTAATATTTATTTTACTGATAGTGACGCGCGTTGGTATCAGGCTACTTTCATATGCAAATGAGGCATGGCATTTTTTTTAACTATTTATATTAATTAAATGTGTCACTTGAAAAAATTATATTTTCGACAGATTATAAAGTATGATAATTGCACATCAAACCATAAATACAGAGAATAAATAGTAATGTCTGTTAACATTTTAAGGAAACACGGTTATCGCCCCTGATATCAGTGTGGGAAGTTACGTCTGATATAAAATGTATAATAATGCCAATCAATACGTGGGGTAATGGCGAATGAATGTTTATTTTGCCAGAACATTTCTCAGATGATATCTCTGATGTAAACGACACTGGACACATGTTAAAATTGTTAATTTATAATTAAATATGTGTGTAACGCAACTTTAAGCCCAGCAGTATACCCAACATACAGATAAGTCAAAGGTGTGAAAGTCAAATGTTGGGAAAGTGAGACAGTCTAGACAGACCAAAAATCAAAATGTTGGGAAAGTGAGATACAACCCGTAATTTGACCAACTTGGGGTGTAATTTTGTTATTTCTTCATCAAAAATCATTGAGACGATTCTAAAACACTCCCAACTTGCCATTTTTGATGGAGAAATAAGAAATTTACCTCCAAATAATTACGCACCTTAACTGGAGCTCTGGTAATTCGTAATATTTCATGAAGTCAACAAACATACAAAGTCATGTATATATAACTGCACAATATCAGAACCTATCAAAATATGTACCTGTTAAAAAATTTTATTACCAGATTGGAAAGTAATTAGTGTACATGCTCAGGGTTTACTACTATGTGTCAAATTATTGCATATCGTATGATTATAGATCAGGATCTATATCATTTACACAATTATATTTGTTTTCCTCGGTAACCATTGGGCCTATAGTCACCAAACTTCATGGTCATGGTCCTTAGGTAGGGGGATTACAAAATTGTTAAAATGACGTCATTACGTAATCCAAGATGGCTGCCATCTAAAAATAGCACAAATTCTTCAAAAATCTTCTTCTCAAGAACCGCCGACCGGATTTCGACAAAACTTGGTAGGAATGATCGCTGTACAATGCTCTTTCAAAGTTGTGAGAATGGTGACCCCGGGATCAAAAACTGGCGTGGCCCGTGGGGTCAAATTTTATTTTTGACGAATATGGTCATGTCATATATCAAATCGAAGGTGTAATAAATTCAGTATAATAAAAATTAAAAAATTTATCCTTAAATTGAAAATTTCTCCCTCAAAGTATACTTTGCTAGATAAGTATACTTTTCAATGTTGGTGAAATAGGCTACTGAACTGCTAGTCAAATCATCTCTAAATGTCACCAATAGCTTCCTCACACTAATGGATATCTACCCAGTGTAATGTGGCTGACCTTTCAACAATACGTCCAAATGTTGAATATCTCCTGACCGGTTAGTCATATTACCAAACGTCATAAATAGCTTCCTCACATTGATAGCTATCCATCCAGTACCTTTCTGGTGACCTTGACCTTCACCTTGACCATCTTTCTCACATTGATGGCTATCCACCCAGTGCCATTTGTGTGACATTGTCCTTGGTGACCTTGATTTTCTTATCAATAATTTTGAACTTTGGTTTGCGATCGCCTTGTTAAAATATATTTTACTAATTGGCTTCATCACTGCCTGCACAAGTATATCCGAGACCCAGTGCGTTTAACCCTTAGACCGCTACTCGCAACAATTGTCATCTGCTGTTGCTTTTATATCTTGCCTTATTTCTCAATAAAACATTGTTTGACAGCACTTCAGAATCATTTCCAATGGAAATGATTCTGAAGTGCTGTCAAAGCATGTTGTAAATTATTCTAAAGTGCTGTCAAAGCATGTTTTTGATGATAAAAATGTTACGATAAATAGAAAATAAACAGCCGACAACAACAAAATTAAGATAGCGGTCTAAGGGTTAACCCTTTCAACACCACAAGCCTGTATTCTGGTATTGTCAAACGTGTAGATCACGATCTGCACTTTTTGCAACTAATTTTCAAATTTTTTAGAAGAAAAAAACCTTTTCATAAACGGACTACCGGGTAGTCTGAAAATCATTTTGTGACGGTTGGATTGGTTGCAAAATTAACATATCAAAATCCATTTGCAAGGGTTAATGTTAGGACTTTATAATTACACAGGAAGAAATCGTCTAAGTCAGAGAAAGATGACAAGACTGCCGATGGCGAGGGTGTGGACCCTGGGACACTTATTTCCGCCAGTGACACCGAAGGCGGAGTGGCAGGGCTGCTGCAGGAAAACAACAACAACAACGCTAAGGGAAAGAAGAAGGGGAAAAAGAAGAAGGGGAAAAAGAAGAAACTGTCTAAATCCGAGAAAGATATGGTAATAATGTACAGTGGTGCGATTGTTGACGGGGAACCCAGAAAACCTTGGTGATCAGTAGCCGATTTCACCAACATTGCAATATTAAAGTATACTTTCTTGCAAAGTATGTATACTTTGAGGGAGTAATCATTTTTCCTGAAATGCATTATTTCATATAGAACTAACGACTGCATATATTTGATGATTAAAAGTATGCAGAATTATTATACTGAATTTATTACATTATCACAGCCAAAATGGCTGTGATAATGTAATAAATTCAGTATAATAAAAAATAATAAATTTCTCCTTAAATTGAAAATTTCTCCCTCAAAGTATACTTTGCTAAATGAGTATAGTATTCTTTGCTAGATAAGTATACTTTGCAATGTTGGTGTAATAGGCTACAGTTGTGGCTGTGACTGGATAAATGGGGCTTATGGGCTTTGTATGTAACCAATGTAGCTCCTGATCAAATAGCACACTCCTGTAGATGGATAATGATCTATATTGCTGATTAGAAGCATGATGAGTGTTTCAGTGGTGGAATGGCGAATAGTGCAGACCCTGATCAGACTCTGTGCAGATGCACAGGCTGATCTGGATCTACACTGGTCGCAAAACATATAGATTTAATTTCTCCAGTCACAGCCACAGTTTAAACAATATTTATTACTATGCAACTTGTAAAAGATCAGAAAACAAGCTAATAAAAGGCATTGCCATGGTGTTTATTATTCTTCTGTAAAATAGGCAATCAGAAAACCTGTATGTGTTTAGTTTAATCAATATTCTGGGTTTGCGATCATGTGGTTTCTGAACGGCGTGACGTCATGTTTTTAGATTTGTTTACTGTAATTTCATTTAATATCTTTCTAATGCACTGATATATTTGTATGAAGTATTATGCAGTACTTGTGGAACTGATTGCACTTTATTGTACAGTTTGCATACATTTCATAATTTTGTCGTTTGCATGTCGGAAGAATCGGTTACCGTCATTGTAAATAAAAGTCCATGTGAATGGAAGAAATATATGGTACTTGATTCTTCATGAAGTTACAAGTTAATGTAAAATCACTGTCTCTGGTGCACTATATATCATCAAAATCCATCTGTTTGTTAGGAAGATTTTAAAAAACACCGATTGTAAAAATGACGTCCCAGGTCAGGCACTACATTAGTCAGTGAGTATGTCACGCTCCTAACAAGGAATGTAGATCGTTATCTGGCTACATGAGTGTGCTATTTGATTATGATCTACACTGGTCACAAATGCCATAAGCCCCCTTTCTCCAGTCACAGCCAAATATATGACTTTGTTACATGGTTTCCGTTGTTTGCACATATGTGCAAACAAATAGCGCGTGCTGTTTGCACATGGCTTTAGGCAATGCTCATTCCGGGGCCGCGCGTAATGGAAGTGCCTTCAGACGTCACTACGCGCAAGTGCCTTCATGACGTCACTACTTCATGACGTTCATGACGTTCATGACGCGGCCCCGGAATATGCATACCGAAAATTATCTACGTGAATGGGACGATTAATAAAAGTACTGAAAATACTGAATATAATGCTCAAAGTACATTAGTTTTTTGTTGGAAATGTAACAATAACGTTTGATCATGTCCAGCCGTGTGCAAACGTTTGCTGTGGCCCTCGGGAACTGTTTGAATCCCAAGGCTGCGGCCTTGGGGTTCAAACAGTTCCCGAGGGCCACAGCAAACGTTTGCACACGGCTGGACATGATCAAACCTTATAATAATCTACACTGGTCACAAATGCCATAAGCCCCCTTTCTCCAGTCACAGCCACATATATGACTATAGTTACTGCTGGGACGTTAAACCCTTTCGCATTTTGTCATATAATATGAGCCGCGTCGCGAGAAAACCTGTCTTCGGGAGTCTAACGACGTCACAAGATATGACGTCGTGAACTTAGCTGACGTAATTTCAGCCGATATTTCCAATTATCGACGTTTGTCAGACCGCCATGTTAGGTTTGTTCCGTTGTGTTAAAGCTATCTAACAAAGAGAATATATCTATAATCGGGCGTATGTGTGTGAAAAAAACGAAACGGTCTTCGATCTGTCATGGATCCTGTCTGAGAATGTATTGGATGAAAGTTAGACTACCGTACTAACGGTCGTACGACCGAAATGCACCATTTTTGTCACGCCCGCTTGCGGAAAGCGCGATATAGTCGGCACTTTGGCGTACGTGCGTGCGTACGTACGTACGTACGTATGTCCGGTTAAAGTTTTTGGTTAAGTTTTTTTGTTAAAGTTTTTGGTTAAGTTCTTTGGTTAAAGTTTTTGGTTAAGTTTTTTGGTTAAAGTTTTTGGTTAAAGTTTTTCGTTATACTATATCTCTGCAACTGCTTTGCCCATTACCTTGAAAAGTTTTTTTCGTGCCCGCTTGCGGAAAGCGCGATATAGTCAGCACTTTGTCGTACGTACGTATGTACGTACGTACGTACGTACGTACGTACGTGTGTCCGGTTAAAGTTTTTGCTTAAGTTTTTTGGTTAATGTTTTTCGTTATACTATATCTTTTTTTTAGCTCACCTGAGCGAAGCTCATGTGAGCTATTGTTACCGCAATGTGTCCGTCGTCGTCCGTGAACATTTTCAAACGTCATCTCCTCAGTAACCATTGGGTCTATAGTCACCAAACTTCATGATCATGGTCCTTAGGTAGGGGGATTACAAAATTGTTAAATGACGTCATTGCGTAATCCAAGATGGCCGCCGTCTAAAAATAGCACAAATTCTTCAAAAATCTTCTTCTCAAGAACCGCCAACTGGATTTCGACAAAATTTGGTAGGAGTGATCGATGTACAATGCTCTTTCAAAGTTGTGAAAATGGTGACCCTGGGGTCAAAACTGGGCGTGGCCCGTGGGGTCAAATTGGGGTCAAATTTTATTTTTGACCAAATATGGTCATGTCATATATCGAATTGAAGGTATCAAAGAGTGATCACTCTGGTGCATTTTTTTGTCGAAATCTGATGGTTATGTCATCCAAGATGGCTGCCGAAAGGTCAAAAGGTCATTCTTTTATTAGAGATTTCAAAATTCTTCTTCACATGAACCGCTTGGCCTATGGTAGCCAAACTTAAAAGTTATGGTCCATGGGTGAAGCCTTTTCAGATTTATTAAAATGGAGGTCATCGCTAATCCAAGATGGCCGCCGTCTAAAAATAGCATAAATTCTTAAAAAAATCTTCTTCTCATGAACCGCTGGCCGGATTTCGACGAAACTTGGTAGGAATGATCAATGTACAATGCTCTTTCAAAATTGTTAAAATGGTGACCCCGGGGTCAAAAATGGGCGTGGCCTGTGGGGTCAAATTTGGGTCAAATTTTATTTTTGACCGAATATGGTCAAGTCATATATCGAATTGAAGGTATCAAAGAGGCGATCACTCTGGTGCATTTTTTTGTCGAAATCTGATGTCATCCAAGATGGCCGCCAAAAGGTCGTTCTTTTATTAGAGATTTCAAAATTCTTCTTCACATGAACCGCTTGGCCCATGGTAGCCAAACTTCACAGTTATGGTCCATGGGTGAAGCCTTTTCAGATTTGTTATAATGGAGGTCATCGCTAATCCAAGATGGCCGCCGTCGAAAAATAGCATAAATTCTTAAAAAATCTTCTTCTCATGAACCACCAGCCGGATTTCGACGAAACTTGGTAGGAATGATAAATGTACAATGCTCTTTCAAAATTGTTAAAATGGTGACCCCGGGGTCAAAAATGTGCGTGGCCCATGGGTCAAATTGGGGTCAAATTTTATTTGTGACCGATATGGTCATGTTATATATCAAATCGAAGCTATCAATGAGGTGAATGTTTTATCGAAATCTGATGGTTATGTCATCCAAGATGGCCGCCGAAAGGTCAAAAGGTCGTTCTTTTATTAGAGAATTTAAAAATTCTACTTCACATGAACCGCTTGGCCCATGGTAGCCAAACTTCACAGTTATGGTCCATGGATGAAGCCTTTTCAGATTTGTTATAATGGAGGTCATCGCTAATCCAAGATGGCCGCCGTCTAAAAATAGCACAAATTCTTAAAAAATATTTTTGTCATGAACCACTGGCCGGATTTCGACGAAACTTGGTAGGAATGATCGATGTAGAATGCTCTTTTAAAGTTGTGAAAATGATGACCCCGGGCTCAAAAATGGGCGTGGCCCGTGGGGTCAAATTTTATTTTTGACCAAATATGCTCATGTCATATATCAAATTGAAGGTATCGATGAGGCGATTGCTCTGGCGCAATACTTGTCGGAATCGGATGATTATGTCATCCATGATGGCCGCCAAAAGGTCCATTTATTTGAGATTTGAACGTCTTTTTCTCAGGAACTACATGGCCGATGCTGGCCAAACTTCATAGGAAGTTCCGATCTTTGGGTGAAACATTTTCAGATTTGGTAAAATGAGAGTCATCGCTTAATCCAAGATGACCGCCGTCTAAAAATAGCACAATTTTTTTAAAACGCCTGAACTCAATGTCACATTCTCCTCTGGTGTTCATGGAGTCAGGTGAGCGAATTAGGGCCATCATGGCCCTCTTGTTTAGTGTCCATGCCTCGCCACAAGGCGCGACATGCAGGCCGCGGCCATCTAGTTATTCGAAACGGGCACATGATCTTATATTATGTTTTTATTAACAATAATGGTGTAAGGGTAACTTTCTTGTATTATTTTGCTGCTGATATCACATATAAAAATGGTTGTCTGTTATTGATATGTGTTTTTTATGTTCTGTTATTTTGACATATAATATTTTCTTTGACACAGTTTACAGATGCTATCGACCACCATTTACATTTTTGTCGCGCCCGCTTGCGGAAAGCGCGATATAGTCGGCACTTTGGCGTACGTACATACGTACGTACGTGTGTCCGGTTAAAGTTTTTGGTTAAGTTGTTTGGTTAAGTTTTTTGGTTAAAGTTTTTGGTTAAGTTTTTTTATTAAGTTTTTTGGTTAAAGTTTTTCGTTATACTATATTTCTGCAACTGCTTTGCCCATTACCTTGAAACTTCACATGGGTGTTTATCATCATCTATATTTTCATTCTACCCCCTCCCGTGCGGCCCGTGCCCAATGTCAAGGTCAAATTACTTTTAAGTTTTTGGTTAAGTTTTTTGGTTAAGTGTTTTGGTTAAGTTTTTGTCGCGCCCGCTTGCGGAAAGCGCGATATAGTCAGCACTTTGGCGTACGTGTGTCTGGTTAAAGTTTTTGGTTAAGTTGTTTGGCGAATTTTCAGTTTATTGCTCAATTCTTTCTTTCTAATATACATGTAATGTATAAAATTAAAATTTAGCGCAACCTTTACCGATTTTAAGAAAACATATCTCCTGCAAAAACAACAAAGCCATGAATGTTACGATGTCTCATCTGTGCACATGCACCATCTGATCAGAACATAGGATGTCCGCCATTCAGTCACTAGGGAATCCTTTCTTGGTTACCGACAGGATATGGGTCGCCGATCTTACATTTATTGCAGATATAAGGTCCGTTTTTTTTCAACAGGTGGTCCAAGTACAGCTGTAAGCGGGACGATGTCGTGAACATTCGACATTTCTGTTGTCTGAATATGAAAAGCTTAAATGTTAATATAAGAAATAGATACGGTGGGATGATAGTTCAAGGCAACATATGTTGGGAGACATTAGTATCATGGACCGTGACTGACGATCTGTCAAGTCGTGACAAATGCAATAATACAAACAATCAAGAACATTTATACAGTAATTCATGATTGTGTTCCTTTGCTCAGTGAAGTTGATAGTCAAGTTCTCGACTCAAATATGTGTTTGACCCTTTCAACACTAGAGACCTCTCAGTACCGTAACCAGGATGAGGCAGACGAGGAGGTCGCCTCGTCACTTATTTTGCAGATGCTTTTGTTGCTACTAAGAATTAAACAAATCTCTTGGGAGGTGGTGGGCAGAATGTTCCCTGACCCCATATGGGGGTCAGGGAACATTCTGCCCGCCACCTCCCCAGGGACTTGGTTCGCCTCGTCTGGTTTTTACCTCTGGTTATGGCCCTGCAAACAGTGTACATATATCCTAATGAACCGACTCGTAATGAGGCGTCTCATTCAAGATCTGCACCACTTGAGGATATTTTGGATTTTTTGCAAAATGACCCCCTTTTCTGCATAATGGAAGTCTCAAACTTAACATGAAACAGTTCATTTCAGTTACTTAGGTTAATCTTCAAAGGTTGTAGCACCATTGTCAATGAAAAAATAGCGTATGGACAAACTTTTAAAAATCTGATATCATAGACATGCACAGACGGACGGATGGATTGATTGACGCATCCACACATGCACAACGTGTGATGACTGGCATTTAACTCATTTAATTTATGAAGTATCTCCCCTGTGTATCACAGTCTATTATAGTATACATATCAAGTAAAATAAAATACAAAGTCCTCGGATTTTGATCAAATACAATAGAGTGTATTGTGATAATATAAATAGAAAATTTACATTATGGAAAGCAAAAAAAGATATAAAACTTCCCGACACATCATCAGGGCTGTAACCAGTAGCCTATTTCATCAACATTGCAAAGTATACTTTACTACCAAAGTATACTTTGAGGGAGTAATCATTTATTTTTCCTGAAATGCATTATTTCATATAGAACTAACAACTGCATAAATTTCATGATTAAAAGTATGCAGAATTATTATACTGAATTTATTACATTATCACAGCCAAATTGGCTGTGATAATGTAATAAATTCAGTATAATAAAAATTAATAAATTTATCATAAAATTGAAAATTTCTCCCTCAAAGTATACTTTGCTACTAAAGTATACTTTGCAATGTTGATGAAATCGGCTACAGGTGTGCAAGGTATGTGCATGCGGATGTGATAAATAAGTTACATCATGTTTTTGTATTAATAATATCGTCTAGCATTACAGGATCCGGATACGGATAACAAAACGTCTGATCGAATTTCAACATGATTAATGGAAGAAACTATTTTAGTTGAAATTAACATGAAAATAAGACACACTACACTTATGTGTTATTGTGTTATTTTCATGACCATGACTATTTGAAAAGCATTATAAAGGGGGTTTAAAAATGCTGTTTATATCTGAAGTAACCTAATATGTTATACCTGAAGTAGCCTAATATACATGAAGTGCCATTTTTGCCTTTATTTGTTCACCTTTGACCCCTAATCGCGGCCTCTGATTGGTCAGTCTCAACAGCAAATTGAAGATGGCGGCGAATTTTAAAATCGAAGTCGCTGTCGGTGAAGCTGAATTTTGTTCATTTTTGTCGCGCCCGCTTGTGGAAAACGCGATATAGTCGGCCGTTTGGTTGTCGTGCCCGCTTGCGGAAAGCGCGATATAGTCGGCCGTTTGGCGTACGTACGTGTGTCCGGTTAAAGTTTTTGGTTAAGCTGTAAGGTTAAGTTTTTTGGTTAAAGATTTTGGTTAAGTTCTTTGGTTAAAGTTTTTGGTTAAGTTTTTTGGTTAAGTTGTTTGGTTAAGTTCTTTGGTTAAAGTTTTTGGTTAAGTCTTTTGGTTAAGTTTTTTGGTTAAAGTTTTTCGTTAAAGTTTTTCGTTATACTATATCTCTGCAACTGCTTTGCCCATTACCTTGAAACTTCACATGGGTGTTTATCATCATCTATATTTTCATTCTACCCCCCTCCCGTGCGGCCCCTGTGCCCAATGTCAAGGTCAAATTACTTTGAAGTTTTTGGTTAAGTTTTTTGGTTAAAGTTTTTGGTTAGTTGTTTTTTGGTTAAGTTTTTTGGTTAAAGTTTTTCGTTATACTATATCTCTGCAACTGCTTTTTCCCATTACCTTGAAACTTCATATGTGTGTTTATCATCATCTATATTTTCATTCTACCCCCTCCTGTACAGCCCCTGTGCCCAATGTGAAGGTCAAATTACTTTGAAGTTTTTGGTTAAGTTCTTTGGTTAAAGTGTTTGGTTAAGTTTTTTGGTTAAGGTTTTTGGTTAAGGTTTTTGGTTAAGTTTTTTGGTTAAAATTTTTCGTTATACTATATCTCTGCAACTGCTTTGCCCATTACCTTGAAACTTCACATGGGTGTTTATCATCATCTATATTTTCATTCTACCCCCCTTCCGTGCGACCCCTGTGCTCAATGTCAAGGTCAAATTACTTTGAAGTTTTGGGTTAAGTTTTTTGGTTAAGTTTTTGGTTAAAGTTTTTCGTTATACTTTATCTCTGCAACTGCTTTGCCCATTACCTTGAAACTTCACATGGGTGTTTATCATCATCTGTATTTTCATTCTACCCTCCTTCCGTGCGACCCCTGTGCCCAATGTGAAGGTCAAATTACTTTGAAGTTTTTGGTTAAGTTTTTTGGTTAAAGTTTTTGGTTAAGTTTTTTGGTTAAGTTTTTTGGTTAAGTTAAGTTTTTTGGTTAAGTTTTTTGGTTAAAGTTTTTCGTTAAAGTTTTGTTTTTCGTTAAAGTTTTTCGTTATACTATATCTCTGCAACTGCTTTGCCCATTACCTTGAAACTTCATATGGGTGTTTATCATCATCTATATTTTCATTCTACCCCCTCCTGTACAGCCCCTGTGCCCAATGTGAAGGTCAAATTACTTTGAAGTTTTTGGTTAAGTTCTTTGGTTAAAGTTTTTGGTTAAGTTTTTTGGTTAAGTTTTTTGGTTAAAGTTTTTGGTTAAGGTTTTTGGTTAAGTTTTTTGGTTAAAATTTTTCGTTATACTATATCTCTGCAACTGCTTTGCCCATTACCTTGAAACTTCACATGGATGTTTATCATCATCTATATTTTCATTCTACCCCCCTTCCGTGCGACCCCTGTGCTCAATGTCAAGGTCAAATTACTTTGAAGTTTTTGGTTAAGTTTTTTGGTTAAGTTTTTTGGTTAAGTTTTTTGGTTAAAGTTTTTCGTTATACTTTATCTCTGCAACTGCTTTGCCCATTACCTTGAAACTTCACATGGGTGTTTATCATCATCTATTTTCATTCTACCCCCTTCCGTGCGACCCCTGTGCCCAATGTGAAGGTCAAATTACTTTGAAGTTTTTGGTTAATGTTGGTTAAAGTTTTTGGTTAAGTTTTTTGGTTAAGTTTTTTGTTAAGTTAAGTTAAGTTGGTTTAAGTTTTTGGTTAAAGTTTTTCGTTAAAGTTTTTCGTTATACTATATCTCTGCAACTGCTTTGCCCATTACCTTGAAACTTCATATGGGTGTTTATCATCATCTATATTTTCATTCTACCCCCTCCTGTACAGCCCCTGTGCCCAATGTGAAGGTCAAATTACTTTGAAGTTTTTGGTTAAGTTCTTTGGTTAAAGTTTTTGGTTAAGTTTTTTGGTTAAGTTTTTTGGTTAAAGTTTTTGGTTAAGGTTTTTGGTTAAGTTTTTTGGTTAATGTTTTTCGTTATACTATCTCTGAACAGCTTTGCCCATTACCTTGAAACTTCACATGGATGTTTATCATCATCTATATTTTCATTCTACCCCCCTTCCGTGCGACCCCTGTGCTCAATGTCAAGGTCAAATTACTTTGAAGTTTTTGGTTAAGTTTTTTGGTTAAGTTTTTTGGTTAAAGTTTTTCGTTATACTTTATCTCTGCAACTGCTTTGCCCATTACCTTGAAACTTCACATGGGTGTTTATCATCATCTGTATTTTCATTCTACCCCCCTTCCGTGCGACCCCTGTGCCCAATGTGAAGGTCAAATTACTTTGAAGTTTTTGGTTAAGTTTTTTGGTTAAAGTTTTTGGTTAAGTTTTTTGCTTAAGTTTTTTGGTTAAAGTTTTTCGTTATACTATATCTCTGCAACTGCTTTGCCCATTACCTTGAAACTTCATATGGGTGTTTATCATCATCTATATTTTCATTCTACCCCCTCCTGTACAGCCCCTGTGCCCAATGTGAAGGTCAAATTACTTTGAAGTTTTTGGTTAAGTTAATTTGGTTAAAGTGTTTGGTTAAGTTTTTTTTTTGGTTAAGTTTTTTTATTAAAGTTTTTGGTTAATTTTTTGGTTGGTTTTTGGTTAAGTTTTTTGGTTAAAATTTTTCGTTATACTATATCTCTGCAACTGCTTTGCCCATTACCTTGAAACTTCACTATGGGTGTTTATCATCATCTCTATTTTCATTCTACCCCCCTTCCGTGCGACACCCCTGTGCTCAATGTCAAGGTATAAATTACTTGAAGTTTTTGGTTAAGTTTTTTGGTTAATGTTTTCGTTATACTTTATATCTGCAACTGCTTTGCCCATTACCTTGAAACTTCACATGGGTGTTTATCATCATCTGTATTTTCATTCTACCCTCCTGTGCGACCCTGTGCCCAATGTGAAGGTCAAATTACTTTGAAGTTTTTGGTTAAGTTTTTGGTTAATGTTCTGGTTAAGTTTTTTGTTAATTTTTTGGTTATTTGGTTAATTTTTTGGTTAAGTTTTTTGGTTAAGTTGTTTTTTGGTTAAGGTTTGTTTTTTGGTTAAAGTTTTTCGTTAAAGTTTTTTGTTATACTATATCTCTGCAACTGCTTTGCCCATTACCTTGAAACTTCATATGGGTGTTTATCATCATCTATATTTTCATTCTACCCTCCTCCGTACGAGCCCCTGTGCCCAATGTGAAGGTCAAATTACTTTGAAGTTTTTGGTTAAGTTCTTTGGTTAAAGTTTTTGGTTAAGTTTTTTGGTTAAGTTTTTTGGTTAAAGTTTTTTGGTTAAAGTTTTTGGTTAAGGTTTTTGGTTAAGTTTTTTGGTTAAAATTTTTTGTTATACTATATCTCTGCAACTGCTTTGCCCATTACCTTGAAACTTCACATGGGTGTTTATCATCATCTATATTTTCATTCTACCCCCCTTCCGTGCGACCCCTGTGCTCAATGTCAAGGTCAAATTACTTTGAAGTTTTTGGTTAGTTTTTTGGTTAAGTTTTTTGGTTAAAGTTTTTCGTTACACTTTATCTCTGCAACTGCTTTGCCCATTACCTTGAAACTTCACATGGGTGTTTATCATCATCTGTATTTTCATTCTACCCCCCTTCCGTGCGACCCCTGTGCCCTATGTGAAGGTCAAATTACTTTGAAGTTTTTGGTTAAGTTTTTTGGTTAAAGTTTTTGGTTAAGTTTTTTGCTTAAGTTTTTTGGTTAAAGTTTTTCGTTATACATGTACTATATCTCTGCAACTGCTTTGCCCATTAAGTTAAGTTTTTTGGTTAAGTTTTTTGGTTAAAGTTTTTCGTTAAAGTTTTTCGTTATACTATTTCTCTGCAACTGCTTTGCCCATTACCTTGAAACTTCATATGGGTGTTTATCATCATCTATATTTTCATTCTACCCCCCTCCTGTGCGGCCCCTGTGCCCAATGTCAAGGTTAAATTACTTTGAAGTTTTGGGTTAAGTTCTTTGGTTAAAGTTTTTGGTTAAGTTTTTTGGTTAAGTTTTGTGGTTAAAGTTTTTGGTTAAGTTTTTTGGTTAAAGTTTTTTGTTATGCTATATCTCTGCAACTGCTTTGCCCATTACCTTGAAACTTCACATGGGTGTTTATCATCATCTATATTTTCATTCTACCCCCCCGTGCGGCCCCTGTGCCCAATGTCAAGGTCAAATTACTTTGAAGTTTTTGGTTAAGTTTTTTGTTTAAAGTTTTTGGTTAAGTTTTTTGGTTTAAGTTTTTCGTTATACTATATCTGCAACTGCTTTGCCCATTACCTTGAAACTTCACATGGGTGTTTATCATCATCTATATTTTCATTCTACCCCCTCCCGTGCGGCCCCTGTGCCCAATGTCAAGGTCAAATTACTTTGATGTTTTTGGTTAAGTTTTTTGGTTAAAGTTTTTGGTTAAGTTTTTTGGTTAAAATTTTTTGTTATACTATATCTCTGCAACTGCTTTGCCCATTACCTTGAAACTTCACATGGGTGTTTATCATCATCTATATTTTCATTCTACCCCCCTCCCGTGCGGCCCCTGTGCCCAATGTCAAGGTCAAATTACTTTGAAGTTTTTGGTTAAGTTTTTGGTTAAGTTTTTTGGTTAAAGTTTTTTGTTATACTATTATCTTTTTTTTTAGTGTCCATGCCTCGCCACAAGGCGCGACATGCAGGCCGCGGCCATCTAGTTACAGTATATGCGACGTAACCAACGACACGGACATGTCCATTATGATTGCAATGCTTATTATGACAACTGTGTAGTCTAACTCGAGCCAATATTGAAGCGCATCGTAAATAAATCGGAGATTTAATCAGATACAATACCGAATCTACCTAGCGTGGACGCGTGAAAATGTATACATCAACGTTATAAAGTTCAAACATTTGACTACGAGTGCACATAAGGAATTCACAAAAATTGTTGTTTATGCAAGTCTTAGAGTCCTTAGAAATAATCCACCAAAGTCGCCTAATTGATCTTGAAACTTCTCATCAGGTTCGTGCCCTATAGCTTTTTGCACATTTGAGTGACATTCCTTAATCACTCATACAATAAATAAGTGTTGCTGCCTAGATGAATCAAATATAAATATGGTGAAGTCCAGTTTCACCTAGAAATCAACATATATCACATTTGCGAACAGACACTCTTTCAGATTAAGGATCAGATTAAGGAAGTATGTAGAAAAATCACAAAACAGGTGGTAAATCACAATTGTATCTAACTGTAACTTAGAAAACTGTGGGAAACAACTTAAAATACCTTTTTAAAATAATTTTCAATTAACACTATTCTTAGAATATGCTTATTCACTTGTTTTCTAGGGGCACGAATCAATGAGAAGGCACGAATCCATGAGAATTGGGGCTATATACTGTTAACGTCGTTTGACGTGGCTTTTACGTGACGTCTCATTTGCTCAAACGACCAGAATAGTGGTGTTGTATACAATATAATATCTTAATGAATATTGCAGATATTATGATCAAATAAAAAGCATTCAATTCATCATACAAATACCATTGTCATAGTAACAAAATGTTAATTTGACCAAGAATTTCCCGAAGACAGGTTTTCTCGCGACGCGGCTCATATGTGGCTGTGACTGGAGAAATGGGGCTTATGGAATTTGTGACCAGTGTAGCTCCTGATCAAATAGCACACTCCTGTAGCCTTGTAACAATCTACACTGCTTTTTAGAAGCATGACAGGTGTTAGTCAAAAAATATGACCCTGGTCGTTCCACTAGGTTCACAGAAGCCAGCAAGCGAATGAGTACAACTTGGACTAGACAGGTGTTTCATTGATGGAATGGCGAACAGTGCAGATCCTGATCAGACTGTGCGAATGCAGTCTGATCTGGATCTACACTGGTTGCAAATCCCATAAGCCCCATTTATCCAGCCACAACCACATACATGTATATGACCTTAACTATTGCTGGGACTTTAAACCCTTTCACCTTTTTTAAATTCAGATCACATAATCAGTGTTCTGCCAACAAATCGGAGATGTGGGGCCAATGACCCCATGGGTAAAAAAAAGTGGGGACATTTTCAAAAATGATGGGGTCACATATGGTATTTTGAAGAAAAACACTGCTGCGAACTATTAAATATCAGTAATTAAAGTAATTAATAGTTTGAAATTGTGTTTTGCTGAGCCCGACAATGGACTTACAATAATTAATTCATGTAAATTTTCAGCATGTTGTGATTGTGAAAAAAACATGGAAATAAACATTAAAACATGATCATGATGTCAGGGCTGTACAAATCGGCACGCCCGACGCCCGGGACAAGTCGGTTTTGGTCTCGGGCAAGTGGCTCTATGCTGAAATTTAGTCCCGGGCAAGTCACTATTTTCCGTTGAAACGTCCCGCCACAAGCCTGTTTTCTTCACTAGACTAATCCTAAATTGTAACATTTCATCGATCGATAACGCCTCAGGCGTGTGTCGGATTCCCTGTGGTGATACACACTTACACAGAAGCTGCTATACTGTGTATATAGCAAGAAAAGTGATATACATACTAGCTGTGACCCTGATTAGATTATTTTTGTTATTTCTCAATGAAAGTATACGATGTGACCACTCATTTGAACCGTCTCGACGAGACGGATTAAATGGTGGTCGCGGCATATACTTCTGAGTGCATAGAAGGAAAATATTTGTCCGCAAACATAAGCGTATCCTCAGCATGAAATGGGTTACTGCATGATTGCCCCGTGATGCGATGATGAAAGAAGTCGCACATTCGCGACGTCTGTGGCACATCAAAAGGCGTGTTGACCAATCAGTAACATTTCAAAACATAGCTAAAGGTCACACAATTTACAGCCTCGTGCTGAATGAGGTCATATAATAAACACCTGTACACACAGCTGGGTGTATCGGTTTTTGCACAAAGCATCACACAAATCTCGTGTGTAATATGTGTCGGGTGTAAATCACATCTGGATTTGGAATTCATATATCCCCTCTCACGGATATTGCACGGTCCGGATAAGCAACACGGAAGGTCGTATGTCGCCGGACTTCTGTACAATAAGGGGGATATCCCCTCTCACGGATATTGCACGGTCCGGATAAGCAACACGGAAGGTCGTATGTCGCCGGACTTCCGTACAATAGGGGGGACGCACTGTATGCATATTAACATGATTACCTGATTAAAGGTATTACATTTGCTAACATACTAATAATAATTATTTCATGTACTTTGAATGTCGTTGTTTTAATAAACTTACAGAAATCACGAATCAACTAATTACACTTTTTCATATTTTTTTTGGGATCCACGAGAGACCTGCGTTATAATGGAGATCGCGCTATACGCGATCGCGTTATAATGGAGCTGCAGTGTAATTAGCGAATTAACAGCTGTTGCAAACAAAAAAAACCTGAAATTTCAAAAAGTTTATTATTTACCGTTCCGCGAACATACTGATAGACATTAAATATTGTAAATATAGACGTGACTTCATTTTCGAGACGGGTCAAATGAGTAGACTTCGTAATTTAATTCACAAAACATCAATGTTTTTACACCGAAAATTCTGGAATATACGCTCGAAATTATAGATAGACCATTACACACCAATCAATCGATCTTTCCTGATTGCCAGGGTTCCCGTTACTAGTAATATATGTTATTGCCAACATTTTTATAGCAACTAAAGTGCATGTATTATGCACACATGGATATACATACACCGAGAACCGTTGTTTGGAAGCTTCTACATGTATATGGAGTTGGTAATGTGTGTCCATGTGTTCATATTACATGTACTAATGGCACTATAGATAGACCGTTAAACACCAATCAATCCAATTTGTGATGCACTGATATATTGCGTGATTGAGACATGATTGTTTATGTAATAAATTGTTGTTTGATGAGCTGTAGTTATTCTCTCTCTCTTTGCACCCGGAAAAGAAAACATTCAATCTGGCTTTTCTATTTTTGAGTAACTGACAGGGAACGACCGGTCCTAATTGCAGACTCTGCAACCACCGTTATACCCGTGCCATAGTTCTCTATGGTTGTGTTGTTACAGTTTTGTATAAGAAGTCTTACGAGGACAAGTCATTTTTTCAAAACCACTTGCCCTGAAAATTATAATTTCCAGGACAAGTCGGGGCAAGTCACTTTTGTCAAGTCACTTGTCCGGGACAAGTGGCTAAAAAATCAATTTGTACAGCCCTGGATGTATTTGTAATTCTTTATCATTCCATCGGCTCCCAGACAATACGCGCATTTCAAACGGCTTTTTTGCTTGGCGGACCAAAATAGTTTGTTTTATACTTGTATCACTTATGTAAATATACCATCCAATGAAAACCGTCGATAGATGTATAGCTAAGCGCTGTTGCTATGCGAATTTTACATTTCCGGTACATTTCACGAGCGCCCCTAACACAGTTCGGACTTTTTTAATTTCGCAACTCGCAAACTCGGACCAAATATTTAATGCGCCCATTGGCCCATTGGTAATTTTTTTCTTGCGCCAATGACGATTTTTCTGCGCCAGTGGCGCGATCGATCCTGCATCCTTGTCAGAACACTGCATAATATGCCAACTGTCACACCTGCTTTGTAACCAAATTACGTCAACTATGTTTAACTCATTACATGACATGTTCACATTAGGGTGTTTGGTGCATCACATATTTATTCTACGTCACATATTTGCAGTCCAAGTTGGAAAAGGCTTGCGACAAGCTTCGGGAGAACAAGCCCCTGTTCCACGACTTCATTAACCGCATGGACCAATGGCTGATCAACAACCACAAAACCCTGGGCAGGTTCTTCAGGAAATACGATGAAGATGACGAGGGGGTGCTGACATATGACGAATTCAAGTCAGGTAAATGGAGACTCGCTACATGTGGCCCATGCACTGTGTAGATTGCAAGAGTTACTGTTCGCATAAGTATTGAATAAGTGTGCTTCCTGTCAGGAATACGTGACATTACTGTGAATGGATAACAGGAACTTTTGGCATGTGTGACCAATTCAGGTCCTCATCCGTGAGCACACTCCAGCAGCATATTACGGGTCGATGCCATTTATTAGAAGCACGGTGGGCATTTCAATGACCGGATGGCGACCAGTGCAGGCCCTGATCAGACTGCGCAGATGCGTGGATGCGCAGGCTGGTCTGGGTCTACACTGGTAGCAAATGACATAAGTCCCATTCTCGAGGGGGTGCTTACATATGACGACTTCAAGTCGGGGTAAATTGAGACTCGCTACATGTGGCCGAGGCCCTGTGGGTATAAACCTTTTTAAGGAGCCATCCTATCTATACCTGATCATGATGTGGTTTAAGATAATTGCTTCGTAAATGTATAACATATATGTGGCTGTGACTGGTGAATTGGGCTTATGAGTTTTGTGACCAGTGTAAATCCAGATCAGCCTGTGTATCCGCACAGTCTGATCAGGATCTGCACTGTTCGTCATTCCATCAATGAAACACCCATCTTGCTTCTAACTAGCAATATATATAGTTATCTGGCTACAGGAATGTGTATTCGAGCAGGAACCACACTGGTCACAAATCCCATAAGCCCAATTTATCCAGTCACAGCCACATATGTGAGCATTGCCTCGTTACTGTATCCTATACCACATATGGAGCTGCCGACTCCGCCATCTTTGTGTGTTCAAGCCATCAGTCAATTTCAGCTATTCTGGTATTTGACAAGAACGGCAAATGTGAAGTAGAAAATATGATACAATGTAGCTAATCATACATAGAAAAGCCAAGACAATGGGCAACGTTAGTCATTTCGTGTCCCATTTCCCGTACAGGTTTGTACGACATGAGTGCACCGTGCACCAACATGGAGCTACACATGCTGTCGAAGCTGCTCGACCGGGAAAACACGGGCGAAATCTTCATCTCTGAGTTCACAAAGGGGCTCAAATACATCAGGTGGGTAGGGCTCCATTGTGTAAGTAATAGTTGTAATTCACATATTGAATTTATAAGAAAAAATCAATACGTGAACCAGGGCTCCAGATAAGGAATTAGTAATTGAGTATTGTCACTCCATCATTTCTGAAGCAATTGGGTATTTCAAAAGTTGAATTGGTTACAATAAAATCATACTACTGTTTACACATCAACAGACAGCAATTATTGAATAGTTTGCTTCGAAATGAAAACATGTCTTGGCATTTCATTAGGATTGTCTCTTTGGAGGCAGTTATAATGAAATAACAAGATGTGTTTTCATGGAAAATAAGCAAAATATGCTATATTTGTGGTATGTTTATTGTTTTCTGCAGCATGATAAAGGTACCACAAATTTTTTATTGCTTTTTAGCTCGACAATTCGAATAATAAGTAGAGCTTATGGTGTCACCCCGGCGTCGGCGTCACCGTGCCTTGGTTAAGGTTTTTAGTCAAGTTTCTATATGGAATACTACTGGCCCTACACCCACCATACTTGGACATCTTCATCTCCTAGTGATGTACATCAATAACCCCTGATCTATATTTGACCTTGACCTACATTTCCTCTTGAATTACTTGGTTAATTCCCCTTGGTTAAGGTTTTTACTCAACCTTGGTTAAGGTTTTTAGTCAAGCTTGTATATGCAATACTACTGGCCCTACACCCACCATACTTGCACAACTTCATCTCCTAGTGATGCACATCAATAACCCCTCATCTATATTTGACCTTGACCTACATTTCATCTTGAATTACTTACTTAATTCCCCTTGGTTAAGGTTTTTAGTCAACCTTGGTTAAGGTTTTTTTCAAGCTTGTACATTGAATACTATTGTGCATCCAGACACCATACTTCGACAACCTTTTCTCATAGGTATGTACATCAATAACCCCTGATCAATATTTGACCTTGACCTGCATTTCCTCTTCAATTACTTAATTCCTTTTGGTTAAGGTTTTTAGTCAACCTTCTATATGGAATACTACTGGCCCTACACCCACCATACTTGGACAACTTCATCTCCTAGTGATGTACATCAACAACCCCTGATCTATATTTGACCTTGACCTACATTTCCTCTTGAATTACCTACTTAATTCCCCTTGGTTAACGTTTTTAGTCAAGCTTGTAGATGGAATACTCCTGGCCCTACACCAACCATACTTGGACAACTTCATCTCCTAGTGATGTACATCAACAACCCCTGACCTATATTTGACCTTGACCTACATTTAACCTTGAATTACTTACTTAATTCCCCTTGGTTAAGGTTTTCACTCGACCTTGGTTAAGCTTTTTACTCAAGCTTGTACATGGAATACTATTGTGCATACAGACACCATACTTGGACAACCTTTTCTCATAGTGATGTACATCAATAACCCCTGATCTATATTTGACCTTCACCTACATTTCCTCATTGAATTACTTACTTAATTCTCTTTGGTTAAGGTTTTTAGTCAAGCTTGTAGATGGAATACTCATGGCCCTACACCAACCATACTTGGACAACTTCATCTCCTAGTGATGTACATCAACAACCCCTGACCTATATTTGACCTTGACCTACATTTAACCTTAAATTACTTACTTAATTCCCCTTGGTTAAGGTTGAGTAAATTTTACTCAACCTTGGTTAATGTTTTTAGTCAAGCTTGTAGATGGAATACTATTGTGCATACAGACACCATACTTGGATAACTTTTTCTCATAGGGATGTACATCAATAACCCCTGACCTTTATTTTACCTTCACCTACATTTAACCTTGAATTACTTGCTTAATGTTTATAGTCAAGCTTGTATATGGAATACTTCTGGGCCTACATCAACCATACTTGGACAACTTCATCTCCTAGTGATGTACATCAATAATCCCTGACCTATATTTGACCTTGACCTACTTTTATCCTTGGATTACTTACAGTGCAGTCTCCGTTTTTGTTCCACCGTAGACAACACTTGCAAACTCAACGCGAACGCAACGCGAACGCAACGGTTTGCTGTAGCGTTGTATACGTTGTTTAAACGTATAATACGGTTCGTACACGTGTAATACACATTGTCAAACCGTTTAGTTTAAAAGCGTTGTATACGTTGTTTAAACGTATAATACGGTTCGTACACGTGTAATAATACACTTGTCAAACCGTTTAGTTTTAAAGCGTGTAATACGTTTAGCTTCAAGGCGTATAACACGCTTTGGCGTATACATATGTAGCGAGGTGAAAGAGTTGAAACGTGTACAACGCTTTACCTGGAAGCGTGTAGCTATATGAAAGCGTTGAAACGTGTACAACGGTTACACGTTTTAACGCAAATACCTGTTCGGCCCCGATCGCTTCGAGGCGTCCTTGTTTCGTCCCTTTTAAAATATCGCGAATATATACCCTCAGATCGAGTTCAAAGTACATCGGCGGTGTGATTTAGCACTTCAATTGATCCCTAACTCCCTGATGACTAATGAGTCACACTTTTAACACGACAGATGTACCTTGTCGTTTATCAAAATGTTTGAGAATTGTAGATCATGAGAGCCGGCTCATCAGGATCTGCGGCATTCCTATGTACATTTTATATACACAAAATGACGCCTAATACAGCGTAATGTAACAGTTCCTAACTTAATATGGAATAGCCCGGGCGATAGTCCGTGTCAGTTACTTGGGGTTAAATATTACGAACACAGATAAACACAGTGCATGGTTTCTTTATTTTATTTTAACATCATCAGAAATGGCGAGTCTAGGAACTCTCGTATTATCTTTACGCTGAAGCCAGTCTATTTCAGTCACTAATCCGCTATACACCTGTACCCACGCGTGTGTTAAGATTAATCGATATTTGGAGAAACTGAATACACAGCGAGCTGCACACTGGTTTAACACGGATATGGCCCGCGGATATGTGTCATAAATTACTTGGTGGTCAAAACCGGTAAATACAAGGTTTATATCGAAATAGCAGCCGACTGGCAATTTTTTCTCGGACCGATTTTTAAGACTAGTTTTTCAAATCTCAATCGGTCTGAGAGTTCAAAAATCGGTCCAGAACCGGAAAATTGAAAATTTTAGAAGCCCTGCAGTGAGTCTAGAAGTATATATACACACACGAAGAACGATCAGAGCATGCGCATTCTACGCGATACAAGGTTGGCATACCAAAACGTGTAATGCGTTAAAACCCGTGGGAAACGTGTTATACGTATAACACGGTTTCATCTGTACGGTGCTGTGTACATGTATATGCGTGTAACCGTTCGTCAACAAAGAAATCGTTAAATCGTTTAAACGGTCTACCTTAGCGTTGTATACGTTTACAACCGTTGTATACGTTTACAACCGTTGTACACGGATTACACGCTTTTGAAACTCAATGCGTTGACCACGGTTTGTTCGACTTTCGCGCATGCGCAAGAGTGGGAAAACGCAACGCATGGCCGAAAACGTATTACACGTAGACGACACACGGTTTGAAACGCAACTAACGGAAACTCCACGGATACGCAACGCACAACACTTTGTACACGTATAAACCCGGAACATTTTGACAGAAACAACTGTAGTTATCTCCCCTTGGTTACGGTTTTTTAGCTCGAATATTCGAAGAATAAGTAGAGCTTATGTTGTCACCCCGGCGTTGGCGTCGACGTCACCCACGCCTTGGTTAAGGTTTTTAGTCAAGCTTGTATATGGAATACTACTGGCCCTACACCCACCATACTTGCACAACTTCATCTCCTAGTGATGTACATCAATAACCCCTGATCTATATTTGACCTTGACCTACATTTCCTCTTGAATTACTTCGTTAATTCCCCTTGGTTAAGGTTTTTAGTCAAGCTTGTATATGCAATACTACTGGCCCTACACCCACCATACTTGGGCAACTTCATCTCCTAGTGATGCACATCAATAACCCCTCATCTATATTTGACCTTGCCCTACATTTCCTCTTGAATACTTACTTAATTCCCCTTGGTTAAGGTTTTTAGTCAACCTTGGTTAAGGTTTTTTTTCAAGCTTGTACATTGAATACTATTGTGCATCCAGACACCATACTTCGACACATTTCTCATAGGTATGTACATCAATAACCCCTGATCTATATTTGACCTTGACCTACATTTCCTCCTCAATTACTTACTTAATTCATTTTGGTTAAGGTTTTTAGTCAACCTTCTATATGGAATACCACTGGCCCTACACCCACCATACTTGGACAACTTCATCTCCTAGTGATGTACATCAACAACTCCTGATCTATATTTGACCTTGACCTACATTTCCTCTTGAATTACTTACTTAATTCCCCTTGGTTAACGTTTTTAGCTCGACTATTCGAAGAATAAGTAGAGCTTATGTTGTCACCCCGGCGTCGGCGTCGGCGTCCATTTCTTTGGTACTGTAACACCTAGGACCATTTTTTTTACCTTCACCTATTATTTCTACGTAATTGACTTAGCCATTTTCAACGTTAACTTTTTAACGTACGTCTGGTTAAAGTTTTTTGGTTAAAAGTTTTTCGTTATACTATATCTCTGCAACTGCTTCGCCCATTACCTTGAAACACATGGGTGTTTATCATCATCCATATTTTCATTCTACCCCCCAACCGTGCGGCCCCTGTGCCCAATGTCAAGGTCAAATTACTTTGAATTTCTTTGTTAAAGTTTTTTTGTGTACTATATCTCTGCAACTGCTTCACACATTACCTTCATACTTCACATGGGTGTTTATCATCATTGTCGCACCCGCTTGCAGAAAGCGCGATATCGTCAGCATTTTGGCATACGTCCGTCCGTACGTCCGTGTGTCTGGTTAAAGTTTTTTCGTTAAAGTTTTTCCATCTACTATATCTATTTTTTTGGTGTCCATGCCTCGCCCCAAGGCGCGACATGCAGGCCACGGCCATCTAGTCTACAAAAAGTGGGTATAATTATGTTACCCAAGTGTCTATGCTTGGAAAAAACCTGGCCTTCGTGGCTTTGCCTCGTTTCTTGTTATATTGCTAACATTATTTGATCCTGGTTGCAACGGAAATCATGTGACTGGATCGTCAACGACAACAACTGATGTCTCACAAACATGTATGCAAAGCCAATGCAGCAAAAATAAAATTGTATTAACCCTTAGACCGCTACACGCAACAATTGTCGTCTGCTGTTTTATATATTGCCTTATTTCTCAATAAAAACATGGTTTGACAGCACTTAGAATCATTTCCAATGAAAATGATTCTGAAGTGCTGTCAAAGTATGTAAATTATTCTAAAGTGTTGTCAAAGCATGTCTTTGATGATAAAAATGGAAAATAGAAAATAAACAGCAGACGACCAAAAATTAAGATAGCGGTGTGAGGGTTAAAAATTGCTTAAAATTGTCATTTGAATAATATAACAAAGAAACTACTGTCTGTTTCACGAAAGCTGCCCACATTTTTCGGCCATATAAACAATTCAAAAACCATATTTTTTTCGATAATATTAAATTAAAGGAAAATTTCAGAATGAGCCTTCTTTTTATTTCGTGAAATTTGGTCAAATATTGATTTTATTGCGAAAACAAAATTTCCCCATGTTAAATCCCCATACTGGCCATAGACATCTTGAACTTCACAGAGTGAAGATGTCTATGGGGATTTAACTAGGGGAAATTTTTTAGAATTTCAGAAATACTGGACCGATTTTTAAAATGTAACTTTTGTTTTCTTAGTCACAGGTTGAGGTAACGGACCGAGGTCTATAAATACATTAAATATGCCTAAAAGCATCAATAAATGAAGAAAAAAAAATATTTTTTTTACCCCATCCATCTAATCTTTATTACAATATTGCTGCACCAGAACTCTGACTGGAGCCAGAACTCTGACATATGACTGGAGCCAGAGCTCCAGATAAGCTGCGTATTTGCGTAAATACCCAATTAAAATTGCCAAAAAACCAAATTGAAATCAGAAGTAGCGAGTATCAAAAAGCAATAACAAATTTGTGGCACCTTCATCATGCTACAGAAAACAATAAACAGACCACAAATATAGCATATTTTCTTATTTTTCCATGAAAACACATCTTTGTATTTCCAAGGAGACAATTCTAATGAAATACCAAGATGTGTTTTCATTTAGAAGCAAACTATTCAATGAGTGCGGTCTGCTGATGTGTAAACAGTAGTGTGATTCTATTTTACACAATTCAATTTTTTAAATACCCAATTGCTTCAGAAATGATGGAGTGACAATACTCAATTACTAATTCCTTATCTGGAGCCCTGTGTTTATGACCAGTCTAGCTCCTGATCTTCTATCACAGCCCTGCGGCATGAAAAGGATCTGGGGCCCGTTTCACTAAACTTTGTACGTTATTTACAGAAAATTTCAAAGAATTGCATATGTTCATGGTTACAGTATCACATGGCTTGTATCATATGTTCATATTTCATGGCTTGTTCATATTTTTAAGATGGTCTGTAATATTTGTAATTCCAGCCCACTGTAAGTACTAGAGCACTTGTGTTGTTGCACTACGGTTATGGACATCGTGTACCAATTATCAACATACAAATGTTTTTATGCCCCCGCCACCGAATGGTGAGGAGGGCATATAGTGTTACCGGCATCCGTACGTACGTCCGTCTCGAAACCTTAACGCTCAGGTAAATGGCTTATAATTATGCCCCCCGCAACGAGTTGTGGGGGGGTATACTGGAGTCCGGTTGTCCGTCCGTCCGTCGTCCGTCCGTCCGTAAACTTAACATCAGAGAAATATTGCTATAACTTCTATTTCCTTCATCTAAAATGCTTAATATTTCACACATGCATTCCTGTAAGGCTCTACTACCATGCTGTGCCAAATCCACGACCGTCCAACCCCTGCAGATCCCAAGGTCAAGGTCAAATACTTAGTCTCTTTACAAAACTTAACATCAGAGAAATAATGTTATAACTTCTATTTCCTTCATCTAAAATGCTTAATATTTCACACATGCATTCCTGTAAGGCTCTACTACCATGCTGTGCCAAATCCACGACCGTCCAACCCCCACAGATCCCAAGGTCAAGGTCAAATACTTAGTCTCTTTACAAAACTTAACATCAGAGAAATGTTGTTATAACTTCTATTTCCTTCATCTAAAATGCTTAATATTTCACACATACATTCCTGTAAGGCTCTACTACCATGCTGTGCGAAATCCACGACCATCCAACCCCTGCTGATCCCAAGGTCAAGGTCAAATACTTAGTCTCTTTACAAAACTTAACATCAGAGAAATATTGTTCTAACTTCTATTTCCTTCATCTAAAATGCTTAATATTCCACACATGCATTCCTGTAAGGCTCTACTACCATGCTTTGCCAAATCCACGACTGTCCAACCCCCGCTGATCCCAATGTCAAGGTCAAATACTTAATCTCTTTACAAAACTTAACATCAGAGAAATAAGTTATAACTCCTATTTCTTTCATTGAAAATTCTTATTTATATTTCACACATGCATTCTTCTAAGGTTGTACTAGCATGCTGTGACAAATCTACGACTGTCCAACCCCCGCTGATCTCAAGGTCAAGGTCACATACTTAGTCTCTTTACAAAACTTAACATCAGAGAAATAATGTTATAACTTCTATTTCCTTCATCTAAAATGCTTAATATTTCACACATGCATTCCTGTAAGGCTCTACTACCATGCTGTGCCAAATCCACGACCGTCCAACCCCCGCAGATCCCAAGGTCAAGGTCAAATACTTAGTCTCTTTACAAAACTTAACATCAGAGAAATATTGTTCTAACTTCTATTTCCTTCATCTAAAATGCTTAATATTCCACACATGCATTCCTGTAAGGCTCTACTACCATGCTGTGCCAAATCCACGACTGTCCAACCCCCACTGATCCCAATGTCAAGGTCAAATACTTAGTCTCTTTACAAAACTTAACATCAGAGAAATAAGTTATAACTTCTATTTCCTTCATTGAAAATTCTTATTTATATTTCGCTTGTGTATTCCTCTAAGGTTGTACTAGCATGCTGTGAAAAATCTATGACCGTCCAACCCCCGCTGATCCCAAGGTCAAGGTCACATACTTAGTCTCTTTACAAAACTTAACATCAGAGAAATATGTTATAACTTCTATTTCTTTCTTTGAAAATTCTTAATATTTCATACATGTATGCTGTGACAAATCCCCGCTGATCTCGAGGTCAACGTCACATACTTACCGTCTAACCTCGAATTAACGCCCCCCTCCTAAGAAACACGCCTCCCCCCCCTCCCCCCCACCCCCACTTCAAATTAAATTAAAAAAAAAAAGTTACCAAGGACCGCCAATTTCAAACATAAATAATAATCCTTAAATCCTTATTTGTGTTCGAAATTGGCGGTCTTTAGTATTTTTTTTTTTTTTTTTTTTTAGTGGCTAATGAACGCCCCCCTTTTGTAAAATGTAATGCCCCCGGGGACGTTAATTCGAGGTTATACGGTAGTCTCTTTACAAAACTTAACATCAGAGAAATCGGTTATAACTTCTATTTCCTGGCTCGGATCTGCTTCACATTTCACACACTCATTGCTCCAATGGACCTCTACCACCCTGTGACAAATTCACGTTCATGCCGCTCCCGCTAATCCCAGAGTCAAGGTCACAAGCCCACACACTTGGAAATTTTTACATATCTTAGGGGTACCT
Organism: Conchocele bisecta; assembly: GCA_029237695.1. Lineage (NCBI taxonomy): Eukaryota > Metazoa > Mollusca > Bivalvia > Lucinida > Thyasiridae > Conchocele > Conchocele bisecta. The sequence goes on along the minus strand of CM055265.1, from coordinate 120,497,910 downwards.
GGGCCCACGCGGGCGGTATTCCGTAAGCCTCGCTTACTGACCAATTTAGTTTATGTTTACTTGCTCGGATCTGCTTCACATTTCACACACGCATTGCTCCAATGGTCCTCTACCGCCCTGTGACAAATCCACATTCGTCCCGCCCCTCGTAACGCTCGGGTAAATGGCTTATAATTTCTGTTTCCTTGTTTTCAAATGTGTCTTGTTTTCTTTGGCTGACAGCGGGGGCATTCGTGTGCCGACATGCCACATTTCTAGTTTATACCCACTTTTTGAAAAATAAATGGGTATAATTCCAGCACAAAAATATTTACACAATTCCCTAACATTGGCTCGTAGCAAGTCTCTTTCCAAAATTTATATCCCAGTAAGCTCCCACACCGAACTACTTTCCGTAACCGCGAGGCGCAGTTAAAATAATTCTTAAGAAAATGAAAAATAAACACATTTTCTTGATGAATTTATTTCAATTGCTGGAATTATAAGGAATGAATGGCATTTTTGTTGAATTTATCGGGGATATAAACTTGGAAAAGTCGCGTATTCCCGCGACTTTTCCAAGTTTATACCCTGATAAATTCCACAAAAAGGCCATTCATTCCCATAATATTGTTTTTGTCACGGGTGTTCTTTCCTGTTTGCTTTCCATCCAATCTGACTGGAAGTATACACCATATTTGATTCCAGTTTGTCTGGAAAGCTGTGCTTGTTATTTTCAAAATTATTGCCAGTTTAGAATAGAAAAATTCTGGAAAAGAAATCTTAAATAAATACATGTATATACAGTAGATCCTCTCTAAACCGGACACACAGGCAGTCTGTATCCTAAACTTTATGGGTTTCATTGTCATCTATCTCTGATGATAATGCCTGTTCATGTATACAAAGCAGACTCACATGCATTTACATATGCATATTTCTAATTTACAGTGAAACCTCTCTAAACCGGACACACTGGGATGTCCCAGGGTGTCCGGTTTAGAGAGGTTTCACTGTTAAATCATATAGGCCGCGCTCTGTGAAAACCAGCCTGAAGGCTGAAAATGACGTCGCAAAGTTACGCATAAATTTACCAACGTCACTTCGGATTTTGACACTTGGAATTGTTGCGTCATTGCAATAAGTTGTCCTATTTATAGCCGTACGCTTTACGGCTCACAAATAGTTTAATGTTGGATATGCGTAGAATTGTACAGTTGTTTTCATAGTGGTTCAGATAGTTGTCTTTTTTTTTTTCTTCGGTTTCCTTCAAGGAAATACCGGTACGTAGTAATTTTGTCAATTATTTTTATACAAATGGGCATATTGCATTATTTTTATAATATATTATTTGGACGACTTGTGAAATGACATTTGAAACTAAATAACCATACGACTGGTATTTTTAGATAACACATAACAATATCAGTATTATGTAATCATAATGCTAATATTTCTTTTAAACTTTATTTATATATTTATATAACAATTACAAATAAACGTGAGAACAATTGTAGTCGGCCTAGATGGAGGCGTCTGCATGTTTCTTAATTTGGGTTGAAACCTGAATACTCACAGAAAACAAACTTATCCTGTCTGGCGACCACCATCAGCTATAAAACCCTATTAACTTACAACTAGTAAAACCATATACATTTATAAACCCTACACTACTGTACAAACAGTTAGTACCCACAGTATTACTTTATACTTACAACTATTTACTGTACAAACCCAGTTCCGATTTTGGGATTTATTTATAGATTACACTGCATTACGCATTTTGTAGAGTAACTCTAACCTTCATTTGAACGTGACAACCGATTTTCGAAATATGTAGACAACCTCGGGTAAATCTTCATAATGCATGATCATATTTATGAAAAGGTCTTGGTTTACAGATGTCGTTCTATGGAAAACGATTTAATATTGTAGTGCTAATTACGCGGCTCCTCGCATATCGCATGCATCATGTTGACACTGGGCCAAACATGTTTTATTTAGTATTTAGTGTGTTGGTATTGTGTCACAGGTATATTTAGTGCGAACACAATTGTAGCCACCGGGGGCCCGTTTCACTAAACTTTGTACGACTAAAATGTTCGTAAGTGCAAATCTAGGATCAGCTGGAAATTTCAATTGATTGATTTACATTTATTGAGCATAGGCTGCTCAATAAATGTAAATCCAATAATTGTTTACAGGAAAATGTTGTTAATGTGAAATTTACAGACTATCTTATTTAAGTTTGTACTTACGAACATTTTAGTCTTACGAAGTTTAGTGAAACGGGCCCCAGGGACGTAGCCTACTGATTTGTATCTGTATCTGCAACCACTTGCATGTACCTTCTAATGTCACGTAATTTTTAGCGACTTTCAAAAATATCACATTACATCAGCCGTACGATTGCCGTTTGATGACTGTTAAATATTATTTTAATTGACCACTGGTAAATATGGTTATATGAATGTATGGCATATATTTTACTAGTATTTTTGCAATCAGTCCAGATCCTGATCAGGCTGCACAGATGCACAGGTCTCCAACATTTACACATTTAAGAAGTCCTACTTTAGATCGTTGTTAATTTACTTACTACTAAACACTGGATGTCTGTGTGCTTTATTGTTTTTTTTATCAAAGGGACGTTCTAGTCGGAGGCGTGTAAATAATATAAAGCAAATACCAGGAGCGGATCCAGGATTTCAGGTTGATTGGCGGGGGCGGGACTTCTTAATTGAAACAGTTTACTATATTTTCGAACTAGCACCGTTTGTTCGTCGACCAAGCGGAGCTCAGGAGACTGCTAGGTGGGTCCGGCGGTATGCCCTCCTGAATATTGTTGATATCTATACCCCATTTTGCTGCGTTATAGCGCATTTTAGAGCAAACATATCTTTACTCGCAAAATGTTAGGGGGGCACGCACCGGGTTTTCCCCTACGTGAATCTGCCCTGGAATACACAACTTCTATATTTGCAGATTCAACGCATCTAAATTCAAACGAGACGCTTCAAACAAATGTCGCAATTTTGTGGTCGGTACAAATTTAGTGTGTAAATAACTGACTTGATTATATAGTGTGCAGACATGAATTCAAAATACATATACGTACGCCACGGTGCTTTTTAGCATGGCTTGGTTGGCCACTCATTTCTTTGTTTACAAAGGCGTTGAACGCAACACAATTAAATTGCAAATTTTTTATTTTAACAACTATACATTTCACTGCATATTTTACTGTTACAACTTTATTATTGCTTTTCTTCCTTATTAAATAGGCAACAACTGATAGAAATTAAAACAAATTTTAAAATTCACTTATTTGCTTTTTGCAGCTCAACTAAGTAAATTTTCAACTTTATTACAGTATTTTTGCTACTCAATTTGAAAATCAATGCGTATTTTCACATTGCTGCAAGTATTTTGTCTCCCACTTTTGATAATCAATGCGTATGTGCTAAAATAAGTGCGTAAAATACGCCAATTCTTCTCACCTTATCTGGAGCGCTGATACTATACATTGATTTCCGAGTTGACTGCTTCAGTGTTGAATGGCACTACATGACTGTATTACAACAACAAGTACTGAAATTTCCAGAATGAAATGCAATGGATTTTGATGAAATATGGCACATCAAACGCGTCTTGTTGAGCTCCATTTGGTGGTCTCTGTATTTTCCGTGGTTTTTGCGAAGAATCGATTTCCGTGTCGCAAAAACAACATAAGTCTGTGCCAAACTACCTGGACCATCAAATGCAGCTCATGAAGACGCGTTTGCTGCGCCATATTTCATCAAAATCGGTTGCATATTAAGGAAAATATCATATAATACTTACTTTGGAGTGGGCGACGTTGTTGTTGTTGTTCATGCACCTTGATAGTGTGGTGTCCTTGCACTGCTTGTGGTGTACTCAGGTGATTACTTAGCATTCGTAGCAAGCCATGGATGATTTTTCATGCACTTCATTGGAAAGTTACACATACCCCAGTAGAGGTCTCAATTCCGGCGACATCGTCATCAACATCCGAAATTATATTTCTTGATATTTTTGCGAAACTTCTGTAGCTTCCTCACATTGGTGGATGACCATCATGTGACGTTCGAATAATGTTGGTCTACAGTGACTGCCTTGTATTTGCATCTGTCCATTTTGTAACTGTCAATTTACCGGGGATATAAACTTGGAAAAGTCGCGGGAATACTGGACGAAGGCCGGAAGGCCTCGTCCAGTATTCCCGCGACTTTTCCAAGTTCGAATAATGTTGATCTACTTGTTTGTGGGTAAGATGACACCCCCAGATGACTGCCTTGTATTTACATCTGTCCGCATGTCCATTTGGATCTGAGTCTATGCCATGGTGGCTGATTGGGAAAATGTGAAGTGTAGATTTAGCGATCGAGTTCATCCTTACCGGAATCGTGATATCCCTGGTTTGACCCTCAGGTACGTGTTTGGCTTTATTGTTACTTGAGAGTTAAATCTGGTTATATCCATTATAAAAGAACTATGATTACTACTAATCTTTGTGCTTTTATGGAGTGGGGCTAAGTGATTCTGGTGTGGTGAGGACCTGGCACCTGGATTTATTCTAATTTCAGGACTGAATATATATATTGTTTCTGTAAATATTTTGGGTGTGTTTGTGTGTCTATATCAGAAGGTATGGTTACATACAGTAGCTGCAGGTCAGGTTATTCTAATTTCAGGGCTGAATATGTTGCATCTCGATGTAAATATTCCGTTCTGATTTTCGGATTTTCCCCCCAATGCAGCAGGTTAAAACGGGATCGAACCTGTTTGCCCGGCCTTACATGACCGTAGCTGTTGATAGGCCGTTAAACACCAATAATTCCAGCACAAAAATATTTACACAATTCCCTAACATTTGATTGGCCCATAGCGAGTCTATGTCCAAAATTTATATCCAATAAACTCCCACGCCGAACTACTTTCCGTAACCGTGAGGCGCAGTTAAAATAATTCTTAAGAAAACGGAAGATAAACACATTTTCTTGATGAATTTATTTCAAATGCTTGAATTATATGGAATGAATGGCCTTTTTGTGGAATTTATCGGGGATATAAACTTGGAAAAGTCGCGGGAATACTGGACGAAGGCCGGAAGGCCTCGTCCAGTATTCCCACGACTTTTCCAAGTTTATACCCCGATAAATTCCACAAAAAGGCCATTCATTCCTATAATAAACAAACAAACAAACATACAGTAGCTACACTGGAAGCTCTCTAAACCACAGACCTTGTAGATAGTTCAGCAGCCGATTTCATCAAAATTGCAACGTATACTTATCTAGCAAAGTATACTTCGAGGGAGTAATCATTTATTTTATGTAGAACTAACGACAGCATATATTTGATGATTAAAAGTAACAGAATTATTATACTGAATTTATTACATAATCACAGCTAAAATCCCAAATGGCTATGATTATGTGATAAATTCAGTATAATAAAAATTAATAAATTTATCCTTAAAGGAGATATAACCAGGTTCTGTTTTCATGGTACGCTTCTGTATTCATCATTAGCCAGGTTTTTTGAAAAAAATTCCAGGCTATTGGATTGGCGAAAGGCGGGCGGGCGGCGTCCACAATCAATGTTAAGTTTTCGTGTTTGAGTCCATTTCTTTGTTACTGTACCACCTAGGACCACCAAACTTTCACAGCTTCATAATCAAGGGGTGCCCACCACATATCACTATCCAACATGTTACTTTTTTTTTAACTTGACCCATTTCAAGTTTTCCGCGTAGTCGACTTAGCCATTTTCAATGTTAAGTTTTCGCGTTTACAATGTTAAGTTCTCGTGTTTAAGTCCATTTCTTTGGTACTGTACCACCTAGGACCACCAAACTTTCACAGCTTCATAATCAAGGGGTACCCACCACATATCACTATCCAACATGTTACTTTTTTTTTTTAACTTCACCCATTTTTTCCGCGCAGTCGACTTAGCCATTTTCAATGATAAGTTTTCGCGTTTACAATGTTAAGTTTTCGTGTTTAAGTCCATTTCTTTGGTACTGTACCACCTAGGACCACCAAACTTTCACAGCTTCATAACCAAGGGGTGCCTACCACATACAACTATCCAACATGTGACCATTTTTTTACCTTCACCTATTATTTCTACGTAATTGACTTAGCCATTTTCAACGTTAACTTTTTAACGTACGTCTAGTTAAAGTTTTTTGGTTTTAAAACTTTTTTGTTATACTATATCTCTGCAACTGCTTGGTCCATTACCTTGAAACTTCACATGGGTGTTTGTCATCATCCATATTTTCATTCTAACCCCCAACCGTGCGGCCCCTGTGCCCAATGTCAAGGTCAAATTACTTTGAATTTTTTTGTTAAAGTTTTTTTGTGTACTATATCTCTGCAACTGCTTCACCCATTACCTTGATACTTCACATGGGTGTTTATCATCATTGTTGCACCTGCTTGCGGGATAAAGCGCGATCCTGTGCCCAATGTCAAGGTCAAATACTTTGATTTTTTTGTTAAGTTTTTTCGTGTACTATATCTCTGCAACTGCTTCACCCAATATCTTGATACTTCACATGGGTGTTTATCATCATTGTCGCACCTGCTTGCGGAAAGCGCGATCCTGTTCCCAATGTCAAGGTCAAATTACTTTGAATTTTTTTGTTAAAGTTTTTTCGTGTACTATATCTCTGCAACTGCTTCACCCAATACCTTGATACTTCACATGGGTGTTTATCATCATTGTTTTTGCACTTGCTTGCGGAAAGCGCGATCCTGTGCCCAATGTCAAGGTCAAATTACTTTGAATTTTTTTGTTAATTTTTTTGTGTGTACTATATCTCTGCAACTGCTTCACCCAATACCTTGATACTTCACATGGGTGTTTATCATCATTGTCGCACCTGCTTGCGGAAAGCGCGATCCTGTGCCCTATGTCAAGTTCAAATTACTTTGAATTTTTTTGTTAAAGTTTTTTCGTGTACTATATCTCTGCAACTGCTTCACCCAATACCTTGATACTTCACATGGGTGTTTATCATCATTGTCACACCTGCTTGCGGAAAGCGCGATATCGTCGGCATTTTGGCATACGTCCGTCCGTTCGTCCGTGTGTCCGGTTAAAGTGGTTAAAGTTTTTCCATCTACTATATCTATTTTTTTAGTGTCCATGCCTCGCCCCAAGGCGCGACATGCAGGCCACGGCCATCTAGTCTACAAAAAGTGGGTATAATTATGTTATCCAAGTGTCTATGCTTGGAAAAAACCTGGCCTTCGTGGCTTTGCCTCGTTTCTTGTTTTTGAACTTGACCAATTTTTTCCGCGCAGTCGACTTAGCCATTTTCAATGTTAAGTTTTCGCGTTTACAATGTTAAATTTTCGTGTTTAAGTCCATTTCTTTGGTACTGTACCACCTAGGACCACCAAACTTTCACAGCTTCATAACCAAGGGGTGCCTACCACATAAAACTATCCAACATGTGACCATTTCTTTTACCTTCACCTATTATTTCTACGTAATTGACTTACCCATTTTCAACGTTAACTTTTTAACGTACGTCTGGTTAAAGTTTTTTGGTTAAAAGTTTTTTGTTATACTTTATCTCTGCAACTGCTTCGCCCATTTTACCTTGAAACTTCACATGGGTGTTTTATCATCATCCATATTTTCATTCTACCCCCAACCGTGCGGCCCCTGTGCCCAATGTCAAGGTCAAATTACTTTGAATTTTTTTATTTTTTTGTTAAAGTTTTTTCGTGTACTATATCTCTGCAACTGCTTCACCCATTACCTTGATACTTCACATGGGTGTTTATCATCATTGTCGCACCCGCTTGCAGAAAGCGCGATATCGTCGGCATTTTGGCATACGTTGGAAAAAACCTGGCCTTCGTGGCTTTGCCTCGTTTCTTGTTTATATATCAAATAAAACAAATTTCACAGTAATCCGACCAGTGTGTGCCGTTCTTTTACGGATTTCATATTCTGGACAGCCAGTTTTTCCAGCCGTCACTGCATGACTAACTTCCCCTTATTTTTCTTACCACAGTTATTTCCCTTTGCGGTCACGTGGGTATTTGACGTATCAGTAGTACTTCCGAAATGTATGCATAATACGATTATTACACTTAATAGTTGAACAGACAACTTAGAACTCCAGTTAATTAGAGCACTGATATAAATATATGGGAGCTGTATAAATATAAGAATGACCTAGTTACAAACTACATACTGGAATGCGACAGTGGGTGACAAAATGGACATACTATGATTCAACCAATCAGCATACAAGAGGTGTGGCTTCGTTGAATTCAGAATATAACTCCCAAAGTGCACTTCCCTATTTGCCTGCGGTCATATCATCGTATAAGTTGTTTGCTATGCCAAACTATTAATGACCTCCAGCGGCATCCATTTGAACGTATCTACATACGCGTGTCATGGATTATTTGACCTCAAAATAAAGAATTAATTTCCACTCAAATCAGCATTTTGTAAAAAAGAAATTAACATTTAATTCCACATTTTTTCTGATTCTGGCTCGGCTGTCTATTTGACCGTGAATTACAACCGAATTACAACCGAATTCCCCACAGATAGTCATCGCCAACGATTGCAACCAACATATAAATAATCCAAGTATAACTAGGCGAAGGAAAAATAACGATTGACGTATATATTAAACGACCAAAACGAAGAAATTATGCAACAAATAAATGATGTCCGTAAATCCAAACGATATTATATACGAAACCTTTATCCACCAATCAGGTAAGCTGTACTACAGTACTGCTACGTTATAGCGGTTATTTTTACAGCGCCACCTCGCGCCAGTAGGACGCAGTAACATGAGAGATAAGCGATGACCAATTCATTGCCTGGCTCTGTATAGGTGTCAGATACGGTGCGATATGAGAAATATGAATATCACGAAAAATACATACAAACCGGAAATCGGTTATGGTCGCCTTTGTTGTTTTTAGAGCATTTTGAAGAAAATAAGTGATAGTGATGTGCGGATGCACAGGCTGATCTGGATCTACACTGGTCACAAAACCCATATGTCCCATTTTTCACTTACAGTCACATACAGAGCTTCTGAGCGTGTTTCTATCACCAATTAGAAAGTGCAAGTATATGTGGAAGAGAAAATGAGAAATATTATCACACATTGCAGGGAGTTGGAGGACCTGGAGCGAGATGAACAAGACGCAGACAAGGTGCTCATCCTGTCTGAGAAGACATCGGAGAAATGTAAACGTTGTAAAATGGGCATCAACGGGCCATTCCAGATTGTACACCCAAAGTAAGGGATAGTTATATCATGCTCTATGTGATGGAACAAATGCGTATTTGCTATAAAATTTTCACCAAGTTTTGACATTATTTACAGAAAATATTGTAAATTTTGTAAATACGGTAATATTTTTTGTTCAGATATCACACATCTACTTTAATACTGTCTGTTTCACGAAACCTGCCCAAATTTTACGGCTATATAAACAATGCAAAAACAAAGCCTTTATCAAGGAATTAGCTGACACTAATTTCTTGATAAATGCCTTGTGCCGAAACGTCAGAAGAGTGGGTTCTTGATTACTGAAATATTGTTTGACATATTATATTAATTCGGAAAGCTTGCAAAAATATAGAATTTCTGTTTTTATACACTAGTTATACACAAATTTCCATAAAAAATTAAAGCCTCAACCACCCACCCCATTTTATTCCAAACATTTTGATGAGAATCTACTACCAGTAATTAATGTCTCGTATTAACCCTTCCTATACTGTTGACAGAAATTGCCGTCTGCTGTTTTTCTATTTTGCTTTAATTCTTAACAAAAAACTGATTTTGACAACAAATGAGAATATTCTCCAGTGGAGACGATTCTCATGTGCTGTCAAAACCAAGTTTTTGTTGAGAAATATTGAAAATAAAACATTTCCAGCAGACAACAACATTTAATTCAGCGTAGTAAGGGTTAATGCATTCCTGTTCTTTACACAGATACATCCTACTAGAACTACGACTAGTCACGTTCAATGACATCAAAATCCACCCGGGACATTTCGTAGTCCTAGTGCACTCCCATGTCCCAGTCGCGACGCTACATCAAACCATCATCGAGGAGACTAGTATCGCGTCCACAAAGTTGTCTGTGTTCTACGACAAGTCACGTAGCCGAGAGGCTATGTTACCCATAGACAGGACACTGGAGGACTTGGGATATGAGGGTGATACGTACGATGATCCTGAGGATTTGACCTTGTATTATGATTATAAGGTAGAGTTTACAGATTGTCCCTTACTGCTGTGTGATCACTACTTTGGGCAGAAAGTCGAAGTGAAGTTGGATAAATTGGTGATGTACTAGTGGAATACATTTAGTTTTGACGAAAATTTCAAGAATTTATTTTCACTATTTATACAGCTACAATTGTAAGTTTTGGAAATCTGCGCCCATATCATTGTATAGCAGTCTGAGCATTTCTAGGAATTTGACTGGAGAAATGTAGCTTATGGTATTTGTTGCCAATCTAGCTACTGATCTATGGCTACAATTGTGTGGCCCGATAAGGATGCATAGACTGAATCATGTTTGTTATATTAGATGCAAAACTGGCGTCTCGCTGACTGGATGGTGCAGAGCAGATTCTGATCAGACTGTGCAGATGAGCAAGCTGATCTACGACAAGCATGAGCTTTTTGATAATATGCTCAGCAACGTTTATCAGCCTATGCCTAGATCTGAACTTTTTGTCTTTGCTACATGAAACTGTTGTTCAGTAGAAACTGAAGCCTGGATGACTACTGTCTGTTCCACGTTTTGCTGCCGACGAACATTTGGCCATTAAACACATTAAATCTAAAATATATTTAAAAGTAAGTACTTTTTCATCAATAACAAAAAAGTCACCCTCCCCAAAATGTTTTTGTTAAATTCCATAAAATATTGATTTTATTGCGAAAAACGATTTTGTCTATGGGAATTTAACATGGGGAGTCAATTTCCAAAATTTTGCGGAAAAAAAATTAAAAAATTGAAAATTGACTCCGAAACCTGACGAGATAGCTTGAAAATTGTGTAATTAAGAAAACAAAAGTTAGGTTTTGAAAATCGGCCCACAAATAAAAAAAATATTTAAAAAAAATCTATTTTTAGCCCCCATGTTAACTTCCCAAGGGAAAATCGTTTTGTTCGTAATAAAATCAATATTTGATGGAATTTCATCAAATAATTTTTTTTTTGGGAGGGTGACTTTTTTGTTATTAATGAAAAAGTACTTACTTTTAAATATTTTTTAGATTTAGTATGTTTAATAGTCAAAAGTTTGTCGGCAGCAAAACGTGGAACAGACAGTAGGTATATTTTATGCCGAGAATCTGCAATCTGCATATGGTTTTGTATTATTTACTGTGATATATTTATATTGGAGAGATATGTTATAGTCTATAGATGTTTTGGTGGAGCCAGAGCATTCAGTGTTATCCTTGTTCCATTCTGTCGAACTGGGGGTCGTTTCACTAAACTTTGTACGACTAAAATGTTCGTAAGTGCAAATTTAGGATCGTCTGAAAATTTCAGTTGATGGATTTACATTTATTGAGCATAGGCTGCGTATGCAGCCTATGCTCAATAAATGTAAATCCAATAATTGTTTACAAGAAAACATTGTTAAAGTGAAAGTTACAGACTACCATAATTTTGCACTTACGAAAATTTAGTCGTACGAAGTGTAGTGAAGCGGTCCCCAGTTTGATACAGTGCCACTTGTTGTAACTCGTAAGATTTAATCTTCATATGTAGCATCACTGCTCTATTTTAATTCTGAATCAATTTTTTATTCTTACCCTCCTGTCATTTTGATAATCTCCCCTTACATCTCTTCTGTGTACTATATTTAGTATTAAAGCAGTAGATGGGGCATTTGTCTGTGTTTCATAAACACACACTCTAGTTTTAGTGATATTCTATAATTTTATACATACATTTTGTGTTTAATAGCCACAATCTGATAAACCTGGACTTATTGCATGTCTGATCCATGTAGATCCTGATCAATCGGACAACTTTTACAGCCAAATATGTTGCATTGTTCACTAAAGATTTAATTGATGATTAGTTGACTGAATTGTGAACAGTGTATACCCTGACCAGCCTGTGCGCAGGCTGGTCCCGGTCTACACTGGTCACAAAAGTGATAAGCCCAGTTTTGTAAGATTGTAGTAATATATTTATGTGATATGCTCTTTCTGCGTTTTTATGCTCCCCAAAAAAATGTTTTTCGGGGGAACATATAGTTACCGCTTTGTCCGCCGTCTGCCGTCCGCCGTCCGAGTTTTATGTTAAAAGTTATCAAATTGCTATATCTGTGACTGCTTGGGATATCAATTTGAAACTTCATATACACATTGATCACCATCCATATTTTCATTGTATACCCTACCCTACCCTACCCTACCCTACCCTACCCTACCCTACCCTACCCTACCCTACCCTACCCTACCCTACCCTACCCTACCCTACCCATGCTGCCCAGGAACCCAAGGTCAAATTAAAAAAAAATTAAGCTTACGTTAAACTTTTTCAAATTGTTATCTCTGTGACCGCTTGCAATATCAACTTGAAACATAATATACACATTGATCACCATTTGTTGTGATTAATAAGCCTACTACAATGTATACCAATACCCAGGGTCAAGGACTTTCAATTTTAATGCTGGCGTCATCGGGGAGCATTTGTCGGATTTACCGACCATCTAGTTTATTATGTACACGCATTTTACATGTAACTGGGAAATTAAACTAAATCATGGACAGATGATGGACATTGAAAGTTTTTGTTTTAATTACAGTGAAACCTCTCTAAACCGGACACCCTGGGTGGTTCCCAGGGTGTCCGGCTTAGAGAGGTTTCACTGTAAATCAGGCATTTGATCATTCTGAGCCATAGCTATGTGCTATGCGATCATGAACAGACATTATCACCTGAGATAAATGACCAAGAAACATTTTGTGCCTACTGAGTGGGCATGCACCTTAAACATTGACTGATCAGGGTATATACTGATTAGAAATATAATAAATGGCAGGTACGTTACTGATGGATTGGCTAACAGTGCAGGTCCTGCGGGCCATTTCACTAAACTTCATACACTAAAATTTTCATCATAAGTGTACAATTATGATAGTCCGTAAATTTCACATTAACACTGTTTTCTTGTAAACAATTATCGGATTTACATTTATTGAGCATAGGCTGCATATGCAGCCTATGCTCAATAAATGTAAATCCATCAATTGAAATTTCCACACGATCCTAAATTTTCACTTACGAACATTTTAGTTGAACGAAGTTTAGTGAAACGGGCCCCTGATCAGATTGTGGGTACAGTATGCGCAGGTTGATATGGAACTACACTGGTCGCAAAACTCATTAGCCCCTTTATCCAGTCACAGCCACATTGTGGGTGCAAAACTATTTGTGTTATAGCCATTTTCAGAATTTGGCATTTGGAACCATTCTCGCCCCTGTTTATGGATAATTACATGTTTGCTTGATAGCACATTGCAGACCTGGGGGCCGTTTCACTAAACGTTGTACGACTTAAATATTTGTAAGTGCAAAATCATGATAGTCTGTAAATTTCACATTAGCAATGTTTTCTTGTAAATAATTATTGGATTTACATTTATTGAGCATATGCTCAATAAATGTAAATCCATCAATTGAAATTTCCAGACAATCCGAAATTGGCACTTACAAACTTCTCAGTCATACGAAGTTTACTGAAACGGGCCCCTGATCTCTATCAATAGATTTGCAAAGGGAATAACTCGTTACGATCCCCATTAAAAAGGCATATGCAGCCTATGCTCAATAAATGTAAGTCCATCAATTGAAATTTCCAGAAGATCTTAAATTTGCACTTACGAACATGTATGTTGTACGAAGTTTAGTGAAATGGGCCACTGTAAGTAATCAGGCACATTTTTGAGGAAGGATACTGTAGTTTATCCAGTCATAGCACAGCACATTTCGGTGCCGACTTTGCCTGTTGACTGACTGGCAAACATTGATCAGATCAGACTGTTGGAACTGTTAAAAGATGTAAGGTTGGATTTGTTAAAATATCATCCATTTCAAGTATTGTTTATAGTTGTGCTGTCAATCAGAAACATTATAAATCTTTTTCATCAGGCACCTAGCTGTGCAATGAGCAAATATAAGGTTCGACCATGCCCAGCCATGGGTAAACATTTGCCGTGGCACAAGGGAACTGTTTGAATCCGCGGCCTACGGCCTTGGGGTTCAAACAGTTCCCTCGTGCCACGGCAAACGTTTACCCATGGCTGGACATGGTCTAACATTATTGTTACATTTCCATCGAAAATATCGTGTAATTTGAGCATAAATGCAGCTACTTTCGCTACTTTGATCACCCGTTTCATTCAAACAGCTGATTTACATATACATATTCCTGTGCCGCAGTACACGTCGCGTGATGTAGCCGCATCAATTTCAAAATTCACATGTATTACGTACGTGTTGGCTTGGCCCCGGAATGAGCATTGTCTACAGCCATGGTCAAACAGCATGCGCTGTATGTTTGAACACAGCTCTGAGCGGTGTCAAATAACAGCAGTCGTGTAACAATACATGGCAACCAATAAAAACAAGAAATCGGTAACTGATGGACCCTTCAAAACTTGCACACATTTCTAAGTCATTTGACCTTGAGCACAGGGCCGCATGGGTGGGCTATAGAATGAAAATATGGATGATGACAATTGACAAATAAGCATATTTAATTTCAAGCCAATCCGACTACAGAGATAGTAGGTACCCGAATACACAAATCTCGGACAGACAGACACGCAGACATACAGATGGCAAGATGGACGGACAGACAGGGTGGCAGCTATATCTTCCCCTAAAAAATGTTCGGGCTACATAAAAATGATTAACACAAAACTTCTGTCTGTATCGCTGTTACAGACAGAAATTTTGGGTTAAAAAAATGATATACAGGTATTAGTGCTGATGCACTGCAACATGGTGGGGGGCAGGTGGGAGCACGCGATGGGTAATTTAACGATCGGGGTTCATCCTTACCGGAATCCCGACTGGAGGCCTGGTTTGGCCATCACATACGTCGTTGGCATTTTGTATGTGACAGTTGAATCTGGTTATACCCCTTATGTGAGTATTACGATATTCGTAATCCTATTTTAGGGAAGGGGCCAAGTGACTTTGGTGTGGTATGGACCTGGCACCAGGTCGGGTTATTCTAATTTCAGGGCTGAATATATTTGTTCTCGATGTAAATATTCCGTTCTGATTAATGGGATCGAACCCGTTTGCCCGGCCTTACATGACCTTATCTGTTGATAGGCCATTAAACACTAATAAACAAACAAACAAACACTACAATATGGTCAATTCGATTTTGAAGACTACTATCACTGACATTATATTCATTGAACAACACGTGATGGTCCTGAATAATGTCAGATGCAATGTAACCAAGCCCACCTTTGTTTCAACATAAACAACACAGCACTTACACATGGTATAAAATCAAGGTACATGATCACGTGGTTACGACAACAACAACAATGTCTGAAAGAGTTGAAAGTGCGCCCATTCCAAAGGAAATATTATTTGATATGTTCCTTAATATGCAACGGATTTTGATGAAATATGGTGCAACAAACGCGTCTTCATGACCAGGCATTTGGTGGTCTTGGGACTTACCTGTGTCGTTTTTGCGAAGAATCGATTTCCGTTTCAGTATTGAAAGTAAACACGGAAATCGATTCTTCACAAAAACGACAGACGTTTGGGCCAAAGTACCGAGACCACCAAATGCAGCTTAACAAGATGCATTTGATGTGCCATATTTCATTAAGATCCATTACATGATAAGGACAATATAACAGAATACGTACCTTGAATCGGAGGCGCTGCTGGAAGTTTCAGTAATTTTTGTTGTTGTTATAACCACGTGATCATGCACCTTGAAAATGTTACATGATAATAGAGAAGATCAGTATAGTGTCCTTTGATTTCAAGTTTATGAGGTAAGGCAAGGAAATGCGTAGGAATTCTGAGGCTCGTCAGATAAACTTGATGTCAACAGAAACTAGGCTGGTATTCTATTTCTCAGGTAACATTTTGCACTAGTTCATTATAGGAATGAATGGCCTTTTTGTGGAATTTATCGGGGTATAAAGTTGGAAAAGTCGCGGGAATACTGGACGAAGCGATAAACAATTACAATTTTCGAAAAAAAAAAGAAAAAAAAAAAGATTTTCTTTTTTTTTTCTTTTTTTTTTCCGAAAATTGTAATTTTTTAAGGCCTCGTTCAGTATTCCCACGACTTTTCCAAGTTTATATCCCGGATAAATCCAACAAAAAGGCCATTCATTCCTTATAATTCCAGCATTTGAAATAAATTCATCAAGAAAATGTGTTTATTTTGACAGACGGCAGCCATTTGTTTACATTGACAGCACTGACAGCGCACCTGTAGAAAGTAGTTCGGCGTGGGAGTTTACTGGGATATAAATTTTGGACAGAGACGATCAAATGTTAGGGAATTGTGTAAATATTTTTGTGCTGGAATTATGGTCAAATATAAAATAAGCTTTCCACAATAATATGTTTAACAATTATGCAAAAACCAGGAACCCACTTTGTTCAACATATAATATGGAAAAGTGGGTTCTTGGTTTTTGCAGAATTGCTCAACATATAATATGGAAAAGTGGGTTCCTGTTTTTAGCTCACCTCCGTCGTCCGTCGTCCGTGAACATTTTCAAACGTCTTCTCCTCAGTAACCATTGGGCCTATAGTCACCAAACTTCATGGTCATGGTCCTTAGGTAGGGGGACTACAAAATTGTTAAAATGACGTCATTATGTAATCCAAGATGGCCGCCGTCTAAAAATAGCACAAATTCTTCAAAAATCTTCTTCTCAAGAACCGCCAGCCAGATTTCGACAAAACTTGGTAGGAATGATCGATGTACAATGCTCTTTCAAAGTTGTTAAAATGGTGACCCCAGCCCCGGGGTCTAAAAAAAAAGTGGGCGTGGTCCCTATGTGGGGCAAATTGGGGTCCAATTTTATTTTTGACTGAATATGGTCATGTCATATATCAAATTGAAGGTATCAATGAGGCGATCACTCTGGTGCATTTTTTGTCGAAATTGGATGGTTATGTCATCCAAGATGGCCACCGAAAGGTCAAAATGTCGTTCTTTTATTAGAGATTTCAAAATTCTTCTTCACATGAACCTCTTAGCCCATGGTAGCCAAACTTAAAAGTTATGGTCCATGGGTGAAGCCTTTTCAGATTTGTTAAAATGGAGGTCATCGCTAATCCAAGATGGCCGTCGTCTAAAAATAGCATAAATTCTTAAAAAATCTTCTTCTCATAAACCACTAGCCGGATTACGACGAAACTTGGTAGGAATGATCGATGTACAATGCTCTTTCAAAGTTGTTAAAATGGTGACCCCTGGGGAAAAATGGGCGTCAAAAATGGGCTGGCCTGTGGGGTCAAATTGGGGTCCAATTTTATTTTTGACCGAATATGGTCATGTTATATATCAAATCGAAGGTATCAATGAGGCGATCACTCTGGTACATTTTTTGTCGAAATCGGATTGTTATGTCATCCAAGATGGCCGCCGAAATGTCAAAAGGTCGTTCTTTTATTAGAGATTTCAAAATTCTTCTTCACATGAAGCACTTGGCCCATGGTAGCCAAACTTAACAGTTATGGTCCATGGGTGAAGCCTTTTCAGATTTGTTAAAATGGAGGTCATCGCTAATCCAAGATGGCCGCCATCTAAAAATAGCATAAATTCTTAAAAAAATCTTCTTCTCATGGACCGCTGGCCGAATTTCGACTAAACTTGGTAGTAATGATCGATTTACAATGCTCTTTCAAAGTTGTGAAAATGGTGACCCCGGGGTCAAAAATGGGCATGTCATCCATGATGGCCACCAAAAGGTCCATTTATTCAAGATTTTGAACTTCTTTTTCTCAGGAACCACATGGCCGATGCTGGCCAAACTTCATAGTAAGTTAAGATCCTTGGGTGAAGCATTTTCAGATTTGGTAAAATGAGTGTCATCGCTTAATCCAAGATGACCGCCATCTAAAAATAGCACAATTTTTTTAAAACACATGAACTCACTGTCACATTCTCCTCTAGTGTTCATGGAGTCAGGTGAGCGAATTAGGGCCATCATGGCCCTCTTGTTTGCAGAATTGTTCAACATATAAATATAAAATAGTTTGCATTGAAAAGAACGTGGACTTGTTTATGTTGCGTCATTACTCTGATGTCATTTGGTAACACCATGTGACACCATTAGACCAATGAATTGTCAGTTTTCACTTTGTTGTAACCTGTATGTTTGTATCGGATCAATGCCTGATACAACAATATGTTATTAGTCAAAACATTTTCGGTCAATACAGGGCAGGTTACCTGATAAAATCAAATACCAAGCTAGTGCATTTTGGTATCATGTTTGTTAAGCTTTGGTTATGGCCAGGTCTGATCAACTGGCATTACTTTTGGATGATATGAGTTAAATAAGACATGATATATAGCTGTTACTGTAGAAATTGGGCTTATGTTTTTTGTGCGACCAGTGCAGATCCAGATCAGCCTGTGTATCCGCACAGTCTGATCAGGATCTGCACAGTTCGTCATTTCATCAATGAAACACACCGGCTTCCAAACCCGTTTGCCCGGCCTTACATGACCTTAGCTGTTGATAGGCCGTTAAACACTAATAAACAAACAAACAAACCAACCAGCAATATAAATTGTTATCAGGCTAGAGGAGTATGTTATGTAGTCACATGTGCCCCATTTCTCCAATCACAGAGGCATTACTAATAATGGAGAGATGAGATGAAATTGTTAGCTGTAATTCTGCACATCACACATCAATTGTCTGTGCCGTTGCACTAATATTACCCGTTGCGTCCGTCAAAGAAAACTTCACTGGCTGTCTTGGAGTCGAAGCACACAACAATCCACTGGCGAATATGTTGGAGAATTCATCCCTGTCCAAAAACCTGAGTGAACCAGCTGGAGACTCTGATGGTGATGATGAAGAGGAGTGTGTAAATGAACTACATATCGAAATCCGTTCTCGGCGGTCTGACTTTTCCTCGTAACTCGTCATCAGCTTAGCTGGCGTTGTCTGATTGCGTGACACAAAGACATAACCCCCCATCTTGTCCTTATGCTTTCCTTTACGCTTATTTTTATCGTTCTGAATTTGTTCTTTGGTATAGTTGTTGTGTGCTTTAACCTTTGTTTGGTTGTAGTATTTGTCTGTGTATTTTTCATCACAATCTTCATTTTCACCAATGTTTTCCCTGTTTGCTCGGTTGGTGTAGTATTTCCTGTGCTTGTCTGGTTGACTGTGTACTTGGTACTTGTCATACTGTGAGTTTAAGCATTTCTTCTGTATTTTTTCCGAGCTGTCATTGTCTTCAGAAGTTGATGGCCTTTCACCTTGCAACGGCTCCATTGCTGGGAATATATAAAATAGTGTCAGCCATGTGATTTTGTAACTACTGTCTGTTCCACGTTTTTCTGCCGACGAACTTTTGGCTATTAAACACATTAAATCTAAAAAATATTTAAAAGTAAGTACTTTTTCATCAATAACAAAAAAGTCACCCTCCCCAAAAAATGTTGTTTCATGAATTTCTATCAAATATTAATTTTATTTCGAAAAAAACATACTGTGACAGTGTCAATATTTTTGCTCCAAAATGCGCCAGAACGCAAGAAATGTGATGTACATTTCAAAAAAATTCCAGGGGCCCTAGCGCTATCACGAATGCTCGTTTGATAATATAGTCAAGTATTGCAAAATAGTTACGCCCCCCCCCCCCCCCCCCTAATCCGGAATCCTGAATCCGCGCCTGATTGGGGGTTAACAATATTATTTTTTTTATTTGTGGACCGATTCCAACTTTTGTTTTCTTAGTTACATTATTTTCAAAGCTATCTCGCCAGGTTTCGGAGTCAATTTCCAAATTGTTATGCCACTGGGTTTCGAAGAAACGGGTGGCATATAGTGTTTGGACCGTCCGTCTGTCCGGACGTCCCGTCACACTTTTCGGTTAAGCACTTTGTCACAGTTTCTCAAATATGCTGCAGGTGGCATCCGCGTTCGACAGACGCATTTCTTGTTTTGTTTTTTGATACTTCAGGATCCTTCAGGATAAAAAAAATATAAAAATTTGGAAATTGACTCCCCATTTTAAATTCCCATAGGAAAATCGTTTTTTCGCAATAAAATCAATATTTTTGTTATTGATAAAAAAGTATTTACTTTTAAATATTTTTTAGATTTAATGTGTTTAATGGCCAAATGTTCGTCGGCAGCAAAACGTGGAACAGACAGTAAGTAGATGTATGATATCTCGGAAAACATGTTTATAAAATTTACAATACTTTCCATAAATGATTTCAAAAGTTGATGAAATATATTCTGACAGAACAAATGCGCATTTGTTATAAATTTTTCACCAACTTTTGACATCATTTACAGAAAATATCGAAAATTTTGTAAATAATATTTTTCATGAGATATCTATCACGCACACCTACTTACTGCCTGTTTCACGAAAACCTACCCAAATTGTACGGCTATATAAACAACGCAATTTTTTTATATTTTTTTATAATATTAAATTTTATCGACATTTAAAAACGAGCCTTCTTTTTATTTCGTGAAAATTTGTTCCATATTGATTTTGTTACAAAAAAACAATTTCCCCTTGTAAGCTTTACGCAATAACCAGGTATCCACTTTTCCAACGTTTCGGCACGAGGCCTTTATCAAGCAATTAGTTTCTACTAAACGCTAAGCGGCATCAATTTTAGATTTCACAATTTGAACTTGGTGCAAGGTTGATTAAGCACAGTGCAACCTCAACCAATGAACCGTCTTATTTTCAGCATGATATTCCAACTCTTTTCTGATTGGGTTTATCCTAGAACAAAGCCAATCCACATACAATAGACAAATTCAAAATTTGGAAGAAGGGCCTAGGTTCTGTAGCTGATTGCACCAAAATTGCAAAGTATTCTTATCTTGCTAAGTACACTTTGAGGGAGAAATTTTCAATTTAAGGATAAATTTATTAATTTTTATTATACTGAGTTAATTACATTATCACAGCCATTTTGGCTGTGATAATGTAATAAATTCAGTATGATAATTCTGCATAATTTTAATCATCAAATATATGCAGTCGTTAGTTCCATATGAAATAATGCATTTCGGGAAAACTAAATGATTACTCCCTCAAAGTACACTTTGCTAGATAAGTATGCTTTGCAATTTTGGTGAAATAGGCTACAGCTCTGATGTAAATTTTGTTTGGTGCATGACTCAGGCTCAACAAACCATTTATTTGTGATTTTTAATTGAATTACGAGGACATGCTCATACAGGTGTTGGACATGTTGGCTTTGCGAGATAAACATTGATACGATGTACTTTAGCCTATCAATGAAGTTAGAATCAAGTACTGTTGCTGAACAAACCAAGATAAACCATGGTGTATATTGTTGCCATATTTGTCATGTCAATATGGTTATCTTGATGTAGTGACTATGGATATGCGGCTGTTACTGGAGAAAATGAGTTTAAGGCTTTGCGCTCATCGGTGTATATAGGATACTAATTCAAATGTAGAAAAAATCTAAACATTTGTTTAATATTTTATTCAATTTCCACGAAAGTGTGTGTTTTGACCTCTCATTTGAAACGTCTCGGCAAGACAGTTAAACTGAGTGCTGTCAACATATTCATCCATGCAGAAATAAGCAAAATAGTTGTATCCTCTTCATGAAATGGTTAACCCACAGACCATACAGCAAATATTTGCAATCAATGTAGATCCAGATGAGCCGACCAGGGATTCCGCTGGGGAAAATAAAAAAATCGCCACTTCAAAAAAAAATAAAAAATAAATAAATAAATGAATAACCAATAGGATAAAAATAAACAATTGGCGATAAAAAAAAATACAATTTCTTTTTTCGAAAATTGTAATTTTTTATCGCCAATTGCGAAAGTGCCGATCGCCAGCGGAATCCCTGGCCGACTTATTGTAACAAGCCGTCTCAACAGGATCTGCAGTGTTTGTCATTATTTTTCCGATATTTTTCAAAAATGCCCTGTATCTAATTCATGCAGAAATGAGCATGGAACTATCAGTGTCCGATATTTAGGGGTGAAAGGGTTAACATATGTTTTATACACTCAAATATACATGGTAGCTGTCTGAAGACTTGAGTATCCAGCACAACTCCTGAGATCTGGGAAAGAGATGAAAAAAGCTGAGATTCAGGCTTAAATCTGGCTGTGACTGGAGAAATGGGGCTTATATGATTGGCGACCACTGTAGATGCGCATCTTATCCGTGCATCCACAAAGTCTGATCAGGATCTGCACTGTTCGCATCCATCAACGTTCATGTGCCTAAAAAGTGCTATATATCTTTATTAGGCTACAGGTTTGCACCATTTGATCATCGGGAGCTACACTGGTCAAACATCCCATAAGCTCTGTTTCTCCAGTCACAGACACAAATGAGCTAACTTAAAATGTATATGCTTCATATACCAAGGTGTATGATCACGTGGTACTAACAACAACAACAAGTACTGAAACTTCCAGAATCCATCCGATTGAAAGTACTATTCTTTTATATTGTCCTTATTACCGAACAGATTTTGATGAAATATGGCGCATCAAACGCGTCTTGTCAAGCTGCATTTGGTGGTCTCTGTATTTTCGCCCAAACTTCTGTAGTTTTTGCGAAGAATTGATTTCCGTGTCTACGGAAATTGATTCTTTGCAAAATCGACATAAGTCTGTGCCAAACTCCCTGGACCACAAAATGCATCTCATGAAGACGCGTTTGCTGTGCCATATTTCATCAAAATCCGTTGCATATTAAGGAAACTATCAACTAATACTTACATTGGAGTGGGCGTCGTTGTTGTTGTTGTAACCACGTGATCATGCACCTTGTATACATGGTCACTAAGATGCCTGAAGACCTGAGAAGAAAAACAGCTGAAGTTCAGGCTTAAATATGGAGATTTGGCTGACTTGATTTACCTTGAACGGACATAAAACAACAACCAATCAGTTTACCTGATTTAGAATGCTCCATCCTGTTATTCCTGTGCCTGCGGACAATGTAGACAACGGCCATGGTGAGTACAATGGCACCGACAAACACACAGACGGCCACTATAGCCAGGATGATCGACGTCGATAGTTCCCCTGGGCCGGAGCTGGAACTGCCTGAAATATGGTCCCAACCACGAAATTACTGTCTGTTCCACGTTTTGCTGCCGACGAACATTTGGCCTTTAAGCACATTAAATCTAAAATTTAAAAGTAAGTACTTTTTCATCAATAACAAAAAAGTCACCCTCCCCAACAAGTTATTTGTTGAAATTCCATCAAATATTGATTTTATTGCGGAAAAACGATTTTTCTATGGGAATTTAACTTGGGGAGTCAATTTCCTTTTTTTTTGGTTTTTTGATCCGGATCAAAAAACGAAACATTTTGGAAATTGACTCCGAAACCTGGCGAGATGGCTTGAAAATGATGTAACTAAGAAAACAAGTTAGATTTTGAAAGTTGGTCCACAAATAATTTTATTTTTTTAAATCTATTTTTTAGCCCCCATGTTAAATTCCCATAGGAAAATCGTTTTTTCGCAATAAAATCAATATTTGAATTTCATTAAAAAAAATTTTTGGGGGAGGGTGACTTTTTTGCTATTGATAAAAAAAGTACTTACTTTTAAATATTTTTTAGAGTTAATGTGTTTAATAGCCAAAAGTTCGTCGGCAGCAAAACGTGGAACAGACAGACAGTACTTTTATTGACCACAATCAGTCGGGTCAAACCGTGGGGTTACAAAAACTGCTGACTACGCGCCGGTTATTCATAATTATAATACTAGTACTTTTAGGGAAAGGGGTCAAGTGATTTTGGTGTGGTATGGACCACATACTAGTTATCAGAACCAGTTGACATTACTAGTGCCCGTTATACATATATAATCATTTAATAATATTTATTTTACTGATCATGCTGATACTGTTGGTTTCCGATAAATTGGCAAAGGCACGTGACGTCACGGGGTCAGCGGACTATGTCTATTATAGCTTTCTAGGGATGTAGCCGTTTGCAGCCATTTTAGGTGGCCGAATCGACGCCTTATCTAGAGCAATTTAGAGCTTGAAAATGCATGCTCCCGATAGCTTAGGAGATAATTTAAATTACCAACTGGTTGACTGGTGAAACAGGCGATTGAAAACCACAATACATGCGGCCGTCCTTAAAAAATTGTTTGTTTCCTGTAACCCGACCCAGAATTTTAGAAGTGGGTCGGTCGGTAGGCAATTTCTTTTTTTTTCTGTCACATGACATATTGAATTTAAAAATTATTAATATTAAAAAGGTACAATATTTTAACACTTGCATTGCAAGTGTTAAAATATTGTACCTTTTTAATATTAATAATTTTTAAATTCAATATTGCAAGTCTTGCAATAAAAGTATGTCAATTGCTGTATGTGTTGTTGTATGAACATGTATGCCATTTAAGGCCAGAGATTATATTAACCCTTTTAACCCACTGTAGCACTAAATTGAAGAAAAAAAACAAAAATTGTAAAAAAAATAATAATAAAAAATTGTAAACGAAATTGCAAAACAAAAAATCGGGTCGCACCGTTTTTAGCGGGTCGGTCGGGTTACAGGAAACGGAGATATAATTATGGATGGCCTGCCATATTTGTAAATGTAAAACGTTTCGATGGTTGATTCATTTTGATTGCCCAGTCGTCCGCAAGCTTAGCATTATCATGATTATTGTCCGCACACGGCTCAGATGGTAGAGCGCTCGGTAAATGCATTCGACCTTCGTTCCTTTTGTGCGAGTTCGAGCCTCGGACAAATTATTATTTTTGTATTCATATAACGGATTCAACGATTTCACACTTTTACGAAAATGTGTTAGATAGAGTTTGACAAAAGGGTACTTGTGACGTGTGCACTGGGTTTACAGCGTCACAGATCAGGATGCACATCACTCGGTCAGATCAGGGCATACAGTGTTCACAATTAATTTACTGAATAAATATTTCACTATCAAACAACGTGAAACAAACGATGTAGACACATTCTAAAATTGTCCCCAGTAGGTATTTCATAGAAACGACAGTACGGGGATGGGGGACTCTTGGGGACTTCAAATATACACATCCTCGGGGTTCTTGGCCTCCTAATTCCCGGCCCCTGGAAATGTTTGACTGTAAATACACCCCACACATATGTCCGCCGCCCCATATATACACCGTCATGTGATTTTTTTCCCGTCACCTGTGGTTTCGAACCTACAACCCTCAACGTTGTTACCACTACGCTATATGTATCAGATACGAAATGTATGTATTGGTCACAGGTTGATATCGGTGCACGTATAATATAAACTGCTTGTATGTTCTAAAATTAGATAATGAAACGCAGGTGCATCGTTAACGATTAATATAGACGTGCTCATGCATGCATTTCCAATGAGCACTTGACTATGTTGGTGTGATACATATACGATTCGAGTGCATGTGCTCACTATTTTCTTTTTCAGCAAATACCTAACAACAAAAGTGACAACGTGATTCAAAATGTGCCTGAACGTTACTTGAATACATTTCGGGCCAACATTGCTGACATGCATGCTACATCGTCATGCTAATATCAGTTTTGCATTTCTAATACACCTACTTTACCTATTATGGTTCAATTATATGGTATCTCCTGTGACCTTTGCCTTTGCCACTTTATCGGAATTCAACAGTAGTGACTCGCGGTGGTATCAGGTTATTTTCATATGCAAATGAGGCATGATATTTTGTAATTATTTATACTAATTAAATGCGTCACCTGAAAAAATAATATTTTCGACATATTATAAAGTATGATCATTGCACATCAAACAATAAATACAGAGAATAATTAGTATTATTATATGACTAAGTATTTCAGTCATTCTCATTGGCCGAAACATGACCACGTGATTATATACAAATTGAATGTAGACCTCTGAACGGTTTGTTTACACGAATAAGCACTATTGGACCGCGAGACCGGTCCGAGATGTGTTTATTCATGTAAACAAACCTATTGTTCACCTCCATAGAGCGCATGCGTAAATTGTTTTTTTTTTTGGGGGGGGGGGGGGCCCTAAAATTTAAAAAAAAAAATTTTTTTTAAATAATTATTGAAAATTGTGTGAAACCAAAACAAAGTGAACAAATTTGTTTTCGGCCGGATATTTTGAAAAAAAATATTGGCCAGAAATATTGGAAAAAAGTGTCATATAATAAATCAATTATAGTCTTTTGAGTCGGTGTACATGAGATTTACGGACCTTTGACTGTTCGATGGTCCGTAAATCTCATGTACACCTCCTCAAAAGACAATAATTGTATAATGTCCATTAACATTTTAA
Organism: Conchocele bisecta; assembly: GCA_029237695.1. Taxonomy (NCBI): domain Eukaryota; kingdom Metazoa; phylum Mollusca; class Bivalvia; order Lucinida; family Thyasiridae; genus Conchocele; species Conchocele bisecta. The sequence goes on along the minus strand of CM055265.1, from coordinate 120,471,310 downwards.
AAGTGTTATCAGTGTGGGAAATAGTTTGTCTGATATAAAATGTATAATACATTAATAATGCCAAACAATACGTGGTGCAATGGTGAATGAATGTTTATTTTGCCAGAAAATGTTATATCTACAGGTTGTACAAAACTATCTGTCTCCCTGTGTAATATAATCTGGCATTGTGTGCCTACAGAGTGGGGCATATGTGTTTACATTTTCCAGATCGTGTCAAAATCGCTTCAGTAATTGCTGAGATGTTAAATGAAGTAGATAGATAGATATTTGTTTATTTACGTCTCATCACATGTACACATAATACATACATATCACACAGTTATTTACAATTATCAATCAGTACACGTCCCATTCTAATTAGAATTACAAGAGACGGTGACACCATATAACCCAGTGCTAATAACAAAAAGCATAAAACATTAAGGTTACTGGAGTGGACCACTAAAATCACAGTATGCAGCCTATGTTTAATAAATGTAAATCCATCAATTGGAATTTCCAGACGATCCTAAATTTGCACTTACGAACATTATAGCCGTACGGAATTTAGTGAAACGGCCCCAGGACCTACCTGAACACGAGCGTTCATCCTCCCCACGTGGACAGTCGGGACTGCCGTTACAATAGAGGGTGAGGGGGATACACCGTCCGTCCGAGCACTCGAACGTCATGTCGTACTCACACGCTGCAATTGGCACATTGTTTGATTGATAGCGAGTCAACCGACAGACTACCGATTGAGGTTTTACGCCTGTTCTACAGTAAGGTATTACATAAACAGAAATGCACCTGTATCGGGGGTTTATTTTGTAAAGTCCTATTTAATTTATTGTAAAATTTTACTGTAAAATTTTACTGTAAATAAAAATGTTATTTTACTTTAAAATCAATTATTGCTCCATAAGAGTATGACATTAACACGGGTCAGGGATTCCGCTGGGGAAAATAAAAAAATCGCCACTACAAAAACAAAAACAATTTTATTTTTTTTTTTCGAAATTTGTAATTTTTTATTGCCAATTGTTTATTTTTATCGCCAATTGCGAAAGTGGCGATCGCCAGAGGAACCCCTACCTGAGACCAAGGTCGAACAAACTGATTGTTTTCTTTACTCCCTCCTATAACACAAGAACAATTGTTTAGCTTATTTAGTTTCACTTATTACTGCTTTTATGTATATTTAATGTATTTATATACTTTGGGACCGTTTCACTAAACTTCGTACGACTAAAATGTTCGTAAGTGCAAATTTAGGATCGTCTGGAAATTTCAATTGATGGATTTACATTTATTGAGCATAGGCTGCATATGCAGCCTATGCTCAATAAATGCAAATACAATAATTGATTACACGAAAACATTGTTAATGTGAAATTTACAGACTATCATAATGTTGTGCTTACGACCATTTACGAACATTTTTAGTCGTACGAAGTTTAGTGAAACGGTCTCCTTGATACCAACCTGTGGACATTAAGAAAGATTATACGTATATGTATATGAGGTGCAGTCTTACAGTTCTCAGATCTTCTTGATAATACGTTTATTATAATTGCCCCATTGTTCATCTGTATAGCGTGCTTACATGAGTGACGTTTTCATAAATATCACATGTGGCTGTGACTGAAGAATATGGGCTTATGTGGTTTATGACCAGTGTAGCTCCTGTAGCCGATTTCATCAAAATTGCAAAGTATACTTATCTAGCTAAGTATACTTTGAATGAGGGAGTAATCATTTATTTTCCCCGAAATGCATTATTTCATAAAGAACTGACCACTGCATATATTTGATGATTAAAACTATGCAGAATTATTATACTGAATTTATTGCATTATCACAGCCAGATTGGCTGTGATAATGTAATAAATTCAGTATAATAAAAAATAATAAATTTATCCTAACATTTAAAATTTCTCCCTCAAAGTATACTTTGCTAGATAAGTATACTTTGCAATGTTGGTGAAATAGGATACAGGTCAAGTAGAACACTCCTGTAGCCTGATACAAATATATATTCCGTGTTAGAAGCATGACGGGTGTTTTATTGATGGAATGGCGAACAGTGCAGATCATGGTCAGGCTGGATCTCCACTGGTCGCAGAATCCATAAACCTCATTTCTCCAGTGACAGCCACATATCAGAGCAACGCAAATTTGAGATTCGAGTGATGTCATAAGCACATCATCATGCATTGAGGCCACACTGATCACCTAACATATTTTCTGTAGCTGTCTCGTATACATAAATTATTTGCTTTATGAAATTATGAAATTAACTGTGAGCAGCAATCCTTTATACGAGACAAGTCGTGTGAATGTGTACCTAAGATGTAAAACAATATTTACAGAAACTGTGATATATTCTGTAAATGACTTCGAAAGTGGACAAAATATCCATAGCAAGTGCAGAATTCTATTTCACATTTGCTCTGAAAATTTCGCAAATTTTCGACATAATTTACTAAAAATATAAATTTTGTAAATATCTTTCATGAAAATAGCACCGTGAGTGACATCTTAGGAACAACATACCTTCAAGGTGTATGATCACGTGGTACTAACAACAACAACAAGTACCGATTTATAGTGTCCTTATTACGTAACGGATTTTGATGTAATATGGCGCATCAAACGCGTCTTGTTAAGCTGCATTTGGCGGTCTCTTTATTTTCGCCCAAACTTGTGTCGTTTTGCGAAGAATCGATTTCCGTGTCTCCGATTTCCGTGTCTGCCTCCAAATCCGTTGCATATTAAGGAAAATATCAAATAATACTTATTTTGGAGTGGGTGAAATTGTTGTTGTTGTAACCACGTGATCATGCATCTTGACCTTGTGTCATAGTTTACGTCATAAACTTATGGAATCCTATATACTTACGACACCTGTCGGTGACGGGGACACATATAGCACGGGAACACAGCTTGAAGGCGTGCGGATGGTCCCGACAATCCTGGTAGCTGTAGTGAACCTTCATCTTCACCCGCTATATGGAATACAGTGAAATACCGATATAGCGACTCGCAGTACACACCTGTTGCCTGATAGTGATCTATATTTGTGACTGGAGAAATATGACTCGTGTGATTTATGGCCATGGTAGCTCCTGATCAAAGAGAACACTCCGGTAGCCTGATAGCGATCTAAATGTGTGGCTGTGACTTAAGAAATGGGGCTTATGGGATTTGTGATCAGTGTAGCTCCTGATAAAATAGCACACTCCTGTAGCCTGATAGTGAACTATAATGTATTTATGGCCATGGTAGCTCCTGATCAAAAGAGAACACTCCGGTAGCCTGATAGCGATCTATATTTGTGGATGTGACTGGAGAAATGGGGCTTATGTGAGTGTTGATCAGTGTAGCACCTGCTCAAATAGCACACTCCTGTAGCCTTTGAACGATCTATATTGCTTCTTAGAAGAATGACGGGTGTTTCATTGATGGAATCACGGGCCAACGGTGCAGATCCTGATCAGACTGCTATTTTCGCTATTGTGTGTGGCACGTGGGAGCATGTGATGGGTAACTGAACGATCGTGGTTCATCCCTGTCGGAATCCGCAAAGTTTGATGGATTTACATGTATTGAGCATAGGCTGCATATGCATTTACATTTATTGAGCATAGGCTGCATATGCAGCCTATGCTCAATAAATGTAAATCCAATAATTGTTTACAAGAAAACATTTTGAATCTGGTTATACCCGTTATGTGAGTATAACCCTACCTCTAACCCCCCCCCCCACCCCCCCCATTCAGCAGGTTAAATACGGGATCGAACCCGTTTGCCCGGCTTTAAATGACCTTAACTGTTGATAGGCCGTTCAGCACCAATCAATCAAGTTTTTCTATCGAACACCACACAAACATGTCCTACAGTGCGAATATACATGTATTACAGCAGAACATCTCTAAACTGAACACCTACAAAAGGATTAGCTTTATTGAGTTCCACTGTCATGCATGTTCGATGGTGTCTTTTGGGATTGAAAAGCACACTCTTGTCTTGGAGTGTGCACATGCCTGAATTACAGTGCAACATGTCAAAACCAAATACCCAGAAAAGTACTATATATATAAATAATTTGGTCAGAAAATAGTTTATTTCATTAAGTAAAAATTAATAAATTTATCCTTAAATTGAAAATTTCTCCCTCAAAGTGTACTTAGCAACATATGTTTACTTTGCACTTTTGGTGAAATCAGCTACAGGAGTCACACATGTAGCAATAAGGTGTATATCTGAGGGCCGTTTCACTAAACTTCGTACGACTAAAATGTTCGTACGTGCAAACTTATGATAGTCTGTAAAGTTCACATTAACCATGTTTTCTTGTAAACAATTATTGGATTTACATTTATTGAGCATAGGTTGCATATGTAGCCTATGCTCAATAAATGTAAATCCATCAACTGAAATTTTTAGACGATCCTAAATTTTCACTTACGAACATTTTAGTCGTGCGAAGTTTAGTGAAACGGCACCCAGTAGCATATTTCACCCAAATTGCTAAGTATACTTGCTAGAAAAGTATACTTTGCGATGTCGGTGAAATCTGCTACAATATATTGTGATTTCAATTCTGGAACGGACTAACTTCAGTACTAACATACATTGATCCCATCCCGGTCGGCATATAACTTAACCCTTTGAACCCGAAAGCCCGCTATATCGGTTTATGCAAACAGTGCAGATCCAGATGAGCCGGCTCGTAACGAGCCGTCTCATCAGGATCTGCACTGTTTGAAAGTAATTTTCATATTTTTGAGAACAACAAATACCCCCTTTTTATAAATGGAATAGTCTGAAAATCATTTTGCGATGATTGGATTGGTTGCAAAAATAACATATCGCTGCCCATTCAGTTACTTAGGGGTGAAAGGGTTAATGTTGAATGGAAATAAAATACAATCAATAAATCAATGAATTGTTGGTCTATATAAGCAGATAATACGCACGATATTCATTTAGAAATGTCACAAGGTCAGAAAAGTGTGCACCGCCCCGGGTTTCGAACCCGGGAGCTCTGGTTTACCGTACCATCGCTTTAACCAATATACAAGTCTTGCTCCCCAATTTATCGAAGACGTATCTATAGTATTTGAATGCTGTATAAAGAGCGAGAGAATGAATGTTACGTAATGAGTAACGTACCATGTAGGTACATATTGAGTTACGTACCATGGCATGACATATGCCCCTCCATAGACACCCACCCCGACAGGGAGGTGAATATATGTATTGGCATGGGCGGATTCAGGGGGGGGGGGCTGACATTGTTTACAAGTTACAAGGCACGTTTCATGCCAAGTGGCATGTATTCCATGCATTTTTCGGTCGTTTTCTTATTGTTTCATAATGTAAAATGCGATGTAGAGTTGCAAAATGTTCCGGGTGTGAATGCCCCCGGACCACCATAGCGCTATCTCGACTATTTTGCAATACTTGACCATATTATCGAACGAGCATAGCTCGTTCGATAATATAGTCAAGTATTGCAAAATAGTTACGCCCACTAACCGAACCCAAATCCTGGATCCGCGCCTGATTGGTATATTGCATTTATAACCCTGTTCTGATTTAATAAGTGAGATTCCAACCATAATTCCAAAACTTTAATACAGTGAAACCTCTCTAAACCGGACACACTGTGAGGTCCCTAGGGTTTCCGGCTTAGAGAGGTTCCACTGGAAATCAGGCATTTGACCATTGTGAGCCATTGGTGTGTCCTATGCGATAACGAACAGTTGTATCATAGCCCAAAGACCTTCAGCATTATACACGCACCTGCTATAATTTCCAATACCGAGTTGTTCTGTGTATCTAAAGGGGTGGAGCTTAGAATGTGGTGTAACTAAAGGGGTGGAGCCTAATTTAATGAGATGCCGTGCAATAATTGTCGTGCGTGTATCTGAAACGTATGGGCAATTACACGCACGGCAATTATTGCACGGCTGTTCCTCTCAATGAAGGTACAGGTTATGACCACTCAGTTGAACCCTCCTCTGAATTCGGGCCCACCTGGCAGCATTGACTCAAAATAAGGAAGATTTGAGAAACTTTATTCAATTAAACCAATGTACTTTCAATAGCATTAATTTCAACATTTATGTAATGTAGCCTAGTTAAGTGGAGTTATACATGTTTATAGTTTATTGCTGTATATTGTTATTTGCAATAAAATGTCGTCGTCCGATTCCATTGTAGTTCACATATAACAAACACAGCCTACAACTTTGTTCCATGAAGTGAAATGACCGAATGATGTCAACAGGAAATGTGTCAGACAACGCGTATATGACGATAGCAACGGCCTTCACGACGTAAACGTGGTAGGTGAAGGGACTTCCCCCCATCTGGCACTAGAATTCTAATTGGATCGTGTCAATTCCGTGGCAGGTCGAGCGATCAAAAACGGCTCCTGTCATTAATGAGCGGCGCCCCATTGCGCATGTGCCAATTTTCCATATTTGGCAAATGATAAAAATCAGTTAGATCATAAAATTGCACGTGCATTTGATTTAAACGAGGCCTTTACGGCCTCGTTTAAATCAAATACACTTGCAATTTTATGATCTAACTATTACACAGTATCACCAGATATAAATGGCCAAGACACTCATCAAAATAAGATCACAGGTGTTTTCTTGGGGTCGGTTTAAAGTGTCGCTGTACATGTACATGTATTTTATAACTGCTGTTGCATGATAACATAAAATAGTAACTGTATATTTCAAACCATTACAAACATATCTTTATGTAATTACATTTTGGGAAAATGGCTAACAACATATTTCTTAAGGCGTTTATGACCAGTGTAGCCCCCGATCAGTATGTGTAGTCTGATCACGACCTACATTTTCGCTATTCCAGAATATATAATTTATGTACATACAGTGGGGTCAGCGTGTCAGTGCACACACGAACGAACACGACAGGTTGAACCAACCTGTCGTGTGCGTTCGTGTGTGCACTTACACGCTGACCCCACTGTAGCTACAACCACCAGCAAACACAATTTGACTTTATATATACAACTGTGTAAAACTGCAATTGATAAAGGTCTATTACTGGTCTAAAATATCCATTTGTCCCTTTTTCCAAGGTCGGTCCAATATTAAAGTATTCACATATCAAGTCCTTGACATAGGTACAGTACATAAATAATGTTGACTCTGGTTTATAATCATATTAAAACGTCACGCAAGACCATAAATTTCACTCCTCAGCTTGTGAAAAAAATGAATATAAGTACGAACTACACGAGCTATGCAATGGTATTTCGACAAGTTAAATGCACCAGGGGCGCTCACAAATTATAGTTCCCGTATTGGAACGTTTTGATACTCGTACTCGTACTCGTACAACGTCGTTATATACTCGTTACTTGCGCAGCAGCCTGATCCCTTCAGATGAAGACTCCGGGGCCGTTTCACTAAACTTCGTATGACTAAAATGTTCGTAAGTGCAAATTTAGGATGGTCTGGAAATTTCAATTGATGGATTTTCATTTATTAAGCATATGCAGCCTATGCTCAATACATTTAAATCCAATAACTGTTTACAAGAAAACATTGTTAATGTGAGATTTACAGGCTATCGTAATTTTGAACTTATGAACATTTTAGTCGTACGACGTTTAGTGAAATGGCCCCCAGGCCCGTACGCAGAGGGGGTATGACGGGTGTGTACGCACCCCCCCCCCCCTTTAACCCTTTCAATACCACATGCTGTAGAGTTGTATGGGCAAAAAGTGTAGATCCAGTTGAGCCGGCTCGTGACGAGCCGTCTCATCAGGATCTGCATTTTTGCAAGTAATTTTCATAATTTTGAGAACAAAAACACCCCCATGTTCATAAATGGACTGGTCTGAAAATCATGTTTGTGATGATTGGATTGGGTTGCAAAATTAACATATCAAAATCCATTCCAGTTACTGCCGAGGTCTGTCAGTGGATGTGCACAACAAATGTTTAGCCCTTTTCGCCGTCGATTGCACCCACCCCCGCCCTAAATTAATTCCTGCGTTCGGGTCTGAGACTAAACGAATATGAGCCTCGGAGCGTTTCAACCGTCCGCGGACGTAAAACCACATTCAGTCCCCTTGCAACTCAACCCGTCACATCCTTCGGTTTGTCGCAAGTAAAACACAAATAACGTCGACCAACACATGTCTTGCTCCCCACTGTATCGAAGAAGTATCGATATTATTTGAATGCTGTATAAAGAGCGAGAGAATGAATGTTGCAACCGGGTATGGAAGGTGTCCGAGCCAATTCCCACTCTTAAATATGAGCCGAATGAATGAATGAATGAATGAATGAATGAATGAATGAATGAATGAATGAATGAATGAATGAATGAATGAATGTTGCAAGCAAGCTAAAATGAGGGATCGTAGTTAGTTATTTCCCTTTGCAAATATATTTATAGAAATCCGGTCATATGGTTTACTTTCACGTTTATTTCTTACAAAATAGTAAAACAATTAAGACTGCGAACAGGGTAGACCCAGACCAGACTGCACATATGTGCAGTCTGATCTGGGTATACACTGTTTGTAATTAAACTTGATAAGTGTCAAAATATGAATCTGGCAAATAATGACGTTCCGGGTCAGGCTGTGCAGATATGTAGGATAACCTGTAGCCTATTTCATCAACATTGCAAAGTATACTTTACTAGCAAAGTATACTTTGAGGGAGTAATCATTTATTTTTCCTGAAATGCATTATTTCATATAGAACTAACAAATGCATGTATTTCATGATTAAAAGTATGCAGAATTATTATACTGAATTTATTACATTATCACAGCCATAATGGCTGTGATAATGTAATAAATTCAGTATAATAAAAATTAATAAATTTATCATAAAATTGAAAATTTCTCCCTGAAAGTATACTTTGCTACTAAAGTATACTTTGCAATGCTGATGAAATAGGCTACTGGACCAACTCGAGTCGAAAACACTATAATGACTCCTATACACAACAAATCGCCCTTTTTACAAGCAATAAGACGCTAAAACATACAATTTGGACCGGATTTCTATAAATTAAATAAAATCATAGGGAAATAACTAAAAGGTACAAAGGGTACATGCCCACTCAGTAGGCGCAAACTGTTCTTTATAGGAATTAAATAAGTGTATAATTGTGTCACTATTCCAACAGTTCTCAAAATTACGAGTGCTCGCTATACAGATATAATCATTCAGTAATCATATTTACTGATAGTGACTCGCGGTTGTATCCGGCTCTTTTTATATGCAAATGAGGTATGTTATTGTTTAATTGTTTATGCTAATTAAATGCGTTAGTTGAAAATTTGTTTGACAGATTAGAAAGCGTGATCATTGCACATCCAAAAATAAATACAGAGAATACATAGTAATGTCCGTTAACATTTTAAGGAATTAACGAAACACGGTTATCGCCCCTGATATCAGTGTGGAAATTTACGTCTGCTATAAAACGTATAATAATGCCAATCAATACGTGGGGAAATGGTGAATGAATGCTTGTTTTGCCAGAAAATGTCCCAGATGATGTATCTGATATAAAGAACATGTTGTGCCTACTGAGTGGACATGCACCTTTGAAACTAACGACACTTATCAATGCTTACTGCCCGATGGTGGTGGTGGTATGATGGAGGTCAGCGCATTTACATGATACTATACAACAATACAATCCCCAGGTGTGGATAAATTAGACAGCAAATGGAGAGGGGAAGACATTATATCTCTGTCCATAAACGTGTCTCCCATATCGGTTCTATGGGTAGACGCTGCCCTCCACCCACATGGAATTTAATTCCAAGTAGCTCTCCACCCCCACCCCACCACAACAAGTGGGCTGGGAAACAGTAACATATCAGCGCTCCAGATAAGAAATTAGTAATTAGCAATTGAGTATTTCAAAATTTTAATTGGGTAAAATAAAATCATCCTACTGTTTACACATCGACATACAGCAATTATTGAATACCGGTAGTTTGCTTCTAAATGAAAACATGTATTGACATTTCATTAGAATTGTCTCCTTGGAGACAATTCTAAAGAAATACCAAGATGCGTTTTCATGGAAAAATAAGAAAATATGCTATAATGGTGGTATGTTTATTGTTTTCTGCAGCATGATAAAGATACCACAAACTATTCATTGCTATTTGATACTCACTACTTCTGATTTCAAGAGGGGTTGGCAATTTTAATTGGGTATTTAAGCAAATACGCAGCTTATCTGTAGCGTATTTCACCAACATTGCAAAGTATACTTTGAGGGAGAAATCATTTATTTTTCCTGAAATGCATTATTTCATACAAATGCATATATGTCATGATTAAAAGCATGCAGAATTATTATACTGAATGTATTACATTATCACAGCCATTAAATGGCTGTGATAATGTAATAAATTCAGTATAATAAAAATTAATAAATTTATCCTAAAATTGAAAATTTCTCCCTCAATGTATACTTTGCTAGAAAAGTATTCTTTGCAATGTTGGTGAAATAGGCTACAGTAGTTTGACTTGAGAGAGTTTGGCAATTTTAATTGGGTATTTAAGCAAATACGCAGCTTATCTGGAGCGCTGACATTATTCCAGCTGCAGGGGTTGACAGAAGAAATATAATAATCCATGACGACTCACCGATAACAGTTTCCAAACATCCCACGATAAACCTTATTTCCTTGTATATAATGAGACAAGCAATGAATGTCTGTACCTACGAAGATACATGTGCGATTTTGCATGAACATATTCATAGAAACTGTGATAATTTTATTTATGACGTCGAAAGTTGGTGAAAATCACGAATTTTGTTAGTATTTTGTACAAACTGTATATCTCTGGTGAAATGTCATAGCAAATGCGGAATACTATTCCGCATTTGCTATGAACATTTCGTCCACTTTCGACATTATCTACGAAAATATCGTGTTTTTATAGTTCACATCAGTGGGGCGTTTCTCTAAAGCTCGTACGACTAAACTGTTCGTAAGTGCAAATTTAGGATCGTCTGGAAATTTCAATTGATGGATTTACATTTATTGAACATAGGCTGCATATGCAGCCTATGCTCAATAAATGTAAATCCAATAATTGTTTACAAGAAAACAATGCTGCATCTAATAATTGTTTACTTTGTTAATGAGAAATTTACAGGGCCCGGTTGCTCAAAGCTTCTGTTAGCTTAACAGACTCTTAAATCCTTAATTGCAACCGGGCCCAGACTATCATAATGAACGAAGTTTACTGAAACGGCCCCCAGATATCACACATCTTCTAAGATACACAATCGTATATATGTATTTATCTTATATAACAAACATACTTACACCTTACATGTCACTGTATCCTCTTCTCAATAAGTTTACAATGGTTCCCGACTCGGTAGCTCTCCAGTGAAACAAACACGACCGTCAGATGTTAATGCCATCATTATGAAAAGTCTCTTCCTTACGAATTATTAATGACGTGTTATGAATAATACCATCTGTCGTCTGCTCAGATGGTTAGCCGTATGTAGCGGGCTTATACAATGGATGAAAGCGAGTTCGCGGCACAGCGGTCATATTATTGGCTAGCGTCTGTGATGCTGTATCGATTTCCGCCACCCCACCATCCACCTGTAACGTCGTCTGACTCACACTGTCAATACTATGGTGGCTCGTTAGGGACACTTCAATTCTTTGTTTCTACGCAGCAATGAAAAACATCAGTGTGCGTCCCATCTGTTTACGACCCGTAGAGACGAAAACACTTAAATGTACATGCCCACTCAGTAGGCACAAAGTGTTATTTATAGGAATTGCATTAAGTGTAATATTGAGTCACTATATATTCCACCAGTTCTAAAATTACGAGTGCCCGCTATAGATATATATATTCATTTCGTAATATTTATTTTACTGACTCACGGTGGTATCAGCCTATTTTCATATGCAAATTAGGCATGATATTTTTACCTATTTATACTAATTAAATGCGTCAACTGAAAACAATTATATTTTCGACAGATTATAAAGTATGATCATTGCACATCAAAATATAAATACAGAGAATAAATAGTAGTGTCCGTTAACATTTTATGGAAACACGGTTATCGCCCCTGATATCAGTGTGGAAATTTATGTCTGATATAAAATATATAATAATGCCAATCAATACGTGGGGTAATGGTGAATGAATGTTTATTTTTCCAAAACATATCTCAGATGATGTCTCTGATATAAAGAACAGTTTGTGCCTACTGAGTGGGCATGTACCTTTAAGTATCGTTACACTGTTTTTACGTCGTGTAGAGACGACACTAATTGCGATTCGTTCCATCATTTCTATGTCATGGAGTGGAAATACATGTATTCAGGAAGTATCCTGAAATCAGGATTTGATGTTCCTAATAATTGTAGAAAAATACTAATGTCCCGACATGGGAAGCACACTTTTACGCATTTCTGAGTGCAAACAATTATGTCTGTTTGGCCATTTTCAGGATTTGGCATTTGGAACTGGTCCCAACCTTGTAATCCGCATAGTGACGATCATTAACCCTTTCAACACCAAGTAACTTAATAGGATGTTCCATGCCACTGTTTCACGCGATTTCATTAATTTTGTTCATTCAAATTATCCCGTTCTTCTAAAAGGGTAATCTGTACGACGTTTAAAATTATTAACAAACAGTGGAGATCCTGATGAGACGGCTCGTTACGAGCCGGCTCATCTGGATCTGCACTGTTTGCAAACATCGTCTCTATAGAGGTCTGTGGTGTTGAAAGGGTTAATAACCTTACATTTTGTTTCTTAATTTTCGTCTCGATGCGGCGTAAAAACGAACGAACGACATTCAAGGTTCGTCACACGTAATGTGCACATGTACGCCGCGTATATAGCACACAAAGAGACGAAATGTCTCAAAGGACCCACCATACAAACAAAAACAATAAACATACACGGGCTTCATGCAGTCTGCTAATTAGTGACATGTCGTTGGGATAATCATAATACAAACGGCAGACACCATTCATTGAACAAAACAACAAGTAACTCAGTGAAACAAAGGCAAAATCAATTCCAACTTGACTGTGCCTGGGTAAACGGGGCTTATGGCATGTTGAAATGGGGCTGGTGACAAAATGGAGCTGATGGCGACAGGTCCATACGCAGAGGGGGTGCGACGGGTGCGTACACACCCCCTTAACCATTTCACTCTTAACCCGCAGGCCTGTATAGTGGTATTGGCAAAAAGTGTAGATCCGGCTCGTAATGCATCAGTCAATATAAATCCCCACCCCCCCCCCCTCCGGGGGAGGGGCGGGGCTTTACCGGGGCATACCCCGGGGCTTTTACCTTTCATGATGCCCCGCACTGCGGGGACTTTACCGGGGCTTTAACTGTTGCTAAGAAATTGAGCGGGGACATACCCCGGGGCTTTACCAGGGCTTTACCGGGGTTTTATCAGACTGTTATCAAGATATGTACATGTATGTTTACCTGAATACTGTTGTGTTGGAGGGGTGACATGGGTTTAAACTGTTTAATACGATCTACTTTCACTGTGGACTGTTTTAATACTGGCAAATTTTGTTTAATATAAACAAAATTGTTTTAAAATAATTTTCTATCTGTTTATATTGCACTGCCGTTATCCGTTATCCCAGCCCCCCCCCCCCCAACACGTGGAAAATTCTGAGACATTCCCCCCCCCACACACATTGAAGGAAAACCCGAGACCCCCCCCCTGGAAAGTGATTCATTACCCAACAAACCCTGGAATATCCCGAGACCCCCCCCCCCTGGAAAATCCCAAGACCCCCCCCACCCACCACCTGGAAAGTGATTCTTTACCCAATAAACCCTGGAAAATCCGAGACCCGGAAAATCCCGGACCCCCCCCCTGGAAAATCCCGAGACCCCCCCCCCCCCCACCTGGAAAGTGATTCTTTACCCAACAAACCCTGGAAAATCCCGAGCACCCCCCCCCCCCCCCTGGAAAATCCCGAGACCCCCCCCCCCCCCCCACACACTGGAAAAATCCTATTTCTCACACACACACCCTCCCCATGTAAGTAAAAGTATAAAGTGCTGCATTTTATACTATTAATAGGGGGGGGGGGGGGGTGTACTTTTTATGAACCCTGTCTCGAAGAGCCGGTGTCATATAGTGTTTGCACCGTCCATGTGTCCGTGCGTTAATACGGTTAAGAAGTTTGTATCATGCAAGGGTCCACTTTTGCGCTATTTAATACTATTCACACATATCCGACCTTCCTTCTACCGAGTCCGTGGGTGGTGCCAAAGGTTAGCGGCTATTTATTTGGTTACTACTATTAACAGGAACGTACCTATTTCAAAGCAACAAACACATATTTACCCTGTACTTAGTCGACCCTACTTGTCCTAACTGTCATTTGGAGGCGGAGCTAGGATGTGTCACACATGCTACTAAGATGCCCAGCACTACACGAAGTTCGGAAACAGACCTACCCGGCGTTTCGTCAAGAAATCCAAAAAGTGCTAGGAGACTCGAACTTTTACAAACTAAACATATCGGTCATTACCCAGCTGATCATCGACTGTAACGGTTTCAAAAACAACTATATCACTAAGTCAACCACCCTAGAAATAGAACGAGTAGCAGGCCAAATGTGCTACCAATTACATCTACAACGAATAAAGCTGCTTGGGTTGTAATAATGGCTTCCCATACTAATAAAAGTTCCCAGATATCTACTATTTATAAGTGACATTTTGCTCTACAACACATCATTTTCGTGCAAGAATATTTCACATTTAAAATCACCAGATGGCCCCGCAGTGCGGGGCATTTTACCGGGGCTTTTACCGACCATGTTGCCCCGCAGTGCGGGGCCTTCACCGGGGCTTTAACAGCAACGAAAATATAAGCCCCGCTATTCCCCCGGAGGGGGGGGGGGGGGACTTAAACAATGTTTAGCCCTTCGCGTCGTCGATAACGCATCCCCCTAAAACAATTCCTGCGTACGGGCCTGGATTTGAAGTGGCGTGGTGGCGGTTATAGCTGCCTAGTTTCGAAGTCCCAATGTGGGGTTTCTGCCATTTGAAATGCCATTAAAGGTACATGCCCACCCAGTAAATGTTTGCCTACTGAGTGGGCATGCGAGAAATAGAATACTGTCCTTGTGCTGTAATATAGTATATACATGTACAGTGGACCCTCTCTACACCGGACACCATGGGACACACCCAGGGTGTCCGGTTGAGAGATGTTCCAATGTGAATCAGATAAATTACCATCAATAACATGACTGTGCAAGAACACACATTTATATAATAAATTAAATTAATCACCATAAGCACAGGAGTGTTTTCTGGGTGTCCGGTTTAGAGGTCCTACCCTATTTGATAATCAACATGGCCATTATTAATTCAAAATAAAACACTGAGCAGGAAAAAAAACAATAAAAATATTTGCTCCCCGACGGGGAATCGAACCCCGGTCTCCCGCGTGACAGGCGGGGATACTTACCACTATACTATCGAGGAGAGCTGATTGTACATGTGAGTGAGTGTATGTCAGTAACTAACTATTTATCACGCCTGTTTATAATCTATTCATTTAATAGTAGTAAGCTTTCATGATTTAAACCAGTTTAGCTCGTAATGAAATCACTCACTCGTTGAACATTGATCAACGATAGCCAGAGACACCAATATTGTTTCCAAACCAAAATATCGAACATTGTAGCCACTGACTGGTTTGCACCTATGCTGGTCATAAACTCAACACTAAGTCCCGAGTGTCAAGGAAGATACCTGGATATAAGTCGGTCATAAAGAATTAAGCTGATCCATTCATAAAGATCTGTGAATGCAAACAACTAGTATACCGTATATATACTCAACAAAACTAGAAACGTCCCTGTTTTATAGCCGGTGTAGCTCTGTCTATGTATGTACCACATGTTCAAAGTACATGTATTTTAAACCGTGGCGATGTTCAGAATACGATCGTGTAGAGTTTAGCCGATACACACGGTTTACATAGCGGCCAGTGACCGGAACGTTGATTTCCACTTTTTGCACGTGCACGCTATACTTGTCATCGATAAGGTGATTCAGTTCATGTCGTACCATTCATGCGATAGGGGCTATTCGGAAAATTAAAAAACTTTTTTAATTTTTCACTGTTTTCGATATGCCACGGCTTTCCGAAAACGAGCGAAATCAGGCAATTGGGATGCTTGCGGGTGGGATGGCCGCCAGGGCGGTAGCGCCTCGGTTTGGTTGCTGTCGGAAGACGATTGATCGTCTTGCAGCCCGGTACCAGCAGACTGGGGCTGTTCACGACCGGCAGCGACCTGTAGGCCTCGTGTAACGACGGCTAGAGCCGATCGTTACATTACGTTGACGCACTTACGTCAACGTCGATTGGCAGCCACAGTCACTGCTAGGCGATACGGTGTCTCAGGGCAGACATTCGCAACCGGTTACGCTCGTAACGCCCAACCAATCCGGGCACGCCGCCCGTACACTGGTCAGATAATGACCCAACGTCACCGTGCTGCCATACTGTTATGGACGCGACGTCATCTGAACTGGAGAAGGGCTGACTGGAACCGAGTTTTGTTCACCGATGAATCTCGATTCACAGTTAGTCATGCTGACGGAAGATTACGGGTATACAGGCGTAAAAATGAAAGATTCACCGATTGTTGCATTGTTGAGAAGAACAGGTTTGGGGGAGGGAGCGTAATGGTCTGGGGTGGGATCATGGGAAACCGGAAGACAGATTTGGTTGTTGTACAGGGCAACATCAATGCACAACGTTATGTTGCAGATGTGCTAAATGCACATGCCTTACCATTTATCCGTCAGCATGGTCCTGGTGTGACATTGATGCACGACAATGCCCGCCCTCACGTAGCCAGGGTCACCACTCAATACTTACAGCAAAACAACGTCGACGTCATGCCATGGCCCGCGGTCTCCCGGATCTCAATCCCATTGAGCACATATGGGATGAGCTGGGCCGCAAAGCACGAGCTAACCATCAGATTGACAATGTTCGCGATCTTACACGGGCGTTACAACGGGAATGGAGGAATTTGCCCAACGCACTGGTATTGCTTACGTCACGTCGATGCGGCGTAGGATCATTGCATGCATTCATGCAAATGGTGGCCACACTCGGTACTAACGAGATTTACTGAATTTGCCACATTACTTATTGAAATTCCATCTCTAAACATTAAGTAACACATTTCTGAGTTTTTGTGATTTTTGATTTTGACCCCTACCGCCCTTGGCCGGTTATCTCTCGAATATTTAACAAGATATCCAAATGCAATTTATTGGCTTTGATACAGAAATGAATGAACTTGTTTTTCCATTTTGATTTTTAAAAGTAACCCTTTTGGTTTTTGATGAATCTTTCCTTAAACATGGAGGGACGTTTCTAGTTTTGCTCAGTATACATAGAATACATACTTGGGCTGCCGATTGAGAAAAGTAGTGTGTCCTGTTCGGTGCCACATTTACATTCTCAACATATACATGAGATCGCGAGAATGTGCGAAAGTGAGGCGAGATCGCGAGGTTGCGTTCTGTCTCGTCATGATGCTGTAAGCAGTGCCCATGATTCATGTACATGCTATTTAGATCGCGAGAATGTGAGAACGTGTGAGAACGTGAGACGATATCGCGAGAATGTGAGATTGTGAGACGACATCGCAAGAATGTGAGAACGTGAGACGAGGTCGCGAGAATGTAAGAACGTGTGAGAACGTAAGACGAGACCGCGAGAATGCGAGAATGTGAGACCATATCGCAAGACTGTGAGAACGTGAGACGAGAACGCGAGAATGTGAGAACGTGAGGCTAGATCGCGAGAACTGGAAACGAGATCGCGAGATTGTGAGAACTAGAGACGAGACAATGCGAGACCAATCATCCTCGAAGGCTGATCAAGCTCTGCACTCAAATTCAGTCAGTGAAACACCCCGTATGATTGAACAGCAAATATCGCCTGCATTAGTATACATGCGGCGAAAATAGAACAGGCGATATAGTTAGCAAAAATACCCATAAGCCCCATTTCTCCAGACACAGTCATATATTATGTGGCTCTGACTGGAGAAACGAGGCTTATGGGATTTGTGACTAATGTATATCTCCTGACCACATACCACACTCGTGCACTGTAAACCCAAACGTTCAACTTTAGAATGCACTTTGAACACCAAAATGCAACAGCTATTGAACACGTCAAGAACGCAATGACGCGTTCAACGAGCATTCGATTTCTTAACGCTAATGTTCAAAGCATTAACGCACAGTGTTCTAATCTCAACACCCTTTGAACACTAGTGTGAGACAATTGGACATTATGTGTTCAAACCGTGAACACTACCGTTCAAAACATGAACGTTGTGTGTTCAATATTGAACATTTCAAGTGTTCCAATTATTAACGCCGCTTGACGCGTTCAAATACGATGCAACAGATATTGAACACCCCGAACATGTTCAAGTTACAAGTGTTCAGCTTTGGAACACCACATGAACATGTATGTATGCAATTTTGAGCACACACATATTGATATTGTGGTGCTCTAATATAAACAGAAAGGTGTTCATATTTGAACAGGGACGTGTTCTAATTTAATCATGGAAATGTTCTAATGTAACAGAAGGTATTAAAAACAATTCATTTACACATTTTATTTTGAATCATTCAATATAATGGCATTACATTGTACATTAGTATATAGAATTACATGCATACATATCTGCAGAGCTTCTGTATCGTTGAACGGAATAAACAACATCATTTTCTCCATCATCATTGAATAACATGGTGGGTGGGGTAAGTCTACATTTTGATTTCGGTTATCGTGTTTACGGCTTACATGCGATCTAAAAATGGACCATTTGCTTGATGTGAAGGAGCAAGAACCTATACTGCAATTGCAACCGAGAAGCTTGGATCATCTTTGTGATACCTTATGGTATGATTTTGAAATGATTGCATGGAATCTGCAAAGAAACAACACATGTTGGAGGCAAATTCGGACTCTGTCTCATTTTGCATGTTTATCAAGCAACCCCTACCACAAAGAGCTGCCACAAACATTGACGAGTATGAAGAGATGCTATTACCATTAGTTTACATGTTAAAATCACCTAAATAAGTAAATTAAATGTACGGTTTACATTTAAATGTCCTCAATATCCTTTAGCAGCAATGCCGAAAGAGATAAAAAATATTGCGCCCAATTCCCAGAATTCCGTGGTCATGACGGAACCGCGTGGAACTAAAAATACTCCGATAAAAATAGAATTACGTCACAGTACGCTTTGAGCGTTCATCAATGGATGCTATGTGAACGGCAGTGATTTAAATGCCGTAACGAATTATGAATTGTAGCTTCATACACCATACTTTATGCAAAAAATATTTAAAAATGTATCGTAAATGGTGTTATTAATACATTGTTAAGGTAAACTCATTGTATCTACCACAATTGAAAGCTGATCAAAAATTGACCGCAGAGTGCTTGAACGGAGACGTTAATGTGCTGAACACCATTTGAACACATCGGTTCAGTAAAGATGCATTTACTGAATTCCTGAAGGCCAATTTGAACACTACTGCGTTAAAATTGCCTATATATGAACGCGTCTGGACGCGTCAAGCGCCCGCTGGTTTTACAGTGTGTAGCCTGGTAGCGATCTATATTCCTTGTTCGGAATTTCATTGATGTAATGGCCATGGCGAACAGTGCAGATCCGGATCAGACTGTGCGGATGCACAGGCTGATCGGAATCTACACTGGTCGGAAAACGCATAAAAACCATTTCTCCAGTCACAGCCACATATAAACGTCTACAAATAGTTTCAATGTGTTGTGGGTTGATTATTGCGTTATTATCCCATTTATATAATACGACGAACATAACGAAACGCAATAAACCAATTACGAATGTACCAAAATCACGCAATTCAAAGTGCAATGATTGGTGTGGTTTAAAGGTACATGCCCACTCAGTAGGCACAACATGTTCTTTATAGGAAATTAAGGAATTAAGTAAGTGTATAATTATGTCACTATTCCACCAGTTCTAAAAAGTATGAGTGCCCGCTATACATCATTACCCCACGGTACATATTCATTGGCATTATTATACGTTGTATATCAGACGTATATTATTTAATCACGGATATAAGGGGCGATAACCGTGTTTCCGTAAAATGTTAACGGACATTGCTATTCATTCTCTGCATTTATTTTCTGATGTGCAATGATCATACTTTATAATCCGTCGAAAATAAATGTTTTCAGGTGACGCATTTAATTAGTATAAATAATTAAAAAATACCATGCCTCATTTACATATGAAAATAGCCTGATACCACCGCGAGTGACTACAGTAAACTAAATATTACTAAATTATTATATCTGTATAGCGGGCACTCGTAATGTTTAGAACTGTTGGAATAGTGACACAATTATACACTTATTTAATTATTATAAAGAACAGTCGGTGACTACTGAGTGGGCATGTACCTTTAAAGCTGGGGTCCCATTGATTAGGCACAACTGTTCTTTATAGGAATTGCATTATGTGTATAATTGTGTAACTATTCTACCTGTTTTAGAAATTACCAAATATACTGATAGATACGCGCGTTTGTATCGGGCTATTTTGATATGCAAATAAGTTATTTATATCAATAAAATGCGTCACATGAATAAATATTATTATCGACAGATTACAAAGTATGATCTTTGCACATAAAATATAATAGAGATAATAAATAGTTGTTTCTGTTAACACGGTTATTGTTCGTGATATCAAGAGTGGCAATTCACGTTTGATACTGATGTAGAATAACAACACGTCCGATAATGGTAAATTAATGTTCATTTGCCCGAAAAATGAACGTGAAAAATGTGTCTCCCTATTTTACAACGTGGGACGTGGGAGCCCAGGTTTAAATTGAACAATATGCACACACACGAGTCTGTAATACCATTAGTTCGTGCACTGTCGAGCAGAATAACTGCATTATTCGCCAAGGTATCAATGCTCACACCCAATAAAGTTGATGCTAATCGGAAGTATTATTGCATGACTCACACAATACATTGTCAATTTTCAGTAACCATATACCTGTAGGACAGTTCATTATAGCACGCACATTGTGTTAGTCAACGCCGTGATTGTTAACCCTTTCACCCCTAGATAACTGTAATGGATGTTGATATGTTCATTTTGCAGCCAGTCTAATTGTCACAAAATGATTTTCAGACTAGTCCATTTATGAAAAGGAGGTATTTTGTTGTGTTCAAAAATATAAAAATTACTTTCAAATAGTGCAGATCCTGATGAGACGGCTCGTCACGAGCCGGCTCATCTGGATCTGCACTATTTGCAAACACCGCTATAGCGGGATTTCGGGTTCAAAGGGTTAAATACGGCGTGTATTTTGCCCCAAAAAAATGTTTACCTTGCATAAATCATACGGGTTTACATATGAGCTGTGCTATGAACTGATATTTTCTGAGAAGATGTCGAAAGTTGACGACATTTTCTGTGCTGATTTCCGCATTTCAACGGTTTGAGGAAGTATTGTGCATTTGGATCGCCATACCTTTTTCGCCCTTTAAATAATAGAAACACCAAAAACCATGAAATTATTTTCGTGTTTTCACACAGCTATGGAATTTTACCGAAGTTCGCCTTTCCGCGTTGCACCTTTTCGCGTTCTCAAAAATATGCGTTATTTTTAAGGATCCGTGGGATCTAATGATTCATGTATAATTGCTTCGTAAATGTCATAGCTTTTATTGCGTTTGACACATATCACTAATACTATGACAAACACATGAATACAATTTGGTGCAACATGATGGGGAGATATCATTCTACAGCGTGCTATACGTTGTTTTCATCAAATTTATATACCAAGTCTGATATCTGAAGGGTCTGTTGACCCTTTGTTAAAACAGTTTTGAAATTCATTAAGGACTGTGTAACAATGAGAACAATACAGTGTTGCAGATATATATACATGTATACATGTATTACCATAAATACTGTATCGAATCCAGTGAAATGTAGGCGGCATAGTATTGTCACTACTATCTACTACTTGTCTGCTATGCGAGTAAATACGGCTTTTACCTATGTACCATGTACAGTGAATCAGTTTGACATTTCAAACATTGAAAAAGTGCCATTGTATATGTTGTGAGTGAATATAGATATTCAGTCACATGTATGATTATAATGCATTTGAAACAAAAGGTCATATTCTATAAAGTCAGTCCTTAAATTCGAAAAGGCGAAAAGTCGAAAGGTGAAAAGTTCTATATGATGAAGTACAAGTACTGCACGCCATGGCAAAACATACCTTATTCGGGTTATTGAACTACAGTGGAGCCGGTTTATAGAGTCTCCACTGTAAATCAGGCATATGGGAACCGCCAAACAGGTATATGTGGTTTGCGATCATGCACATACGTTATCAACGGTGAGAGATGACAATAAACATTCATCATTTTCTAATATACGCCGCAAATTTGAAAATTACAATACAGTTAACCCTATAATAATTAGCTTACACACGCAAACTACTTACATTGAAGTGCATACACATCTAAAGCTTTATTATAAATTCCTCTTGTCAACATTGTTTTGCTACATTTACCTATTCCAAATATCAAGCGTGTGTGTAGCTGTATAAATCATGCAGTACAATTGATATACAACATATTACTCGTGCACCAAATTTCGTGTTCATTCGCACAACTTCAAAAACATGCGTTATTTTTAAGGACTCGTGGGCGATCATGATCATCTAATGATTCATGCATAATTGCCATTGACAATTTACTAGTCATAACCTGCATGACAGTAATGCCATGTAATGTAATGCTTATAGTGGAGAAGAATTCATATAAGCGTTCTTAAGCTTGTTTTCTAATCCACACACTCTTTAGTATTTGTATCAAACCATGTACTGTTCCTTTACATGACGCATACTTTAATAAATATTGTTTAAACTAACTTCAATATCAAGGTGCATGATCACGTGGTTATAACAACAACAACAGTGGTTGAACGTATTATTTGATATTTTCCTTAATATGAATCGGATTTTGATGAAATATGCCGCAGCAAACGCGTCTTCATGAGCTGCATTTGGTCGTCCAGGGAGTTCGGCACAGACTTCTATCGTTTTTTGCGAAGAATCGATTTCCGTGTCTACCGACACGGAAATCGATTCTTCGCAAAAACGACAGCAGTTTGGGCCAAAGTACAGAGACCACCAAATACAGCTTAACAAGACGCGTTTGGTGCGCCATTTTTCATCAAAATCCGTTACGTAATGATGACAATATAAAAGAATACGTACTTTCAATCGGATGGATTCTGGAAGTTGCAGTACTTGTTGTTGTTGTTAGTACCACGTCATCATACACCTTGAATATGTTTCAGCTGCAGTAATACCAGACACAAATGCGAAGTTTTCAAAACCGTAACACAGGAACAAAGTTTATATCATACACTACCTAGCTTATATTACTACTATGTCTTTATTTCAAAATATTTTAATATTGTGATCGAAATCAAGCGGCTCGAGACTGCGCTTGAGCTGTGCTACAGCACAGGATCAGTCAATCAAATTGCTTGATTGCGAGTTAGCACTGCCACTTGATGTTCAGAAACGTTGGTAATATGTGCACGGTTAACACAGGTGATTGTGTATGTTACGGCTGGAGATCGCATTGCCGTATTTTGCCGATATTGAGTTATAAAAATCAGCCATATTTTCCGGAAACGACGTCGAAAATTGACCCAAATATCAAAGCACACGCGGAATCTAATTCCGCGTGAGGTTTGAATTTTGTGTCAATTTTAGATGTAATTTGCCTGAGTTTGCCTGATGTGTACTCAACCTGTCAACTGTCTCCAGTTTCTTGAATCTGACAGAAGTTAGTTACACTTAGCCGCTAAGATTAACAATGCCTTTGTCTCCTTTCGTATTGTTATTTCCTGCAGATAAAATCTGTCTGTTCTCTGTTTGCTCAGCGATCGGTTTTCAAAGTTTCTCCGTAAATGCATATATTGTATATGAAGGTATGGTGTCTCGATGAAAATGGCCTCGATGAAACAGGAAAATTGAAATTTAAAATGAATGGGTTTAACGTCCCAGCAACAGCCAATATCATATAGACACGTGACCACAGTTTAACTCTCATTCGACAGACCAGTGTGATGGAAATACTATGAAAGCAATGTTGATGCGCTAGTTGAGGTTTGAACCCAGAAACTCCAGATTGAAAGTCAGGTGTTCTAACCCCTAGGCCACAAACCACCCCACGTCATTGTAGATGATAAATGAAACGATGTAAATATGTGGCTGTGACTATAGAGAACTTGGGCTTATGGGATTTGTGACCATTCTAGCTCCTGATCAAACAGCACACTCCTGTAGTCTGATAACGATCTAGATTGCTTATTAGACGCATGACCGGTGTTGCATTGATGGAATGACGAACAGTGCAGGTCCTGATCAGAGTGTGCGATTCTACACTGGTCGCAAACTCATACGTCCGATTTCTCCAGTCACAGCCACAATCAACGTTTCCCGAAATAATTTCGAAACGGCTAGAGCTACAAGGTCGGCGTCACGAGATGTTTCATAATGTCTCCGTAAAGGTATCATATAAGTTAAGATACCCCGTGTAAAATGAAACGATGTAAATACACATTTATATAGCAGAACCTCTCTAAACCGGACACCCATACACTATATGTCTACTTAATTGTATGTGTTTATTGTCATCTCCCACCGCTGATAACGTCTGTTCATGATCGCAAACCACATATACCTGTTTTGCGGTGCCCATATGCCTGATTTACAGTGGAGCCTCTCTAAACCGGGCACCCTGGGGACCAGGGTGTCCGGTTTAGAGAGGTTCCACTATACACGCATTGATATACGTTTCTCGAAATAACGACTATGCTAACAGCTATGAGAGTGGCGTCATCGGCAGATAGGTGCTAGTATGCATTTTCAAGTTGTGTTTGCGTTGTATTGTTTTTAACATGCTTTGAGTAGCTGAAAAAATGTAGGCAAATGTCCCTATAAGCGGTACCAACAAGCATGTGCCCGCCCTGAAACTATGCGGGACTGTACTTGTTTTATGTTCCCTTTACACTTTTTTAAAGTTATTTAATTGGTGAAACGTTTTGAAATTCAAACATGTATGGTTTGTATACGTATGTATGGTTGTGACGGGAGAAGTAGGGCTTATGTGTTTTGCGACCAGTGTAGATCCAGACCAGCATGTGCATCTACACAGTCTGATCATGACCTGCACGGTTCGCCATTCCATCAACGAAACACAAGTAACGCTTCTGACAAGCAATATGTATCGTTATCAGGCTACATCGGTGTGCTATTTGACCTGTAGCCGATTTCATCAAAATTGCAAAGTATACTTTTCTAGCAAAGTGTACTTTGAGGGAGTAATCAATTATTTTTCCTGAAATGCATTATTTCATATAGAACTAACGACTGCATATATTTGATGATTAAAAGTATGCAGAATTATTATACTGAATTTATTACATTATCACAGCCATTTTGGCTGTGATAATGTAATAAATTCAGTATAATAAAAATTAATAAATTTATCTTAAAATTTAAAATTTCTCCCTCAAAGTATACTTTGCTAGACAATTATACCTTTCAATGTTGGTGAAATCGGCTAAAGGAACTACACTGATCATAAATCATATCAGCTCCATTTCTCGAGTCACAGCCACATGTATTCGTACGTACATCTGTCATATCAACTTTTAATACATTTTTATTTTAATGGTATATTATATATTTCTGAATAAAGCTACACCCCCTGTACTGGAATAATCGTATTACACCTGACCGCATTTCAACTTGACATATTAGATGAGACGGCTATCGAATTACCTCCTTTATCGCATCGCCGTGTTTCGCCAATATTAAATTCGAGAAAATGCAACGTTTGCCGTAAATGACGTCGAAAATTGACGAAAAAATCTGAGCTCATGCGGAATTCAATTTTCGACGTCATTTGTCGAAGATATGACTGCTTTTCGAAATCAAAATCAACTAAAATACGGCGACGCGATACGGGAGATTATCTCAGAGCCTGGTCGAAATACGATGCGCTATGAAAAAAAAGCAAATAACAAAAGTACAACCAGTGCAGACCCAAAATCAGTCTGATAAAACTCTACATTATTCGCTTTTTTGTTGTTCAGTGAAGCATTTAGTGATGTATATAAATAATACTTTTCATGTTGGATTTTTATCAGTGTGTGTGCTAACTGATCAGGAACTACACTGGTCTACATAAAAATGTTATTTCAATTTTGCCACAGCGGTCCACGAAATAATAACAAACTACCGATGCGTTAGTTTGCTGTCATAAACTCACTTATCCCAAACATTTAACTTTACGAAAGTTACCACCAGCTGTGTACACTATCGGCCAATGAGAATACATGCACATGGACATCCGGGCATCCTCTGATCTGTAGCCGATTTCACCAAAATTGCAAAGTATACTTATCTAGCAAAGTATACTTTGAGGGAGTAATCATTTATTTTTCCTGAAATGCATTTTTTCATATAGAAATAACAACTGCATATATTTGATGATTACAAGTATGCAGAGTTATTATTCTGAATTTATTACATTATCACAGCCAAAATGGCTGTGATAATGTAATAAATTCAGTATAATAAAAGTTAACAAATTTATCCTGAAACTGAAAATTTCTCCCTCAAAGTATACTTTGCTAGAAAAGTATACTTTGCAATGTTGGTGAAATCGGTTACTGGTCCTACACTGGTCGTAACGGGCCATTTATTTCATTTATACATTATTGAACGAGGGTGACATAGACGGCCAAGGCCAGTCTTACCCTGTGGCCCTCACAACGTAATTACATTTAAAACATGCCTTTTGCACAATACAATATACAAAACATGTAAACTACTAGAATATGGCGTAAATAATAACTATGAATTAACTAATATAACTGCGAGGGGCGTAAAGTACGATCGACTCGCAATTAATTGTTTAATTATTTAATGTTTAGTTGATATTTTAAATTCATTGATGGTTTTACTATTCCTGATACCCGTATCGAACGAATTCCATATTGGCAGAGCAGAGTGCGAGAAAGAACCGTCGAATAGGGTTGTGATCGATTTTGGAACTACAAGGCTCCTAGCAGATGCTGACCTGAGATCATGAATTGAATATTCGGTATTTGACGTTAACAAATCTGATATGTAACGGAGAGTCATTCCATTAATAGTCTTGTATGTCATTATTGCTTTATTATATATGTGCCGATCCGAGACAATCATCCAACCAAGTGTTCATCAGAAGGATGAATTAGGCCATACCACGTTCTCTGTTAAGCGTCCGCGTGCGGGTAGGTTTTGAGATTGGTTCTTCAAAAAACCAACAACACTGTGTATGCTATTTAACACATTTACTGACTTGGATTTACACTTAATAATAAGTTTAATCAGTATATTTTCTTCTTATTTGTTTTCTCTAGAATTTGCTGGCGGCAATTTAAATTCATGTTAAAAACTGCCTCAACCCTTTGCATGCTGCAAAGGGTTGAGGAAGTTTTTAACATAAATTTACCTTTGATTGTTCTTACCGGATACGTAGTTATGTTCTGGATATATGGGTGGACAAAAAATGCCATGACCGAGCCTTCCACTGGTGAACCAACATGTGTCGAGGAAAATGCACGGCATAGATAGAAGCAGTATCAGATTGTGTTCAAAATGTCACTAGTCCCATTTCTCCAGTCACAACCGCACATGATCAAGATCTAAAATTGTCAGAAATAGTATAATTTCCATTTCGTTACCCAGTGGCACATTTTAGTACATGTACATGTATAATTTTGTGACAATACATGTGTGTATGACTCAAATTAGTAAGTTATTGGAACGACCTAGATAGCCTATTAGATATGTCTGAACTATATTAATTATATATTCGACATGCTTTGATAAAATGGCTTATTGATATTGCGGTCACTGTCGCCCCAGATCAGCCTCTGTGTCCTGACGTAAATGACATGCAGTCCCGTTTGTCAGCCAGATGCAAACGGACCCTAGCTCAGACGGCCCTAATCAGACAGGTGCAAGTTCAGACGACCCTTAGTTCAGACGGACTCTAATTCAGACGGACTCCATGTCTCATAGGACAGTTGGTGGCGACAGTCAAAAAGGGGGTGGATATATATATATTTCAGTGCTGACCATACAAGTGGCACGAGTGTATTTCGAAAATAAAAGGTTTATTAATATGTGTTTAGTGTGGGCCTGGAAAATGTGTATTTATGAAATTATTTCCAAATTTCAGAAAATTCGACAATGCAAATGTTGCCAGTTCCGGCAGCGAACAATTGAGGCGGTTATCAGTGACTCCGTTCCGAAATCGGTTTTAGATTCCAGGGGCCCGTTTCACTAAACTTCGTACGACTAAAATGTTCGTAAGTGCAAATTTAGGATCTTCTAGAAATTTCAATTGATGGATTTACATTTATTGAGCATAGGCTGCATATGCAGCATATGCTCAATAAATGTAAATCCAATAATTGTTTATAAGAATACATTGTTAATGTGACATTTACAGACTATCATAAGTTTACACTTACGAATATTTTAGCCGTAAGAAGTTTAGTGAAACGGGCCCCTGTTCGGCATTCGTCCTCATGGAACAGTTCATATTGGAGCCCCAGTGTCTTACATTTGTATATATGTTGCTCGAGGAATGTCGTTCGCGGTGAATAAAAAAATTGTAAATGTATGTACAGTGCAACCTCTCTACAACAGCCACACATTGTAAGACGCAAAAGTGGCTGTTGTAGAGAGGTGGCTGTTGTACGGAGGTTAATGCTGAATTAAATTTCATCGTCCGCTGTTTATTTCTTTTTTTGATAATTCTCATTCAAAACATGCTTTGGCAACATTTTAGAATCATTTTCAATGGAAATGATTCTAAAATGCTGTCAAAACAAGTTTTTATTGAGGCAAAAGCAACAGCAGATGACAATTTTCGTGCTCAGCAGTGTAAGGGTTAGATACAGAGGAAATCATCAATTTGGGATATAAAATAGCAGCTGTTATAGAGAGGGTGTTGTTGTAGAGGTGGCCGTTCGGGGAGGTTCGACTGTACATTGTATAAGGAGTTTGCTGAATTGTTATTGTCTCAGGTGTTCTGTATTTGGGACCTCCCAGTGTATCCGGTTTGGGGAGGTTCCACTGTGGAATAAAACGTTCCATACATATGAGACAAATTATGGCATATTGTACCTAGGAAGGAGTGCGGTTTGTTATGAAAACCATTTACAGAAACAGTGATATTATTTCACTACATGACGTCGAATGTTAGGACATGTGTGGCCAGTGTATATCCTGTAGCCGATTTCACCAAAATTGCTAAAATACTTATCTAGCTAAGTATACTTTGAGGGAGTAATACTTTATTTTTTCCAAAATGGATTATTTCATATAGAACTAACGACTGCATATATTTGATAATTAAAAGTATGCAGAATTATTATACTTAATGTATTACATTATAACAGCCAAAATGGCTGTGATAATGTAATAAATTCAGTATAATAAAAATTAATAAATTTATCCTTAAAATTTATTTCCCTCAAAGTGTATTTAGCAAGTTAAGTATACTTTACAATTCTGGTGAAACAGGCTACTGATCAGCAGTATGTATGTACAGTCAATGTACTGGTCAAAGCGGTTATTTGTGGAAATAAAAAACAGTTAGCGTGGGCCCTGACCAGACTATGCGGGTTCGCAGAGGGACCTGAGGATACGCTGGTCTGACACATCGTAAGCTTCATTTCCTCATCCGATAGGGAATATAGAAATTTGACAAAAACAATATACTTATTAATATACATACCTTCGTACGGGCATGTCAACAACAAACTTTTAAACAAACGCCAGACATTCCTGAATGATAAAGAAATAAATAGAAGTGTAATGTTCGTCCCAATTGTGGCCGCGAAGGGCAGGCAGTCCGTATATCTATTTAATTCCTCACGTATAATAATATCCGTACAGTAAAGTCCACATCGAATGATTAAATGTATATTTTGTATGTACACGGTTCAGTGCGATGAATTAATAATTCAAAACAACCGCACCACTCATATAATCCCGACGATTACAAGAATGTGGCGAGATCTAGTTAGCCTACATCGACAATTGGCCACTCAGACCCATATTTGCCGAGGCGTTATATATATCTGCGACAATCAATTTACTCAGTCACTGGGAATGTCCAGTCGAGGTGGTGGTAAACCGAGAAACATTAATTTGGTATTTGTGTCCCGATTTCTTTATTCCCATTGTGTGTTTAGACACCATACAAGGTCATTGATACGGTGATGATACCCATTTGCACCGTACCATTACAATACGTATCTTGATCTGACGATCCGCTTTAGCCAATGTGTGGCTGTCACAGGAGAAATGGGGTATATGTGATTTGTGACCAGTGTAGTTCCTGACCAAATAGTACACTGATGTAGCCTGATCAGGCTACAACAGTGTTACATTTATCCCGTCAACACAGTGCGTATGTGCCGTGAAACACGGTGCCGTGAAACATTTTTGATATCCAGTCAATACAACTTTTGCATTTTACAGCCATTTGAAGGTGTTGATTGGATATCATTCTCTACCATTCTCTATTTGTATATTTGCTTGTTAGACGCATGCCGGTGTTTCATTGATGTAATGGCGAACAGGGCCCATGTTGAGACTGGATATACATAGGCTGCAAAACTCAGAAGCCCCATTTTTCCAGCCACCGCCACATTTAATATATAGGAAAAGAAAAGGAGTCATATTAATATTTTGATACGCATAAAGACGTATCAAAATACCGAATTATTTATTTCCTTTTATCTGTTTTGCTTATTATTCAAAGTGCATTGCCGCGTTGTTCCATTATAAAACGTGTCTTGATCAAACCATCCACGTTAAATAACACATTTAAAACAACTGGAAAAAAAGAAAATAATTATGAAAAGAAAATAAGTAATTCTATATTTTAATACAGTGGAACCCATATAAACTGGACAACAAGAGAACATCTATGCTGTTATTTTTATGAGTTTCTTTGCCATTTATCTCAGGTGATGATGTCTGTTCGTGATCGCATAGCACAAACCGATGGCACATAATGATAAAATGCCTGATTTACAGTGAACCCTCTCTAAGCCGGACACCCTGGGGACCTCCCAGTGTGTCCGGTTTAGAGAGGTTTCACTATATACAGCGTATCTGTGGTACTTATTTTTCGAAGCATGCTGCGACTATCGAACCTGAGACGAATAATCATGCAGAAATATGCACAAATACCTCCACAGTGCACTTACTGATAAATTGAATTAACAAGTTCGCAACGTATATATATATTCCCTGTTCGACCCACCTCGACGAGACGGTTCAAATAGTGGCATGGGATAGGTCACAACCGAATACATCCCGTGAATAATTAACAAATGAATGAATGTTTATTTGTCTTAAATAATCTGCACTAGGCATGTAGCTGGTTAATGAAGCTCGCAATATTGTGTTTACGCACATCGCATCTTACATTTAAAAAGTATGTATAGACACGCTACCAGAAATAAAGTTTATGTTTTATGTCAATGTTAGAATTAATTTAAATTGCAAGTAGTTATCAGAAACGACTCGGTTTAATACCCATGGCGTTTTTACTACAATAATAGTATATTCATGTTGTTTCGTGTTATTTCTTTAACGGTGTCGCACTGTCTGCGCTAGCAATGATAATTTAATTTGTATACCAAATTGGCTATAATAATATACGGAGCCCCGCAGGGGACATGGATTTTTGTTTATTAATTCCTTCCCACGAAATAACAATTCGTTCCCTCAATTTAACAATTCGTTCCCTCGAATTAACAGTTCGTTCCACGATATAACAATTCGTTCCCTCGAATTAACAATTCGTTCCCACGAAATGACAATTCGTTCCCCCAATTTAACAATTCGTTCCCTCGAATTAACAATTAGTTCCCACGATATAACAATTCGTTCCCACGAATTAACAATTCTTTAGCGTGGGAACGAATTGTTATTTCGTGGGAACGAATTGTTAAATTTAGGGAACGACTTGTTAATTCTTGAGAAAGAATTGTTAATTCGTGGGAACGAATTGTTAAATTGAGGGAACGAATTGTTTTTCGTGGGAGCGAATTGTTATTTCGTGGGAACGAATTAATAAAACAAATAATTCTACGTCCCGTATGGGGCTCCGTCATAATATACTATATAAATTGTTAGATTTAAATTTATTGAGCATAGGCTGCATATGCAGCCTATGCTCAATAAATGTTAATCCACCAATAGAGCTACAACAGCCACCGCTCTGCAACAGCCAGTTTTGCGTCTTCCCATGGGTGGCTCTTGTAGAGAGGTTGCACTGTATATATTGCTTCTTGTTTTTTTGTGTTTTTTTAATATCAGCGAAAAACGGCGATGCGATACGACAGAGACATACAACCCTTGGATACGGGAAGTAATACCAGAGTTAAAAGGTACATGCCCACTCAGTAGGCACAACATGTTTTATAGGAGCTAAATAAGTGTATAAGTCTGTCACTATTCTACCAGTTCTTAAAATTAAGAGTGGCCGCTATACATATATAATTATATTGGTAGTATTATACATTGTATACCAGACGTAAATGTCCATATCAGGGACGATAACCGTGTTTCCTTAAAATGTTAACGGACATTACTATTTATTCTCTGTATTTAGTTTTGGATGTGCAATAATTATGCCTTATAATCTGTCGAAAAGATTTTGTTTTCAGGTGACGCATTCAGTTAGTATAAATAATTAAAAAATGTCATGCCTCATTTGCATACCAAAATAGCCCGATACCATCACGAGTCACTATCAGTACAATACATATTACTAAATGATTATATCTATATAGCGGGCACTAGTACATTTTTAGAACTGTTGTGTGACACACTTATAATATATAATATTATACATTGTTTTAAAGTCACTATTTTTATTAAATTTTCGACCACATGGTCTTTATCAAAATGTTATTTCGATAAAGACCATGTGGTCGAAAATTTAATAACAGGAGTGACTTTAAAACAATGTGTATTAATTGTGCTTCCCTTCGGAGGATATTGGAAATTACGATAATATTATAGTTATTTAACCCTTTCAACCCTAAGGAACTGGAATGGACTGTGATATGCTAATGTTCCGACCAATCCAATAGTCACAAAATGATTTTCAGATTCATCCATTTATGAAAAGGGGGTGTTTTTGTTCTAAGAAATATTAAAATAACTTTCAAAAAGTGCAGATCCTGATGAGACGGCTCGTTACGGGCCGGCTGATCTGGATCTGCACTTTTTGCATAAACCGCTATAGCGGGATTTCGGGTTCAAAGGGTTAACCGAATAGTGTGTGCTATTTACCACATATACTATGACACATGTATACCCGATAAACGTTTATAGACATACTTTTGTCGTGATTCATAATATAAGAGGTCATATAGTCATTTTCGGGTTGTAAATACAAGTAAACAATCTTTAATCTATGACCTATATCTAATGGTGTCATATACCCTCTTGAACGGAGTATTGTTGATTTAAGGTATATTAGTGGTGAACGATGAAATCTGATGATATACAGCCGGATATGTAATTGTGTAGTGTACGGTGTCTATCACGAAATATGAATATAGCCCAAGATTCCTCGTCGTCAGTTGGTAATGATAAAACTTACAAACGTGTTCTTTGTGTACAAATGAATGTGGCGGTGTACTGAGCCCCGCAGGCGACATGGATTTGTTTTTATTAATTTGTTCCCACAAAATAACAATTCGTTCCCTCAATTTAATTGTTTTCCCCTCGAATTAACAATTCGTTCCCTCGAATTAACAATTCGTTTTCACGAAATGACAATTCGTTCCCTCGATTTAACAATTCGTTCCCTCGAATTAACAATTCGTTCCTACGATATAACAATTCGTTCCCACGAATTAACAATTCGTTCCCGTGGGAACGAATTGTTATTTCGTGGGAACAAATTGTTAAATTGAGGGAACGAATTGTTAATTTGTGGGAACGAATTGTTAAATTAAGGGAACTGAATGTTATTTCGTGGGAACGAATTAATAAAAACAAGAATTCTACGTCCCCTGTGGGGCTCCGTAGCTGTGACTGGTGAAACGGACCGTGTGGTGCAGCCAGTACATATGGAACACCAAATCTACATAAACTCAAATAATTGTTGCTAGCTATAAATAATTAGATAGCATTAATTATTATTAGCCGATCTATTTATAGATCGGCTAATATATTGGTTATCCATCGAATTCTGAAAAAGTTTGTAGCAACCCTTTTCTCCGCTATTCGGTAATCTACGAACGCGAATTTTTCTGTATCACTTCCAAATTGCATCAACCGATAAAGTTTGCATTTTTTGGCAATTATCTCCGTTTAAAACTTTACTTATAGCCAAATAACACAATTTTGAATACGTAATGAGCTGAACGCGGAAGAGATTTAACCCGGAAGTTATTGTTGTTGAAGTCCATAGTTGGCTCTAATGGCCATATACGCCAACATACGCCGATTATTGGGCTAATTTAAAGCTTTTATTTATTAAACAGAACAAGTTTCAGCCACGTATAATCGCGTAAAATGTGTTTATTCGGCTAATTTATAATCGACCTCTGCTCAAAATCTCCTTACTAGCAACCCCAGCATTTTCGGGTTTATCCCAGCATCTCGGGTTTATCCCATTGGATCGCGTATGCGCGTCATTTGACGCTAGTTAATATTCACAAAATTTTCCACCAATCAAAACGAAGAATTGCCCTTCATAGCCAACTTTGTTTGTTTACGTATCATGCAGGGATGGCAGGGATGCATCCAGCACGCGCGATTGCGGCAATCCCCCTTAATTATTGTCAATGCCGCAAATTATTGATTGTCTTGCGCCCGACATCGCGCAAAAAATCACGGATGGGGCACATTAGGCCAATCTGGGCATGTGCCTGAATACGCAGGAGCTTGCGTCTATTTTTAGATGACACTGTAACCGCTAGATATATATAGCTCTGGTAGCTCCGCCCACTCGCTTGCTGCCACAGAATTCGGACAAACACACAGTGACTACAACTTTGTGTATTGCGGAGTGTAATTTGTAGATAAATAGAGCATACAGTACAGGTGTTACGCTGGAATATTTCGCAACATAATGGTGACAACAAAACATTGCTGCTATGGCATTGCTGCTATTGGATGGATTTGGGAACGGGTTTCCAAAACCTGCACAAAATCGAGAAAAATGTCAACGCTGGGTACAGAACTGTGGTCGAAAATAGTTTACCATTGACAATGTTACCAGAGACACCTACATATGTTCGATGCACTTTACCCTGATTTGATCGGCTAATAACATCATGCTCTGCATGACTTTTCATTAATTGCTTAGCAATCAGTGTAGACCCAGATCAGACTGAACATATGTGCCGTCTGAAATGGGTCTACACGGTTAACAGTCTTCATGTTTACAATTATAAAGTGTCAACATTACATACCTTGAAGCTGGTTCGTATACATATAGCGCCGGACGATACTCCAATATCCCCGAATCAGCACATACGAATAAAGTCTAATTTGTTCTTCAATTTTATTTTGTGAAATACGACATCAGTTGTATCAGTGTGGTAACACATAGTTTTGATTGCTGATAACACGTTTCATAATAAATCTACAAGCATTGTTTCATGTTTGAATATAAATAAACCATCTAGCCATCGGCAAACATCTAAATATACTATGCAGAGTTTATGAATACTTGGTATATGACTCTGCTATATCGTACATTCGTAGTACGGAGCCCCGCAGGGGACATGGATTTTAATTTATTAATTCGTTCCCATGAAATAACAATTCGTTCCCTCAATTTAACAATTCGTTCCCACGAATTAACAATTTGTTCCCACAATATAATAAATTCGTTCCCTCGAATTAACAATTCGTTCCCACGTTCCCTCGAATTAACAATTCGTTCCCACGAAATGACAATTCGTTCCCTCAATTTAGCAATTCGTTCCCTCGAATTAACAATTCGTTCCCATGATATAACAATTCGTTCCCAGGAATTAACAATTCGTTCCCTTGGGAACGAATTGTTATTTCGTGTGAACGAATTGTTAAATTGAGGGAACAAATTGCTAATTCGTGTGAACGAATGGTTAAATTAAGGGAACGAATTGTTATTTCGTGGGAAGGAATTAATAAAAAAAAGTCTACGTCCCCTGCGGCGCTCCGTAGCAAACATCTAAATATACTATACAGAAAATCCAGGTGTATATTACGAATATACTCGGATATACTCGTACATTCGCGCTATGTGTTCACTGGTCGTTCAAAAAGAATTTAAATATAATATAACGTTTACATCGCTGGTTTTAACTTTTGTCGTATGGTGTCGTTATTTGTTTTTCATTTTTCTCAATATTTAGTGACATTCTAAAATGATCTACTGGCAAGGATCATGTCTCAGATATTTGAGATATTTGATATGTTCACTGTATTCACTGCAAATCACACTATATTAAAACCCTTTAAACCCTATATAATTCCAGCACAAAAATATTTACACAATTCCCTAACATTTGATTGGCCCGTAGCAAGTCTCTGTCCACAATTTATATCCCAGTAAACTCCCACGCCGAACTACTTTCCGTAACCGTGAGGTGCAGTTAAAATAATTCTTAAGAAAACGGAAAATAAACACATTTTCTTGATGAATGTATTTCAAATGCTGGAATTATAAGGAATGAATGGCCTTTTTGTGGAATTTATCGGGGATTTATATAAACTTGGAAAAGTCGCGGGAATACTGGACGAGGCCTTCCGGCCTTCGTCCAGTATTCCAGCGACTTTTCCAAGTTGATACCCCGATAAATTCCACAAAAAGGCCATTCATTCCTATAGTAACTGGAATGGATTTTGCCACAGTTAGATCACGGTTCGTCCGCAGGTACGAAGAGATAATCCGCGAGCTTCAGCGAATGGATTATCGATCGTACGTGCGGACAAACGTTGTCTAACTGTGTTATCACATCGTCGGGTCCATACATTGCCCATGTGCTGTGTAAATGCAGACAAAACCCGAAAATGTATCAAAGATGTGATAGGATATTTTGATTTTGTAACAAAATTCAACAGTCACACAATTATTTTCAGACTAATCCATTTATGACAATGGGGTGATTTTATTCTCAAAAATATGAAAATTATTTACAAAAGGTGCAGATCCTGATGAGACGGCTCGTGACGAGCCGGCTCATCCGGATCTACACTGTGTTGCCAATACCACTATACAAGCATGTAGTGTTGGAATGGTTAATACATGTATAATTATGTTTTCGTTGTGAAATTATTACACCAGACCACATTTAGCACGAAGTTTACATTATGGATACTACGTTCATCAGTTTAAAGGTACATGCCCAATCAGTAGGCACAAACTGATCAGAGACATCAGAGACATCATCTCAGACAGTTTCGGTCAAAATAAACATTCATTCACCATTACCTCACGTATTGATTTGCATTATTATACATTTTATATCAGGCGTAAATTTCCACACTGTTATCAGAGGCGATACTCGTGTTTCCTTAAAATGTTAACGAACATTACTATTTATTCTCTGTATTTATTTTTTGCTGTCCAATGATCATACTTCATAATCTGTAGAAAATATTATTTGTTCAGGTGGCGAATTTAACTAGTATAAATATTTAAAAAATAGCATGCCTCATTTGCATATGAAAATAGCCTGATACCACGGCGCGTCACTATCAGTACAATAAATAATACTAAATGATTATATCTGTATAGCGGGCACTCGTACGTTTTAGAACTGGTAGAATAGTGACACAATTATACACTTATTTAATTCCTATAAAGAAAAGTTTGTGCCTACTGAGTGGGCATATATATACCTTCAAATGCAATTGACAAAGTTTATTTAGTATCAAACCATCGATCAAAGTAAAATTAGTTATTTTTAAGCATAAACATGTTTTAGTATTTCCAAATCTCTTTTCAGGCGACTACAAAATGGTTCAGAATTACGATTGGAAAATATACATTTCAACTAATTTATTTCATATCATTTATATATGAGATCCAGTCCCATAAAATAAATGTTAATTAATGGTTAAGCACCGGATCTCAGATATGCACAGACATTTAATTTTAGCTCGTCTTGATCAGTTAATAAGTCGTCTTGACGCAATCGCGTAAACATATGTGATTGTTATGGGTTTCCTGATCATTTATCTCGGATGATACTTATGTTCTTGATTGCAAAGCACACACATACGTTTTGGACAGGTCATATGCCTTATTTCTATCTATCTATCTCTTTATACTGCTGCACACCCTCACGGGTAATTTCGAGCAGGTATTTATTTCATATATACATGTACATACAATTCAAATACAATCGAGGTTCCCGGTAATTAGCCGGTACCCATTTACAGCTGGGTGGACTGAAGCGGTATGGATAAAGTGTCTTGCTCAAGGACACAACGCAGCGCCTCTGGTGAGGCTCGAACCCACGACCTTTAGATCAGCAGTCTGACGCTCTAACCACCAGGCCACTGCGCTCCATATTTACAGTATAACCTCTCTAAAATGGACACACTGGGGTCCTCCAAATGTGTCCTGTTAAGAGAGGTTTCATTGTTTCACATATGATGTGGATGACAGAAATACGCCGCACCATAGCCATCAATTGTAGGGTGGTTTCTTGATAGACAATTGAATTCAATTAAGCATATAGGTTTATGCATGTACCGCGGACACATTAGTGTACTCTTGTGCCCGCACAAATTCCAAATTAATTAGAAATATGCGCACAAGGCAATATCGATATACATGTACATGTAGGTGTTTTTCATTACTAATTCATACTTCTCATAGGTAGATATCAGAACGAAAGGGTCCTTATTCCAATAATGGTGGCTGTGGTGCATATGTTGAAAATGTTATTTGGAAATTTATTTCCTGTTAACATGTTAGCCGGCACGACCCCGGCCCACCACCCCCCCCCCCCCACCCACCCACTCACCTCCAACACAATAGTTTTGGCTTTGTGACGACCAATGTAGCTCCTAATCAAATAGCATACTCATGTAGCCTGATAACAATCATGAGTGCGTCTTATACGCATAATGGTCTCGATGGAGTGGTGAACAGTGTAGCTCCTGATCAGAATGTGCAGATACACATGCTGATCTGGATCTTCAATGGTCGCAAAACCCATAAACCCTATTTCTCCAGTCACAGCCACATATACGTACATGTTTCAGTTGATCAGGGGCTATACAATCTACTGTAAGGCCGTACAATTTGAACATATTTCGTGAAACAGACAGTTGTTTGTCATAGAAGGTCGTGTACTTATAGACGTAGGCCCTTTCAGTTTTCTATGAATATGAAAGTTAGACTATGCCATGATAGTCAGAGTTCGCGAACTCACCATCTATTCTTGAGAGGATACTTCGGTCGCAATAAACTTGGAAAAGTCGCGGGAATACTATAGGAATGAATGGCCTTTTTGTTGAATTTATCGGGGTATAAACTTGGAAAAGTCGCGGGAATACTGGACGAAGGCCGGAAGGCCTCGTCCAGTATTCCCGCGACTTTTCCAAGTTTATATCCCCGATAAATTCAACAAAAAGGCCATTAATTTCTTATAATTCCAGCATTTGAAATAAATTCATCAAGAAAATGTGTTTATTTTCCGTTTTCTTAAGAATGATTTTAACTGCGCCTCACGGTTACGGAAAGTAGTTCGGCGTGGGAGTTTACTGGGATATACATTTTGGACAGAGACTTGCTACGGACCAATCAAATGTTAGGGAATTGTGTAAATATTTTTGTGCAGGAAATATTGGACGAAAGCCGGAAGGCCTCGTCCAGTATTCCCGCGACTTTTCCAAGTTGACAATATATGAAGTTTTCCCATTGAATTTGCACATACTTTTCCACGCTGTACAAAGGAGATATACGTATCGTATTGCCTTTATATCACAATGCATTACATTAGCCCAAAGTGACGTCGCGCCACGTTGTTGATTCGTTTATTTCCGCGACGTTGTCAACAGCGGCACGTTACTGACCGGCAACGTGGCTGTTCCACAAAATGACCTAAAACAAGATGATTCTTAATTTTAACGCCATATTGGCTATTTACATTTTTGAAACTATCAGAACATGCAATGTAAATATAAGTAATAAGACAACTTGATGATAAGATGTTGCGAGAGTAAACGCAACAGCCCATGGTTTTATTCCGTAAATAAAATAAGTAAATTTACACTCCAGCTACGGATCAATTAAAATGGAGAGAACAAGATAAAGTTTGGGTCTATACTTACAGGAGCAGGAGGAGGAGGACCAGGGGGATAACACAAATGGAATTGACTCCGAAGCCTGGCTATAGATAGCTTGGAAATGATATAACTAAGAAAACAAAAGTTAGATTTTGAAAATGGGTCCACAAATAAAACATTATTTGAAAAAATATATATTTTAGCCCCCATGATAAAAAAATCTTTTTTTTTTCGCAATAAAATCCATATTGGATGGAATTTCATGAAATAAAAACAAATTGGAGAGGGTGACTTTTATGTTATTAATGAAAAAGTAATTACTTTTAAATATTTTTTAGATTTAATGTGTTTAATAGCCAAAAGTTCGTCGACAGCAAAACGTGGAATAGACAGTAGTCAAAGTAAGGCACGTGGCTACTAAGTGTGAGCACATCAGTGCGAAATATGATTATATAGTTAGCAAAACTAGCGTTACTAACGCTACACTGTAGTGATTTTTTTTTATAATAATTTTTTTTCTCATATTTTCTTTACTTTCTCAAATCACTCACAGGGGCAAATATATTCAGGAAACCAATCTTCAGTTAAATGCTTTTTTCCAACCTCATCTGAGACACAGTACCTTTATAAATGAGCTACATATGAACTGGGCCCCAAGGATACACTATGCATATATAGCATATATTATACATATAACCGGGTATGGTAGGTGTTCGAGCCAAATCCCACTATTACGTAACATATAAGCCGAATGAACGAACGATACACTGTATTACACTCACCAGTATTTGCAGTCATTGTGGCTGTGGAGAAGTTGAGTCCAAAAGTCAGCGGATGGATCTCACACAATACGCTACAACAACAACAATATTCGTCTTGTTGGCATACAAGTCCGAAAATCTGTTATTTACAGAAGATTTGTTGAACAAACAATCCCTAGATAAAATGCCTGTAAGTATTTCGCGATACTTATTTCGTTAAATGCTGTCAAAATTGAGCAGTAGTCTAGAAAAGTAGTTTTCAAATACTAATCGTCAAAGTGTATCATTGTCCTATAAACGTTGTGTACCAGTTTTCGTCATCTCGACATGTATTAATGTATGGATTAGCGATCTTCGATGCAGAGTCTGCTACAGCATCACCATTTTTGTGAAGAAATTATAATAGTTTAAAAACGAGATATTAATATAAATGAATGAATTTTATCGTTTTATAAGACATGTAGGCCTACTGTCATTTCGGCTAATTCTGCGCATCAGCTAATGCGCAATTCACGTCAAATTTAGCCTTGCGTACGTCATAATAAAATGTGTTGATTTCGGAATAAACAAGCTGATTAATTGCTACATTGTGGCACAATTTTATCACATTCCAATAGTTTGTTAAAAAGTTTTTCCGAATATAGTCAAAATGTGTAAAATCTTATTTAGTAAAATAAATTTTCAACTAAGAAACGAACATGTTA
The DNA here is from genome assembly GCA_029237695.1 of Conchocele bisecta. Lineage (NCBI taxonomy): Eukaryota > Metazoa > Mollusca > Bivalvia > Lucinida > Thyasiridae > Conchocele > Conchocele bisecta. The sequence goes on along the minus strand of CM055265.1, from coordinate 120,429,286 downwards.
TGATCACAGGCAATGTTGAATATCACCCACCCACTTGAATTCATGTAGTATCTACTCTATACAGATTGAATACAATGGAATTATTTTAGTAGCCCTGTGGTTATGATGTCACTGGATAGTTCTGCTTCAAGTTTAATACCAATTTTGCTATGCTGATCTAGTATGCTGTTCGCCATTTTGTTTACACTAATTGATGCGCAGCATTAGCAGAAAAAAATGTGACGTTGCAAACACACATGTGATGTCATACATCACACAATTTACATCACTTACTGACGTCAGACTTTATGACATTTTACCTACACAGGCGTCTTTGAACTGCGTTGAATATTCAGGAAATTTTTACTCAATATGGGGACGTTAATGAACTTTAAATTTGTTTCGAAATCCTTAGGTGCGCAGAATTAGCCGACACCATTGTAACTTGTAAGATTTGAAAATCCATCTAGTGACGTATCACTAGTCACATGACTATTTATATGTTTGGGGGTTACTCAATACATTTTGTTGTAAAATACATCATTTGTATACCCGAATATTTCACATTTTGAACTACGAAAATTTAGCTGTTTGAAGCGTCCAAAAATGATAAAATTATATAGGAAAACGTGTCAGATGTCCCCCTGCGCTCCTCCTGAGATAATTATATCCTGTAGGTTCGCTAAATGGACAATGTCCGACGTCCAGAATTATATTTCCGCCACTTCACTGACAATACTAACCATACTTGTGTGTATCCCTGATATGTAAGCCTAATATCTAACCTAGTGTGTTAATGTTAGGACTCGTATGTGGCTGTGACTGGAGAAATGGGGCTTATGGGTTTTGCGACTAGTGTAGAACCGGATCAGCCTGCGCATTTGCAGTCTGATAAGCATGATAAGTATCTGCACTGTTTGGCATTCATCAATGAAACATCCATTATGCTTCCTACAAACAATGTAGACCGTTATCAGGCTACCGGATTGCTATTTGATCACGAGCTACACTACTGTCTGTTCCACGTTTTGCTGACGACAAACTTTTGGCTATTAAACACATTAAATTTAAAAAAAAATATTTAAATGTAATTACTTTTTCATCAATAACAAAAAAGTCACCCACCCCAATTTTTTTTATTCATGTAAAGTTCCCTAAAAAACTTCATCCTTATGTTGCCGGGAAAATGGGTTTTCTACCCGCCGGTAGAGTATAGTGGGTTCTAATTTGGGGCTGGATGGCGACAGATCAGGATGCTGAAACAACAACTATAAGTACAATATTTACGAATCAAATAATTCCAGCACAAAAATATTTACACAATTCCCTAGCATTTGATTGGCCCGTAGTAAGTCTCTGTCCAAAATTTATATCCCAGTAAACTCCCATGCTGAACTACTTTCCGTAACCGTGAGGCACAGTTAAAATAATTCTTAAGAAAACGGAAAATGAACACATTTTCTTGATGAATTTATTTCAAATGCTGGAATTATAAGGAATGAATGGCCATTTTGTTGAATTTATCGGGGATATAAACTTTTCCAAGCTTATACCCTGATAAATTCCACAAAAAGGCCAATCATTCCTATAATATATAGTCTATCGATACATGTAATATGCATCAAGTGAAAAAGTGAAACAATCAATTGCTGAGGTACTTTCCAGCAATATCTGCAACACGAACGATTTGTAGTGCACATATCTCTGGAAACAAGACAATACACGATTATAAACCAAAACATTACCTGTAAATGCAATATTTATGAGTCAAATATCAAAAGTCTATCGATACATGTAATATGGCGTCTAGTGAAAAAGTGAGCGGTAACCTGGGTGTGCATGAAAAATGCATTTGTTAGTCATGTGACTGCCTAATAAAAGAACTATACACGCTTGATTAGTCAGTACCTATCATATAATATGTATCCTACTATGTAGCTATAATACTTATTAATCTACATGTATGGCTACTAAAACAACTGAGGGATGTTACAAAAGTAAACTGGCAATATATAATGGTTAATGAGTGAGTGGGATTCCAAGAAAATAACAAGTACCGTAATTACCCTAAATATTCGGACACCAATATGTGAGCAAACAGTGTAGACCCAGACCAGCCTGCTCCTCAAGGAGCAGTCTGATCAGGGTCTGCACTATTTGCCATTTTCACAGAATGCTTCGGAGGCCTCATTGGACAACATAATCAACTTGATAAATGTTTATGACACTTAAAACAATTGGTTTTGGTGTCCGAATATTTAGGGTAATTAAGGTACACATGTAGTGTGATAATTTATTTATTCCCCCACAAATTCCAACTGCCACACTGAGTACAATTAAAAATCGTTGTCTTATTGCTTTCAGCCTAAAGGGAAGCAGGGTACGAAGGGACAAAAGCAGATTTTGGAAGAAAATAAACAGACATTACAGTTTTATTTGTATATTATCCTTGGAGTTAATGTAAGTCACACTGATCATTGTGTCACAAATTTCTTTATTATACCTGTCCAATATGGACATTTAAGACCAATGTAGATCAGTCTGCTCAGGATTTGCACTGATAATTGAGCCAGTGAAGCACCTGTTGTGTTTCTAACAAGGAGGATAGACCATTACAGAGCTCCAGATAAGGTGCGTATTTGCATATTTTACACACTTTTCTTAGTAGAATACGCACTGATTATCAAAAGTGAGCGTACAAAATACTCACAGCAATGTGAAAATATGCATTGATTTTCAAATTGAGTAGTGGAAATACAATGTACTGTAATAAAGTTGAAAATTAAGTTAGTTGTTTGCTTTTTTGCAGCTCAAATAAGTGAATTTTTAAATTTGTCTTATTTTTTATCATTTGTTCCCTATTTAATATGAAAGAAAATCAGTAATACATTTTTAAAAGTAAAATACGCATTGAATTTGAAATCAAGGGGTACAATACTCGTTAGATACAGAACTTATCTGGAACTCTGCAGGATAGATCATGGTCTATGCTTTTAAGCGTCATATGCTGCTCCTTACTCATAATAAAAATCAGAAAGTTGGATTGGTCTGGGCTGAGCATGAGGTGTGCTCAGTCACAGCCGATATAACTGTCTATTTTCGAGCGAGCATTCTGTATTACATATACGTACATCTAAAATAAAATATCTTTAAATTTTCATATATATCAGTAGTACTATACACATGTGGAATTAAATTATCTTGAGTGCATTTACTCTTAATTCATTTCCCAACATACTATGGAAAATGTTGCTGATTGTTTGCATGTAAATCAGCCCGATAATATCAACAAGACTAGGAGATGCATTAATATGGAGGGTGGTAATTCTTTATATATTTCAGGCTGTCTATTTCTTGGTGCAATTTCTGGTGTTTGGAGACTCGTTTAGCATATTTTATAAAGTAAGTATTTTAATGGTACATTACAGTACCTACATACAAATGTGTGGTACAGTGTAATTGTTTCAAACTATTTGTGGCTGTGACTGGAGAAATGGGGCTTATGGGATTTGTGAGCACTGTAGCTCCTGATCAAACAACACACTCCTGTAGTCCTGTAGCCTGATAACGATCTAATAGCTTGTTGGAAGCATGGCACTTGTTTAATTGATGAACAGGTGAACTGTGCAGATCATGATCAGATTGTGCAGATGCACAGGCTGATCTGGATTTTCAATGGTCGCACATCCAATAAGCCCCATTTCTCCAGTCACAGCCACAATTAAGTGTGGAAAATAATTATATTTGATAATTGTCTCAGTGAATGTAGACACTGAACATTGTCCGTTTCCGCCGCAGACACGTCTTGTCCGGAGCATAACTCGAATACCCGCGACAATATTTTAATAAAACTTCACACATGCATAGGCCACGACCCGACCAAAAGGTATGTCACACACAAGAATGATAACTCTTGCTCCCTTTTTTTAGCTCGACTATTCAAAGAATAAGTAGAGCTTATGTTGTCACCCCGGCGTCGGCATCACCGTCACGCCTTGGTTAAGGTTTTTAGTCAACCTTGTATATGGAATACTACTGGCCCTACACCCACCATACTTGGACAACTTCATCTCCTAGTGATGTACATCAATAACCCCTGATCTATATTTGACCTTGACCTACATTTCCTCTTGAATTACTTAGTTAATTCCCCTTGGTTAAGGTTTTTAGTCAACCTTGGTTAAGGTTTTTAGTCAAGTTTGTACATGGAATACTATTGTGCATACAGACACCATACTTGGACAGCCTTTTCTCATACGGATGTACATCAATAGCCCCTGGTCTATATTTGACCTTGACCTACATTTCCTCTTCAATTACTTACTTAATTCCCATTGGTTAAGGTTTTTAGTCAAGCTTGTATATGGAATACTCCTGGCCCTATACCCACCATACTTGGACAACTTTATCTCCTATGGATGTACATCAGTAACCCCTGATCTATATTTGACCTTGATCTACATTTCCTCTTGAATTACTTAGTTAATTCTCTTTGGTTACGGTTTTTAGTCAACCTTGTAGATGGAATACTCCAGGCCCTACACCAACCATACTTGGACAACTTTATCTCCTAGTGATGTACATCAACAACCCCTGACCTATATTTGACTTTGACCTACATTTAAGGTTAATGTTTTTAGTCAACCTTGGTTAAGGTTTTTAGTCAAGCTTTCTACATGGAATACTAGTGTGCATACAGACACCATACTTGGACAACCTTTTCTCATAGCGATGTACATGAATAACCCCTGATCTATATTTGACCTTGACTTACATTTCCTCTTGAATTACTTAGTTAATTCCCCTTGGTTAAGGTTTTTAGTCAAGCTTGTATATGGAATACTACTGGCCCTACACCCACCATACTTGGACAACTTCATCTCCTAGTAATGTACATCAACAACCCCTGATATATATTTCACCTTGACTTATATTTCCTCTTCAATTACTTACTTAAGTCACCTTGGTTAAGGTTTTTAGTCAACCTTGGTTAAGGTTTTTACTCAAGCTTGTACATGGAATACTATTGTGCATACAGATACCATACTTGGACAACCTTTTCTCATAGGGATGTACATCAATAACCCCTGATCTATATTTGACCTTCACCTACATTTCCTCTTCAATTACTTACTTAATTCTCTTTGGTTAAGGTTTTTAGTCAACCTTGTAGATGGAATACTCCTGGCCCTACACCAACCATACTTGGACAACTTCATCTCCTAGCGATGTACATAAACAACCCCTGACCTATATTTCACCTTGACCTACATTTAACCTTGAATTAATTAGTTAATCCCCCTTGGTTAAGGTTTTTAGTCAACCTTGGTTACGGTTTTTAGTCAAGCTTGTATATGGAATACTATTGTGCATACAGACACCATACTTGGATAACTTAACAGCCACCTTGTTTGTCAAGCTATGTGTACATCGACAACCCTCGTAGTCGAGCTATGCTGTTCTCCTACATCTCTAACCTCACTGATTTGCGCACTGATTTCTTGTACTGAGCACAACTCAAATGCTCTTTGGATCTTTTCTTTGGATACATGTACATGTACTTGACACATGCATAGACCACAACCCAAAGGTGTATCACAGGAGCAGAGACCAAGGTTATTGTCCATGTGCCCCTTTGCCCCTAAAGCATTTTATAACACAATATTTATTCCCAGGTATTGTCTACATTTGCCGTGGCTACACACGTAGGATGTTACAAGTTCATGGGCAGCATAGCCAACAGTGGCATCGACCTGGCAATGGAGGCGGGCATGGCTGAGTAAGTAAATCTCCACACAGCGGGAACTCTGACTGTGGCTGGACAAATGGGGCTTATGGCGTGGGTGGCCAGTCTAGCTCTTGCTAAATAAAACTTTATGAATACATTATTGTCGCGCCTGCTGCCAAAGTCGGCTGTTTTTTTCTCGTCGTTCGCATGCTTAAGATTGGGGTACATATATTGTAACTTCTATTTCCTTTTACTGAACCTCTTTATATTTCACACACTCATTCCTCTTATTGTCCTTTTTCATCCTGTGAAATATCAACGACCCAAAGCATCTGCAGGTGCGACACTGCTTCCGTGGCGGAATTCTTGCTTGAAATCATAAAGTTTGGTTTGTTGAGACTGAGCTTGGGCCAATTAAACTTTGTGATTATAGGTACGATTTTGGAGAAAATGCTCCGGAAGACTTATAAGCACTTATAAGCACGGCCCTGTAGCTGATTTCACCAACATTGCAAAGTATACTTTTCTAGCAAAGTATACTTTGAGGGAGTAATCATTTATTTTTCCTGAAATGCATTATTTCATATAGAACTAACAAATGCATATATTTCATGATTAAAAGTATGCAGAATTATTATACTGAATTTATTAAATTATCACAGCCAAATTGGCTGTGATAATGTAATAAATTCAGTATAATAAATATTAATAAATTTATCATAAAATTGAAAATTTCTCCCTCAAAGTATACTTTGCTACTAAAGTATACTTTGCAATGTTGGTGAAATAGGCTGATCATCTAGCTGCCTCCTGTGGCCGGTGAATTATCCATATATGAGACACACCATGTGATTTTGTACCTTCGGACATCTGCATAATTTGTTTACAAAATTTACAATATTTTTGGCGCAAAAGTATAACATAGTTCATCATGTGTGGTGGCCATCTGCTAATTCTTCGTTTAATTTTTGGCAATTTATTTCCTCATAGTTATAAAATGTTTGTCAGACCATTGTAACATCGAAAATATATGCATTAATGTTATAAGCAGAGTTGGTGACAGATGATGTCGTAAAATACTGTTGTTTCAAACACAGAACATGTGACACGTGATGCAAGTCACGTGTGTGGGTCATTTCAAGTACAAACTCCTACTTTGACTATTCCTTGTTTGAAGCCTTGGAATGGGTCATGGGATAGGGGATATGGCATTGGACTTTGGAGGTTGTGAGTTCAAGCCTCATCTTAGGTGTGACCTACACAGTATTTCCATCCCACTGGTCTGTCAGATGACACGTGGTCCCTTCACTATATGACCGTAGCTGTTTCTGGGACGTTAAACACATTCACTTTTTTGTTCGAAGCCTGCTTCGCATATTTTACTATTTATATTTAACAGTGTTGAAATTAACATTTTGTCCATGACATTTCAGGCATGCTAAGGATGTTTTACTATTAACAGCAATAATCCAGATGTTGTCCCTCATCTCCAACTATTTCTGGTTCCTATGGTTTACAGTAAGTATCTAGGGCTCGTTTCACAAAACTTTGTACGATTAAAATGTTCGTAAGTGCAAATTTAGGATCGTCTGTAAATTTCAATTCATGGAGTTACACTGCTTGCTGTGTTATAATCAGCAAGCTGGTGTATGTGTGTTTGAATGCATATTGTTGCATGACTGCCGTTGTTTGACACCGCTCACAGCCATGTTCAAGCATACAACACCAGTAGCCGATTTCACCAACATTGCAAAGTATACTTTTCTAGCAAAGTATACTTTGAGGGAGCAATCATTTACTTTTCCTGAAATGCATTATTTCATACAGAACTAACTACTGCATATATTTGATGATTAATAGTATGCAGAATTATTATACTGAATTTATTACATTATCACAGCCAAAATGGCTGTGATAATGTAATAAATTCAGTATAATAAAAATTAATAAATTTATCCTAAAAATGAAAATTTCTCCCTCAAAAAGTATACTTTGCAATGTTGGTGAAATAGGCTACTGCTGTTTGACCATGGCTGTAGACCTACATAATGCATGTGTCTCATGACGTTAATAGAACGCACCATTACATCACCAGACCAGTTCACAACGGTCGCACTGAAATTTTGAAATTGATGCGTAGGATGGGGCACCTGCATCACGTGACGTGTACTGCGGCCCCGGAATATGTATGTGTAAATCAGCCGTTTGAATTACACGATATTTCCGACTGAATTTGTAAAATATATTTGATATGGAGCAGGGATTCCGCTGGCGATCGGCGCTTTCGCAATTGGCGATAAAAATAAACAATTGGCCATAAAATATTACAATTTTCGAAAAGTTTTTAAATTTTCATTTCTTAATACATCACCGATTTTACTAATAATTGGCCACAATGTGTGTCTAAAGATGGTGCTTTGTTTCGCATACACCGCACATCTGAGCACCCAAGGTGAAGGTCACTGAGGACTTGTGTTCATTTTTATGCCCCACCATGATAGTGGAGGGGGCATTTAGTGTTACCCTTGTCCTTCGTTCCGTCTGTCCGTCATCAACCTTGTAACTCGTAAAACTTTTCAACTGTTCTAGCTACAGACATGAAACTTGGCATGTAGCTTTCTTATGATGAGTAGATGAGTATTTTATTTCAAATTTTTATTCGACCCCTGTGTCATGGATTATCTCCCCCCTTTTTGACTTAGAATTTCCCAATTTTGCCTTGTAGCTCGTAAAACTTTTAAACCATACTAGTTACAGACCGGAAACTTGGTTTGTAGCTTCCTTATGATAAGTAGATTTGCAAAGTTGATTTCGAATTTGTATTTGACACCCATGTCATGGATTATCTCCCCCTTTTCGACTTAGAATTTCCCAATTTTGCATTGTAACTCGTAATACATTTAAACGTAGCTTCCTTATGACGTAGATGGCCTTAAAACTTTTAAACCGTAATAGCTATAGACTTGAAACTTGATATGTAGGTTCCTTATGATGAGTAGATGCACAAAGTTTATTTCAATATTTTTTATTTCACCCCCTGGTCATGAATTATGTCCCACTTTTCGACTTAGAATTTGGCAATTTTGCCTTGTAAATTGTAAACTTTTAAACCGTAATAGCTACAGACCTGAAACTTGGTGTGTAGCTTCCTTATGATTAGTAGATGCGTAAAGTTTATTTTGATTTTCGATTCGAACCCCCGGTGTCATGTTTCAACTTAGAATTTTGCTTTCTTTACTATCAAAACTGTAGATGGGGCATCCGTGTTCTACGAAGACATTTTCTAGGTCATTATCACAACTGCTAGCGAGGGGATTGGTGACGATGCTGTCGTTTTACATAACAATCCATTAAATCGATCCTTTTCTTTTGCAGGCACCGGGCTATGCGTTTTACTTGTTGTGGGTGAATATACTTGGGCCTTGGTTCTTCACGGCGGCTCCCGAGGTAGACGAGAAGAAACAGAGGAAAATGGAGCGCAAGATGAAGCGACATTGATAAACATTGTGTATTAGGATATCCATTGTATGTTACCTATGCCACTGTGTAGGCTGTCATATGGGTCAGGCTGTGTGATTTTTGTCTCGCCCGCGAAAGCGGAAAGCGAGACATAGGTTTTGCTTTTCCGGAGTCGGCGGCGGCGGCGTCATCATTTAATGTTACGTTTTCGTGTTACGGTCATTACTTCAACACCTTATCAGCTATAGTCGTCAAACTGTATACATCCCTTTACTATGATATGTAGATGAATATAGGACTATTTATTTTTTTCTCGGGGCCCCAGGGTCAAGGTTATGTTTTTAATACTTTCAATGTTAAGTTTTCGTGTTATGATCATTACTTCAACACCTTATCAGCTACAGTCATCAAACTTTATTACGTTTACTAAGATATGTACATGAATATAGGACTATTAAAAAAAAATTGGCGGGCCCCAGGGTCTTCAGGGTCAAGGTCAAACTGTATTTGTTAATACATTCAATGTTAAGTTTTTGTGTTACGGTCATTACTTCAACACCTTTTCAGCTATAGTCATCAAACTTTATACGTACCTTTACTATGATATGTAGATGAATATACGACTATTAAATTTGTTTTTCTTGGGCCCAGGGTCAAGGTTAAGGAGGAACAAGGCGAGACATTTCATTCCGCGGAATTCTTGTGTACCTAAGTAGGTGTACTCAAATTTATATTTTCCATAAATGATTTTGAAAGTTGATGAAATTTTCATAGCTGATGCAGAATTGAATTGTAGCTATTTTGCTATGATATTTTCGTCAACTTTTGACGTCATTTACAGAAAAACTCGTATTGTAAATATTTTTTATGACAAATCGCACATCCTTTTAGTACATAATCACATGGCTCGTCTCGTATATGGCTGTGACTGGAGAAATGGGGCTAATAGGATTTGTGACCAGTGTAGTTCTTGATATAATAGCACATTCCTGTAGCCTGATAATGGTCTTTATTAGGTAACTTGCCCTGTATTGACCGAATACGTACCGACTGAAAACGTGGGTGGATGGTTGGGAGCATGTGATAGGTAGGTAATTCAATGATCGGGGTTCATCCTTACCTGAATTCCGACTGGAGACCAGGGGCCCGTTTCACTAAACTTTGTACGACTAAAATGTTTGTAAGTGCAAACTTATGATAGTCTGTAAATTGCACATCAACACTGTTTTATTGTAAACAATTATTGGATTTACATTTATTGAGCATAGGCTGCACATTAAATTTAAATTTCTAGACGATCCTAAATGTGCGCTTACGAACATTTTAGTCGTAAGAAGTTTAGTGAAACGGGCCCCTGGTTTGGCCCTCACATACATCTTTGGCATTTTGTACGTGACAGTTGAATCTGGTTATACCCCTTATATGAGTATTGCGATTTTCGTAATCCTATTTAGGGGAAGGAGCCAAGTGACTTTGGTGTCGTATAGACCTGGCATCAGATCAGGTTATTCTAATTTCAGGTTTAATATATTTTTTCTTTATGTAAATATTCGATTCTGATTTTGGGATTTTCCCCGCAATGCAGCAGGTTAAAATTGAACCCGTTTGCCCGGCCTTACGTGGCCTTAGCTATTTATACGCTGTTAAACACCAATAAACAAACAAACAAACTGGTTTGGCTCTCCGGTACGGCTTTGGCATTCTTGTATGTGAGGGTTTAATCTGGTTTATATGCCTTGTATGAGTAATACTATTATTCCCAATCCTATTACTTTTAGGGAAGGTGGCCAAGTGACTTTGGTGTAGTATGGACCTGGCACCAGGTCAGGTTATTCTAATTTCAGGGCTAAATATATATTTATTTTGATGTAAATATTCCGTTCTGATTTTGGAATTTTCTCCCCAATGCAGCAGGTTACATGCGGAATCGAACCCTAGCTGTTGATATGACATTGAACACCAATAAATCAAATCAAATCAAATCCTTTGTCATCATTCATTCCCACAAATGCGCCCCACATGTGGCTGTGACTTGAAATGGGTGTTATGGTATTTGTGACCAGTGTAGCTCCTACTGTCTGTTTCACGAAAGCTGCCCAAATTTTACGCCCATATAAACAATTCGAAAACAATATTTTTTTCCATAATATTAAATGTTATCAAAATTTAAGAACGAGCCTTCTTTTTATTTCACGAAATTTGGTCAAATATTGATTTTATTGCGAAAACAAAATTTCCCCATGTTAAATCACCATAGACATCTTCACGGAGTGAAGATGTCTATGGGGATTTAACATAGGGAAATTTTTTAGAATTTCAGAAATACTGGACCGATTTTTAAAATTTAACTTTTGTTTTCTTAGTTAGATCATATCCAAGCTATCTAGTCAGGTTTCGGAGTCAATTTCCAAATTTTTTATTTTTTTGACTCCTCCCACACTGCCTTACCACTTGTTCCCCCATGTTAAATTCCCATAGACAAATCAATTTTTCGCAATAAAACCAATATTTGAACTAATTTCACGAAATAAAAAGAAGGCTCATTCTTAATTTTTCATTTAATTTAATATTATCAAAAGAAATCTTGTTTTTGAATTGTTTATATAGCCGTAAAATTTGGGCAGCTTTCGTGAAACAGACTATAATCAAATATCACAATCCTGTAGCCTGATAACGATCTACACTATATTGCTTGTTAGAACCATGACGGGTGTTTCTTTGATGGAATGGCAAACAGTATAGATCCTGATCTGACTGTGCTGGCTGATCTCTGCACAGGCTGATCTGGATCTACACTGGTCGGAAAACCCATAAGCCCCATATCTCCTGTCACAGCCATAACTATCTCCCACTGTTGGACTATCCATCTACTGTCTGTTTCACGAAAGCTGACCCAATTGTACGGCCATATAAACAATGCAAAAACAATTTTTCTTTTGATAATGTTAAATTTGTCAAAATTTAAGAACGATCCTTCTTTTATTTTTTGAAATTTGGTCCAATATTGATTTTATTGCGAAAAGACAATTTCCCCATGTTAAATCCCCATAGACCTCTTCACGGAGTGAAGATGTTTATGGGAATTTAACGTGGGGAAATTTTTCTAATTTCAGAAATACATGTAGTGGACCGATTTTCAAAATTTAACTTCTGTTTTCTTAGTCCGATCATTTCCAAGCTTTCTATCTAGGTTTTGGAGTCAATTTTTTTTTTTTTGTATTTTGACTCTCCCCTAGCTCCTCTACCTCCTTTCCCCCCATGTTAAATTCTCATAGACAAATAATGTTTTCTAAATGAAATCAATATTTGACCAAATTTCACGAAATAAAAAGAAGGCTCATTATTAAAGTTCGATAAAATTTAATATTATCGAAAATAAATATTGTTTTATATGGCCGTAAAATTTGGGCAGATTTTGTGAAACAGACAATAAGCTGATTTTTATGCCTCATTTGTTTTGTTCTTGGTGTGCGTCCGTACATCTGTCGTCATTTATGTGAAAACATTAGCACAAGTTCTTTCATCATGCCATTTTTATTATTAACCCATGTCAGTCTAATGATAAGATAGTTTTTGTTTAAAAAATCTCATTTTGTTTATTTCTCCATAAAGGTATATGTTGTTACCACACATATAATTGTATCCCGTCTTTAATGTAATACAAATGTATCTATAGTCTGTTTCACGAAAGCTGCCCAAATTTTACAGCTATATAGACAATTCAAAAACAATATTATTTTTGATAATACATATTAAATTAAAGCAAAATTTAAGAATGAGCCTTCTTTTTATTTCGTGAAATTTGGTCAAATATTGGTTTTATAACGAAAAATTGATTTCTCTATGGGAATTTAACATGGGGGAAAAAGAGTTAGAGGAGTTGTGGGAGGAGTCAAAAAACGAAAACATTTGGAAATTGACTCCGAAACCTAGCTGGATAGCTTGGAAATGATCTAACTTAAAAAACAAAAGTTAAATTTTGAAAATCGGTCCAGGATTACTGAAATTCTAAAAAATTTCCCTATGTTAAATCCCCATAGACATCTTCACGGAGTGAAGATGTCTATGGGGATTTAAGATGGGGAAATTTTTTTCGCAATAAAATCAATATTTGACCAAATTTCACGAAATAAAAAAAAGGCTCATTCTTAAATTTTCCTTTAATTTAATACTATCGAAAAAAATTTGAATTGTTCATATGGCCGCAAAATTTGGGCAGCTTTCGTAAAACAGAGTAGTTACTTTCAAAATGATAGGCGGAACATTCTTGTTCTATGAGTTGATTTTCTATTTAACAATTTTCAACAAAATAATGGTTGTTCATTTTTTATGCCACTGGGTTTCGAAGAAACGGGTGGCATATAGTGTTTGGACTGTCCGTCTGTCCGTCCGTCCGTCCGGGCACACATTAGGGTACTTATGTGGCTAGCCCCACAGGGTTATGGACTTGTTAAAGGATAGGGTTGGTTACAATTAGCCACCTAAAAAATCGTTTTATGTGGCTAAAAATCGTTTTATGTGGCTAATATTTAACATGTGATAAGCCACATAAGTACCCTAATGTAAGAACGTCCGTCCGTCCGTCCGTCCGGGCACACATTAGGGTACTTATGTGGCTAGCCCCACAGGGTTATGGACTTGTTAAAGGATAGGGTTGGTTACAATTAGCCACCTAAAAAATCGTTTTATGTGGCTAAAAATCGTTTTATGTGGCTAACATTTAACATGTGATAAGCCACATAAGTACCCTAATGTAAGAACGTCCGTCCGTCCGTCCGTCCGTCCGTCCGTCCGTCCGTCCGCGTCCGTCCGGGCACACATTAGGGTACTTGTGTGGCTAGCCCCACAGGGTTATGGACTTAGTAAAGGATAGGGTTGGTTACAATTAGCCACCTAAAAAATCGTTTTATGTGGCTAAAAATCGTTTTATGTGGCTAATATTTAACATGTGATAAGCCACATAAGTATCCATTTGTAAGAACGTCCGTCCGTCCGTCCGGGCACACATTAGGGTACTTATGTGGCTAGCCCCACAGGGTTATGGACTTGTTAAAGGATAGGGTTGGTTACAATTAGCCACCTAAAAAATCGTTTTATGTGGCTAAAAATCGTTTTATGTGGCTAATATTTAACATGTGATAAGCCACATAAGTACCCTAATGTAAGAACGTCCGTCCGTCCATCCGGACGGACCCGTCGGTCCGTCCCGCCCGTCTGTCCGTCCGTCCGTCTGTCCGTCCCACTTTTCGGTTAACCACTTTGTCACAGTTTCTCAAATATGCTGCAGGTGGCATCCGCGTTTCTTGTTTTATCTTGACATGAAATAAATATTGATATCAATTTTTCAAAATGTGTATATACATGTACATGCAAAACTAATATTAAAATGAAATGCACAATATAAAATATTAAAAATTGTTGTTCAGTTATTTCCACTTGTCCCTTGGTAGAGTACAACATGATTTTAAATGAACTGGGTCTACATATGATCATTTCACCACAAATAACAATTATGTAATTTAACGATTGGGGTTCATCCTTACTGAAATGCTGACTTACATGGTTTAACACTCATGTACATGTTCGGCCTTCTGATACCTGAGAGTTGAATCCTGTTGTACCTCGTTAAAAAGTAATAAGATTAGTGCTGATCATATTACTTTTGGGGTTGGAGCTAAGTGACTGGTGTAGAATGGACCTGGCACCAGGTCCGGATATTCTAATTTCCGGGCTGAATATATAATTTTCTGTAAATAGTCAGTTCTGATTTTGGCCCTAGATATGTGACTGTAACTGGAGAAGGCTGCCGTCTGAAATGTGTTGCCATTCTTGCTCCAGATATGTATATGTGACTGGAGAAGGCTGCCATCTGAAATGTGTTGTCATTCTGGCTCCTGATATGTATATGTGACTGGAGAAGGCTGCCATCTGAAATGTGGTGCCATTCCAGCTGCAGATATGTATATGTGACTGGAGAAGGCTGCCGTCTGATATGTGTTGTCATTCTGGCTCCAGATATGTATATGTGACTGGATAAGGCTGCCGTCTGAAATGTGTTGCCATTCTGGCTCCTGATATGTGACTGACTGGAGAAGTCTGCCGCTGAAATGTGTTGCCATTCTGGCTCCTGATATGTGACTGACTGGAGACGTCTGCCGTCTGAAATGTGTTGCCATTCCAGCTCCAGATATGTATATGTGACTGGAGAAGTCTGCCGCTGAAATGTGTTGTCATTCTTGCTCCAGATATGTATATGTGACTGCAGGCGTCTGCCGTCTGAAATGTGTTGCCATTCTTGCTCCAGATATGTATATGTGACTGGAGAAGTCTGCCGCTGAAATGTGTTGTCATTCTGGCTCCAGATATGTATATGTGACTGGAGACATCTGCCATCTGAAATGTGTTGTCATTCTGGCTCAAGATATGTATATGTGACTGGAGAAGTCTGCCACTGAAATATGTTGTCAATCTGGCTCCAGATATGTATCTGTGACTGGAGAAGTCTGCCGTCTGAAATGTGTTGTCATTCTAGCTCCTGATATGTATATGTGACTGGAGAAGGCTGCCGTCTGAAATGTGTTATCATTCTGGCTCCTGATGCTACTGTGACTGGATAAGGCTGCCATCTGAAATGTGTTGTCATTCCAGCTCCTGATATATATATGTGACAGGAGAAGTCCATTCTGGCTCCTGATATGTATATGTGAATGTGACTGGAGAAGGCTGTCGTCTGAAATGTGTTGCCATTCTGGCTCCTGATATGTATGTGACTGGAGAAGGCTGCTGTCTGAAATGTGTTGCCATTCTAGCTCCTGATATGTATATGTGACTGTGACTGGAGACGTCTGCCGTCTGAAATGTGTTGCCATTCCAGCTCAAGATATATATATGTGACTGGAGAAGGCTGCCAGCTGAAATGTGTTGCGATTCCAGCTCCTGATATGTATATGTGACTGTGAATGGAGACGTCTGCCGTCTGAAATGTGTTGCCATTCCAGCTCTAGATATGTATATATGACTGGATAAGACTGCCGTCTGAAATGTGTTGCCATTCTGGCTCCGGATATGTAAATGTGACTGGAGAAGGCTGCCGTCTGAAATGTGCTGTCATTCTTGCTCCTGATATGTATATGTGACTGGAGAAGTCTGATGTCTGAAATGTGTTGCTATTCTAGCTCCAGATATGTATATGTGACTGGAGAAGTCTGCCGTCTGAAATGCGTTGTCATTCTTGCTCCTGATATGTATATGTGACTGGAGAAGTCTGCCGTCTGAAATGTGTTGTCATTCTGGCTCCTGATGTGTATATGTGACTGGAGAAGGCTGCCGTCTGAAATGTGTTTCCATTCCAGCTGCATATATGTATATGTGACTGGAAAAGGCTGCCGTCTGAAATGTGTTGCCATTCCAGCTGCAGATATGTATATGTGACTGGAAAAGGCTGCCGTCTGAATTTGTTTGCCATTCCAGCTGAAGATATGTATATATATGTGACTGGAGAAGGCTGCCGTCTGAAATGTGTTGCCATTCTGGCTCCTGTTATGTATATGTGACTGTGACTGGAGAAGTATGCCGTCTGAAATGTGTTGCCATACTGGCTCTGGATATGTAAATGTGACTGGAGAAGGCTGCCGTCTGAAATATGCTGCCATTCTTGCTCCTGATATGTATATGTGACTGGAGAAGGCTACCGTCTGAAATGTGTTGTCATTCTGGCTCCAGATATGTATATGTGACTGGAGAATTCTGATGTCTGAAATGTGTTGCCATTCTAGCTCCAGATATGTATATGTGACTGGAGAAGTCTGCCGTCTGAAATGTGTTGTCATTCTGGCTCCTGATGTGTATATGTGACTGGAGAAGGTTGTCGTCTGAAATGTACTGCCATTCTTGTTCCTGATATGTATATGTGACTGGAGAAGTCTGATGTCGGAAATGTGTTGCCATTCTGGCTCCTGATGTGTATATGTGACTGGAGAAGGCTGCCGTCTGAAATGTGTTGCCATTCCAGCTGCAGATATGTATATGTGACTGGAAAAGGCTGCCGTCTGAAATATGTTGCCATTCCAGCTGAAGATATTTATATGTGACTGGAGAAGGCTGCCGTCTGAAATGTGTTGCCATTCCAGCTGCAGATGTGTATATGTGACTGGAGAAGGCTGCCGTCTGAAATGTGTTGCCATTCCAGCTGCAGATATGTATATGTGACTGGAGACGTCTGCCGTCTGAAATGTGTTGTCATTCCAGCTCCAGATATGTGACTGTGACTGGAGACGTCGCTGATCAGTTTATGCTAGTCGCGGTCAACACTGGTAAAATGCACTATACATGTTTTCTCAAATAACACACCTCCAGCCAACTATTTCCCAGCGACGGGAATTAGACTGCTACAAATACCCGATGTTGGGTACACATGTGTGTTTGTATTAGATGTCAATGACTGCCCGAACTGTAATTTGTATTGACAAAACATTTCCCCAACCGTCGTGAATTAGGCGTAGATTTAATTCCGATTAGAATATGTTTCATTCCCATGGCCGGCACCCACCTCTCTCCACATGGGATGCATTGATAGTTACATGATATATGTCATGTTCTAGAATATCAAACAGTATTTAACAGTTATAAAACATTTGACCTTGTCGTGGGCGGCAAATGACGTTGCACATTCTGGCACAATGGGCCAATTGAGCCAATCACGTCGAATTTTACATTTCGCGCGATTTTTGCGACCAATCAAAATTAGGTTCATATCAGAGTTACGGTACGTCGTTACCCTGGTAGCGTCACGACGTCATGTGCTCATTGTCTTTCCCGAACTTTACTGAACGCCACGGACAGACGCGCTCTGCTATTATTTGAGATATTAATTGAAAATAATAGAAACATCCTGATTTAAACGACACAGTTTGTACCACAGTCATAAAGCCACAAGAAGTGGAGATGAAGACGAAGGTTAGTTAATAAAACTATTATTATTAACAACAAAATAGACGCAAATATATGCAAATGAAATAGACGTCTCCATCTCGGCGTCTCTGTCCGTGTACGTTCTATATTTACAGTCACAGGCAGTGTGTGAGTTCCAGAGCAGCGTGGTGCGGACAAATAACACTTATACATGCCCCCTTACCGCCACATATGTACAAAGTTCATACAGTTGGTTGACGCCTGCGTAGGTCAATATAATCATGTGGCTTCTTGGATAGCTTTTTATGCTCCCCGAAATATTTTCGGTGGAGCATATAGTTACCACTTTATCCGCTGTCTGAGTTTTACGTTAAAGTTTTTCAAATGGCTATATCTCTGTGACTTCTTAGGATATAAACTTGAAACTTCACATACACATTGATCACCATTCATATTTTCATTGTATATTCTACCTAGGCTGCCCAGGAGCCCAATGTCACGGTCAAATGACTTTAAACTTTTTGCTAGAGTTTTACGTTAATGTTTTTCAAATTGCTATATCTCTGTGACGGCTTGGGATATCAACTTGAAACTTCATATGTATACATGTACAGATTGATCACCATTCATATTTTCATTGTATGCCCTACCCATGCTGCCCAGGAGCCCAAGGTCAAATGAGTGTTAGACTTCTTTTTAAAGCTTATGTTAAAGTTTTTCAAATTGCTATATCTGTGAAACTTCTTGGGATGTCAACTTGAAACGTCATATACACATTTATCACCATCCATATTTTCATTGTATACCCTACCAGGAGGCCAATGTCAAGGTCAAATGACTCTAAACTTTTTGTTAAAGTTGTACGTTAACATTTTGCAAATTCAATTCAATTCAAATTAGCATCAAAATATTTATTGTGACTAATAAACAAAACATTGCGTTAAACCTTTTTAGAATTTATCTGTGTTACCAATTGAGATTATGATGTGAAACTTCATATATACATTTATCACCATTTATTGTGATTAATAAGCATACTGCACCAATACCCAGGGTCAAGAATTTCAATCCAGGCGTAATCGGGGAGCATTTGTCGGATTTATCTAGTTCTTTTTTTATTTTTCCTTCTTCCTGTTAAGTTTTGTTTTATAGGCATTGGGTCTCCGATACGCGCAGAAAGTGATGAAATATGGAACGCCAAATCTACATAAACTCAAATAAATATTGCTAGCTCTAAAGCTAGAATTAACTATTTAGAGCTGGCAATAAATTTTTGAGTTTATGTAGATGTGGTGTTCCTGGAACGGTTAACATTTTGCAGAAATAGCGGTTATAGATAGCCAGTATTTGGCAAATGAAAGTTCAATATCATATTGAATATGATTTTTTTATTATTTTGTGGAACCATTCCACAGTTTGGTGAAACGTATGAATTTTCTGATTCTGTGGAACGGTTCTACACTTTCCCATATACGGGCTATAAATAGCCACTATATATTCTGCAAATGAAAGTTCATTATGGCTCATTTCTGATTTCATGGAACCATTCCACAAATTGGAGAAAGTATCAAATAGCGCATTTCTCATTCTCAATCTGTGGGACCGTTCCACACTTTGTGAAATACCGGTCATAAATAGCCAAAGAATGGGCATGGTGAAATTTCAATATGGCTCATTTCCGATTTTGTGGAACCATTAGACAGTTTGGTGAAATATGAAATGACTTATTTATGATACGGTGGAACTGTCACACAGTCTGACTTGTGGCCAGTCTAACTCCTCATCTACTAGCACATAATGTTTATGGTTGCAAACCACAAACTAATGCATTGGAGCGGCCATATGCTGTAAATAATCTCTCAATTGAATACCCTGGGGACCTCCCATATGTCTGTTTTCGAGAGGTTCCATTGTATATAATTCGGGTAAATTGCTAGTTTAAATATTACATTTGTTTTTCTTTCAGTCTTCATATACGTACCGAAGTTTGTGGCCCAAGGTGAACTTGAACCCACGAGCTTTCGCCATAACGTCGAAGTATTGTCGGAATTTGGCTTTAGTGCAAAATGTGCTGGAAAGTGGAGACGCAGATAGAATCAGACGAGTATTTCTGAGCCCACCGGATGTCAAAGGTAATTCACGTGCACTTAACCTCGCGGTCAAAGTCATTCAGTTATATAACATACATTGCCATACAATGCATTTCCATATGCAAGAATGGTAACTCTTGATTGTTCACTTTTGTCATGTGTCATGTGTTAGCTACAATCTATTGCTGCCGTCGGGGCATGTGTTCATGACACATTTCAATTGTATTGCACAAGTAAATCATGTAGACAGTCATAATTTGGTCGGTGGGTTGGTGACATTTAATAGTAAACATTCGAATAACTGCGCGTGCGACACGTGTATGTCCATACCAACTGTAATCCGTTATTTATAAATACATATCTTAAACAATGTATGCAATCATCATGTTGGTACAGTACTTATAGTGCTCAGACTGGTTAGGATACACTGGTCGGATATCACATGAGCTAATAATATGAACATGCAAATATATCAATGTAGAGAGTATTCAGGTCATACAGAGACATACATACTATACGAAACTAAATGTAAATCTTGGGTCATATTAAAGATTCAGTATTTGCCGTTTGCAGATCTATTTTGCCGTCCATCATACGACGATGACCGCCCACCGGAGATGCCTCCCAGGCTGAGACGCAGGATGAAGGTAAAACAACAAGTAGTGGTTGTTGTCGTTACATGTACACATATCTACATATAGAACATACAAAAAGGCACTGAGGTAAATACCATAGGTTTTATATACATAGTTGCATGTGTATCTGTAGTAACATGACTACTATTACCAGGTGGATTGATGAACAAAATATTCAGATGATGTCTAGGACTGGTAAAAAAACCATTAAAAGCCAACAGTTGCAGGACGCAGGATGCTTAGTATAGAGTAGTAGTAGTAGTAAAATATTTTATTAACGTGTCACATCTCTTAAAACAAGGTTATAATACATGTGAGCGAAATTACATTTTTAAGAGATCCGGCCGACATCGGCCTATGAGACACAAATACATGGCAATGTGGGATTCGTGTAAAATTAATTGATTCTGATCTTGACATGCGCCTATGTTTCCGCTTTCAGACTGAACTCGATATAAACAGAGTTCAATATGCAAGCGGAATGCAGTAGGAGCGTGCATATGACATGCTGACAAACACTGCTGACCATGGCCAGTCGGCTATACATCGCCGGCTGGTCTGGGTCTACAGTGGTTGCAGTGGTGATATGTTTCAATGCGAATGGATTTGCTATATTTAACAAGTGATTGTACAAGTTGGTTAAATCCGAAAGATGCGGAAAATGTAAAAATGCATACAAAAGTTGAAAAATTAATAAAAATTGATAAAATGGAATTGAATTTGTACAAGTAGTTTGCAATGAATTGTATTTGATAAGAAATTAAACAGTAGGGAGAAATTGTTTTCTTCTACGAAACATTAGTGATAAAACTGATGCAAGTGATGAGTCAAATTAACATATTACATGAGAAAAATTAGCTTTTCATTCTCAGATAGTCTGTGAAAATCAGTATTGCTAGATTCAGCTTTAAAAAACAATGTACGTCTTAAATCATTGTAAAAATCACAGGTGAGTAAAAAATGCATTTCATCTTCCACTTGGCGAGACTGGCAAAGTTTACAAAGTCTGTCTGTTAGTGGCACCCCACTGTAGCGACCAGTTTCCACAAAAAGTGGTAAACTACCGCTGCGGAATTTCGCTAGAATGCTTCGGTGGCAGCGCTGCATACTGATCGAGGCGTAATGTTCACTTTTCAACTCGTGTTTGTATAGTCTATATGTTCTCAGTTTGTTACCGTTGGGGTTATTTCTGTCATTATGTAGACCAGTTTTCCACGTGCTCGCGTCCAAGTTCATGAGCTTAGTTTTAACACATTTAATAACAGTTTTAGTGGTGAAGTCACAGTTTTCAAATGTCTGCCATATGTCTAGGCTATCGGCGAAAGTCTTCACTCTACGCTCCCAGCACTTGCCGTGCGTACTTGACCAATTAAACACCATTTTCACACGTCTAGTATTGTCCAGCCGCTTCAACTTGCAATAAAGCCTACTCACTTCAAGTTTCTGTTTGACAAAACAGCCAGACCAGCCCATGTCTCCCTGGGATGCTATATTAGATGCGTTTTTCCCGAGGCCCAGAAAATACCTGCACGCTTTATTTTGTACAGTATTTATTTTTCTATGGTTTGTGAGGCCCCAAATGCCGCTAGCATAGAACAATACGGGTTCTACTAGATTTTCATATAGCTTTTTGAAACATCGTAACGTCATCCCTCCTAAGTGTAAATACTTAGTATATAGGGCGGACAGGGCTCGACTTGCTGATTTGGCCAATTCAGAAACGGCGTATTTCATGTCCAGGTGCTCGTGAAACCACAAGCCTAGATATTTGTATGTACTGGATAGATTTACATGAAAATTACCACATGTGAAGCGAACATTAGACCTGGGGCAGTAGAAGGGCGGAAGTGAACAACTTTTGTTTTGTCCTGGTTTAGACTTAATCTCCACTTCACGCACCACCGGTTAACTGCGTTCAACATTGTCTGAAGAGATTCTTCCGTCGGGGCAATTAACGCGACGTCATCTGCGTACAACAGGATGCACAGGTCCGTCCCACCAATATCGACTCCACACTGTAATGTCTTTAGTTCTTCAGCCAGGTCGTTGATGTAGAGGGAGAAAAGTGTCGGCGAAATTTTACAGCCCTGTTTGACGCCAATACTGACGTCGAAAAACGGCGTTGTCAAGTCGTTGACCTTCACAGCGCACTTCACGTTGGCGTACATGGATTGGATTGCGTCTAACATTTTGCCTTTTATGCCGAGTGTCATAAGTTTGAACCATAAACAGTCTCTGTTAACTCGGTCAAATGCCTTTTTTGCATCAATGAAGCACACAAATGTATCACGCTTCTGCATTTTACGCTTGTTTATAATCGAGTATAGTGCATACATGTGTTCGGTGCATGATCGTTTTCGTCGAAAACCGTTCTGTTCGTCCACTAAAATGTTATTTTGCTCAGCTCACTTGGTTAGTCTACAGTTTAATATATCCGCGTAAATCTTGCACGGGATAGATATCAGCGTAATCGGCCGGTAGCTCAATGGGTTTCTGGGGTCGTTGGCGTCCGATTTCGGGATAGGTTTAATGAGGCCTGACGTCCACTCACTCGGCACGGTCCCGTGTTCAAAACAAAACTGTATTATCGTGTGCAGTAGTCGGACACAATTGTCATTGCGCAAAACGCCCGCGGGTATGTTGTCCAGGCCAGGTGCACCTTTTACCTTAGCCTTGAATGTGCATGTTTTAACCTCTTGGAGAGAGATAGGCCGATTTAAAGTGGATATGTCGCGGTCCGTGTGGGGGACGCTGTCGTGACGTAAACTCTGTTTTACGTAATTCAAGTGATTATTGTCAAAATCGCTGATATTCGTTTCATCCGAGTATAACTGTTCATAGTTGCTTAGTATAGATATCACAATATTAACGGGTGACTATACCTACCAAAATAACCACATCCATGCTGTCATGAATATCTATCTATCACAGTTCACTTAATAAAAAAACTTTTAAAATAGTAAAGCATTGTAATTATATGCCTCGCAACGCGTGTGGCAGATCATTTCGACTAAACATGTTTAACAAATGTGAATCTGTTTATGGTTGGTATACACGTGGTCGTTTCTGGCTAACAAAACTTTCGGTCCAACATTGAGATGTTTTCTTCGAGTCTCCTTTAAGTTAACGTTCTCTACTTGCAGGTGTCGATGTTGTTGCAAACGAAGTGGCGCCGGTCAAGCTGCCTACCGTCTCACCAGATACTGCCATTGCTGACGAAGCAGCGTCGATTGAGATGTCTATCGCCTCACCAGATACCACCATTGGTGACGAAGCAGCGCCGGTTGAGATGTCTATCGCCTCACCAGATACCACCATTGATGACGAAGCAGCGCCGGTTGAGATGTATATCGCCTCACTAGATACCACCATTGGTGACGAAGCAGCGCCGGTTGAGATGTATATCGCCCCACCAGATACCACCATTGGTGACGAAGCAGCGCCGGTTGAGATGTCTATCGCCTCACCAGATACCACCATTGATGACGAAGCAGCGCCGGTTGAGATGTATATCGCCTCACTAGATACCACCATTGGTGACGAAGCAGCGCCGGTTGAGATGTATATCGCCCCACCAGATACTACCATTGGTGACGAAGCAGCGCCGGTTGAGATGTCTATCGCCTCACCAGATACCACCATTGGTGACGAAGCAGCGCCAGTTGAGATGTATATCGCCCCACCAGATACCAACATCGGTAACGAAGCAGCGCCAGTCGAGATGTCTATCGCCTCACCAGATACCACCGACGGTGACGAAGCAGCGCCAGTTGAGATGTATATCGCCTCACCAGATACCACCGTCGGTAACGAAGCAGCGCCAGTTGAGATGTCTATCGCCTCGCCAGATGCCACCGTCGGTGACGAAGCAGCGCCAGTTGAGATGTCTATCGCCCCACCAGATACCACCATTGGTGACGAAGCAGCGCCGGTAGAGCTGTCTATCACCTCACTAGATACCACTATTGGTGACGAAGCAGCGGTGGTTGAGATGTCTATCGCCTCACTACATACCACCATTGGTGATGAAGCAGTGCCGGTTGAGATGTCTATCATCTCACCAGATACCACCATTGGTGACGAAGCAGCACCGGTACAACCAAATGTCACTACTGGCTTCGAAGCAGCACATACAGAGGAGTCGCCTGCTACAGAGCCATCACTACCTGCACCATCAGTCGAAGCCATCGGGGGGCCCAACGAGAACCTTCCCGCTGTTAAAGAGCTGAAGAACTCAGATATAGACGTACTCTATACTGAATATGGCCAACTCCAGAAATTGGGGAGCGGGTTTTATGGGATGGTGTACCTGGTACAGTGCAGGTACAGCGGGGAGTTGCTCGTCTGCAAAGAGCTGTCTGCCGAGTTGTCTACCAAGGAAGACATGGAGATGGAAGCCAAGCTGCTCGGCCTCCTGAGACCGACGGGCGCCGTCCCGGAGCTGGTCGGGGTCATCAAGGACGTTCGTCATACGGGCAACTACGGCATTATCCAGCGTCATGTTGCCGATGTCGTCAGCCTGGACGATCTTCTCCGCGGAAAATACAATCTGTGCAACCTACGGCTCGTCTTGATCGCTCTCAATCTCGTGGCGGCCCTGCAGAAAGTACACGAACTTGGAGTTATCCACAATGACATCAAACCAGACAACATACTGGTTCAGGCATCCAGCGCAAAGGTTCGACTAATTGATTTCGGACTGGCCTCTTACAAGGTGGGAATCAGGTGCGACGTGGAAGTGGGTGGGGAAAGCCGGTACCCGCACTTGGCACCGGAGGTCTTTCACTTCAAGTCAACAATGGAGTCGGACATATTCTCCCTGGGATTAGTACTGGATGCGTTGAACAAACGGATAGGGGACACAACTCTGGACAGGCTTGTGCACATGTGTCGGGAAGGCGACATGGATGATCGACCCAGTAGTGGATACATTGTACAGCGACTGACGGCCTTGAAAGATAAATTGGTACAACAAAAGTTAAAAGAAAAACGGGCATTGGCAATGCTGTAAACCATGAGAAGATCACAACATAACTAATTTACGACACAGACTCTTCCACAACAGAGATTTTACATGTTTTATCTCATTAATTAAATAATTAATCCATTTATTCATTATTTCATTCATTCTGTAAATGCTTCTGAAAGCAATCTGTGATAGTTGAGTAAACTGTGATACCTGTTCACTGTCGTTATTTGTGACTATAACTGCATAACGTTGACTTATCGCAGTTGATGCCAATCTAGCCCAGTAGCCGATTTCACCAAAATTACTAAGCATACGTATCTACCTAAGTATACTTGAGGGAGTAATATAGAACTAGCAACTGCATATATTTGAGGATTAAAAGTATACATACTTATTATACTGAATTTATTACATTATCACAGCCAAAATGGCTTTGAAAATTTAATAAATTCAGTACAATAAAAATTAATAATTTTATCCTTAAATTGAAAATTTCTCCCTCAAAGTGTACTTAGCAAGATACATATACATGTACTTTGCAATTTTGGTGATATCGGCTACTGGTGTACGATTGGAGATATTTTGCTTATGGCAATATGTAGTTTGGCAATTGCAGTTGATCAGTGACTGGAGTAATTGGTAGTATGCAATTGTGGCGAGTGTTTTACTAATATATATGTCCTACGTGGGTCACTGGCCAGTCCGGATCTGTGATTGAATATACATGTTGTATTATGCGGTGCTTATGGTATGTGTTGCACTTTTAGCTTCCTGACTCAGGCCCGTAGCAGCGAATAAACTAATGCCAAAGCGGACTATTGAGCGGGAGATCTGGGAGCCCTCCCGCAGAAACAATTGTGGCTGCCTCCGTGGTGTATACGGTCGTGTTTGTCCTTGACAGGAGACATGGGATGCATAGCCGGCATAACTCCTAATACGTGACTGGAGAAATGGGACTTACAACACGTGGCAGTTCTAGCTCCTAATATATGGCTGGGGACACGGAATGTATGCTCGAGTTGATAGTTTATGATATCAGAACCTGACATTAAACTGGAATAATTGGCCAACAAACGCCGCATATTTATGAACAGTGTAAGTTGCGACTGTATTCATACATCATCGATTGATATAATATATCGGTTCTGTTTTTGTCAAATGCATCTTCAGAAGTACTATCTGAGACACAGCCACATTACGGTATATCGATGACTATTTCAGATAGTATATATCAGTGCTGTGGCATCTGGGTGCTACCTTAAATTACTAGACATATCACTATTGCTTTACTATCGATACCTATAGCAAAGTAAATACTAAATGATAAAAGTCCCATTTCCTGCGTTCATGCGCATTTTAGTGTAGACTAACATGCCATGTCTCTATATCATTTTTAACTTTTATTTTTAATTATCTGACTATCATTTATTATTTACTTTGCTATAGAGTATCGGTAGTAAGGCCATATATATATAGTTCTATGCCTAATTTTATTTTGTACAGCCGACATACTAAATTTTGATTAGATTTTATGTGATTTATCACATCCAAAATATCTCGTCTTGATCAGTTAGTAAGCCGTCTTGACGCGATAATGACGTAGTTCAGACAGACATATAAAGTGTATTAGGATAACTCACATAATCACGTTTTGTGATTGACTGGAAATGCCACTTCATGATACACAGCTTTTCTTTTTGGTTACCCGCTGCTTATTGTGGGGGCCATATGAATATTTCGCAAATCTTACAACAAGATTTGATATAATAGATAGCAAATATATAGGTTATTAATGTTGTTGCATAAATCGCCCGGGGCAAACGCTGTTATAAATTAAACACACATGTTTTTGACTGATTTGACATAGTTGAAATATGACAATTTAGAAATTATGGCGGCCATCTTGGTACCCATGTTATATATATATGGCATATGTGAGATGGTATCAAACTAGGCAACATTCACAAATAGAATGCAGTTAAAATCAAACATCTACCTTTATTTTATTTTGAGATATGGTCATTTTGGTGTACACTATCAACTTTTGGCGGCCAACTTGAATATTTCCAAATGCCCAAGGATACCAGGGTGGCAACACGCGGATTTGAAATCTCTATTCTTCTGAGAATCAAAGTCCAAACTCTCCAGAACCCAAACTCATAGTTTGGCAACTGCACTATATCAGACTATGCGATTGCGCATGCTGGTTTATATGGAAGCGTTCCTTGTGCCAATGCTAACATATTTTATGTTTGAATAAATGGGGCGTATGAGAGTTGTGACCAGTGTAGCTCCTGATTAAAAAGACAGAGCCAATGACTCCCGTTAATCTATTGGCACGATATAACAGACAAAAATATAGTATATATAGTAGCCTATATTTTAATTAGGAGTTAGTATCTCCTAATTAGGACTTAGTATCTCCTAATTAGGACTTATTATCTCCGAATTAGGACTTACTATCTCATTCTGTAGCAATGCTAAACATGTTTTATTATGATTAGTAAGTCCTAATTAGGCGATACCAAGTCCTAATTAGGAGATACTAACTCCTAATTAAAAGATAGGCTACTAGTACATGTATCTCCTGATATTTTTTCTTTTTTTATATCGTGCCAATAGATTAACGGAGTCATTGGGTCATATTGCTCTGTCAATTTAATCAGGAGCTGCACTGGTCACAACTCTCATACGCCCCATTTATTCAAATACAACGACAAATAACTTCACTCTAGTTGCTACACCTACAGGGGGTGAAGGGTGGGTGGGGGTTGTCTGGGAAACCTATATCTGACACGAAGTCAACTAATTCAAAGGCCTTGTACACACATCACGCACATGTGTACAAACATAATTGGATCCCCGATGGAGTAATTTATGCGCCTCGTGTGGTTAACCGCCGTTATAACCCTTAGATTGCTGAGCACGAACATTTTCGTCTACTGATGCTTTATATTTTGCCTTCTTTCTCAATAAAGACCTGGTTTTTTTTTGTACAACATTTTAGAATCATTTCCAAGGGAAATGATTCTAAAATGCTGTCAAAGCATGTTTTTGATGAGAAAAATCGAAAATAAAATTTAAACAGCAGACGACAACATTTAATTCTGCAGTGTAGGCTAATGGTAAACACTCCTCTCATTTTGCATTTGACTCTTGTAAAATTGGCCGGAAGATCGTGTAGCTAACTGATTGCTCAATTCGGCAAATGACTGGTCCCCACAATCGTACCGGAAATTGACCTTTTATCGGGCCGAATGTAAACATTTGCAGATCTGAAACAGTGTCGAGTGTTGACAAGGTAATATGTTGATAATTGCTCTTGTAGCCAATTATTTATTAATATATTAATGTATATATAAACATGGGGCCCCCGCCATTACTTTGTTTCGTACGTTATGTCTGTCTATGTAATTTGCTCAGTAAATTCACAGTGGGTACGAAGTGATGGGACACATTATCTGGGGAAAGTACGACTGGGTACAGAGACGTTCCTTGAATTCAAGGACGCCTCTGTGTCCAGTCGGACATTCCACAAGTTTAAGCACAACTTCGTACTCCGTTTGACAAGATTTGTCTCTAAATTCTAGCACTACGACAGTCTACGTAGGCCCATAGGCACTTTATGGGATGAACGAAAACCCGATGTGATAACGATTGCTATCCAGTTGGACTTCGGATCTCTATTATATTATAGATTAGATTATATAATATAGATCCGAAGTCCAACTGGACAGCACTCATTATCACATAGGGGTTTTCGTTCATCCCATAAAGTGTCTATGCGTATGCCTACAGTGTAACGATCGGACGGTCATGTGTTGTGACCGTGTGAATAGTGATTTTACCAGGGACCGATTGTTATCTCGATGATTTCTTCTCATCCGTTTGTAGACTAGCCTACTTGTTCATATATGGCATGAAATCATACCACTTTCCCTAATGGGCGCGTTTGTGTACTAGTATTCAGGTACTACAACTATCTACAATACAAATCCTCATAGCAGATCACAAAGTATCCAATATTACTGCAGCATAGAGTGTAGACATTCCTTGGTCCGTTACTTCAACCTGTGTATACATCTAGTGAAAGTTATGGTGCACATTTTTGGCCATATATGGAGTCCCAATCCGGCGCGATGTCAGCGGAGCCCGCGATAATTGTCCTTGACAATCATCATCATGGTCCTTGAGAATGTCTTGACTAATTCTTGAATTTGATTCTCGGAAGTCAATCGGAACCCTGTTGAGTCTATTGTTTCACTGACGAACGTGGTCGTCAGTGTAGCCTAAGTAACTGGCAACATCGTAGGCCCTGATCAGATTGCGCGGATGACGGACTGATCTGGGGCAACGTTGCTTGCAAACGACCATTTTTCTTTTCGTAGAAACTGTAATATAGTGTTGATCATCAGCTTTGGTGTTTGGTGTTTACAATCATTCAACATTGATTACATTATATAGGAAACCAGGTCAGATTTTCCCCAGCACTCCTCTGCGAGAGGTAATTATAACGTGCAGATGTGCGAAATAGATGAAGTTTGACTTCCCAGAAAATTTACAATGCGAGTCCTGGAAGAATCTTGCCTGAAGTCGATCTATAACTTTAAAGTGGCTTGGTCACTGAGACATCGATGACAACAGTGTATACTGCCGTATACGCCAAATAGTACTTGTCAGGAGCAACAATAACTGATTAGTTCATTTCAAAATGTATAATACGTTTAGACGTCCGTTTGTGGATATGTGCATTACTTTCTGAAACGCTTTGTCAGTGCAAGTGCTAAAACTTAAATTAAAATTCGTCACTTTTTATGCCTCCGCCACTGAATGGGCGAGGGGGGGGGGGGCATATAGTGTTACCGGCATCCGTACGTTCCGTCCGTACTTCGTATTTCACACATGCATTCCTCTGATGGTCCTTTATCATGCTGTAACAAATCCGTGAACTTCGGGTCCGAGCTAAACCCAAGGTCAATGTCACTTACTTAGTGCTTTCAAAACCCGCTTGGGTAAATTTATCATAGTTTCTGTTTACTTTCACATAACTGCTTTATATTGCATACATGTATTCTTCTGATGGTTCTCTATCATGTTATGACAAATCCACGATCCTCGCCACCCACGTCCCCGCTATACCCACGGTCAAGGTCACACACTTAAAAACCTTAACGCTCGGGTATATATTTTATAATTTATATGTTTCCTTTCACGTTACTGCTTCATATTTCACACATGCATTCCTCTAAAGGTCCTCTATCATGCTGTGACAAATCCGCCATCCTCGGGCCCCCCCCCCCCCCCCCACCCCCCCCCCCCCCCCCGCTAAACCCAAGGTCTATGTCACATACTTAATAGTGTTTCATATTTCACACATCAGGATCTGCACTGTTCGCCATTACACCAATGAAACACACGTTATGCTTTCGAAAAGCCATATATATCGTTATCAGGATACATATGTGTGCTATGTGCTCAGGATCTACATTGATCATTAATCCCATAATGCCCATTTCTCCAGTCACAGCCACAAACAACTTTTAACTCACCTCCTATTCCAGTGTCTATGTATACATAATATATGGTGGCGTGTGTGGATATAGCGTGTATTTGTTTGTTTGTTTATTGGTGTTAAACGGCCTATCAACAGCTAAGGTAATGTAAGGCCGGGCAAACGGGTTCGATCCCGTTTTAATCTTCTGTATTGTTGGGGGGGGGGGGGGGGGATCCCAAGATCAGAACGGAATATTTACATCGAGAAAAACTATGTTCAGCCTTGAAATTAGAATAACCTGACCAAACCTAACCTGACCAAAATCACTTAGCCCCTTCCCCTAAAATAGGATTACGAATAATCGTAATACTCACATAACATGCATAAGGGATATAACCAGATTCAACTGTCACATACAAAATGCCAAAAGACGTATGTCCAATCGTAATTCCGGTAACGATGAACCCTGATCGTTAAATTACCCATCGCGTACTCCCACCTGCCACCCACTGCGACCGTTGTGATCTGGTCTGGTGATGTAATGGCGTGTTCAAGTAACGACATGAGACACATATATAACGTAGATTTTGGCTTGGCCCCGGAAGAGCATTGTCTAATGCCTTGGTCAAACAGCACGCGCTGTGCGTTTTAACACGGCAGTGAGCAGCACGATATAACGCATAGTGAAAGTGTCTCCTAATCTAACTCGATAACGTTCGAGTTTCTAAAATATCATATTTTGTATTTCATTCTAAGCGATGATGAGATCTTCGCTCCGCCGACTGTCGGTGCTCCAGAAGCATTTGACCAGCAGTTGCAGCGTGTCCGCTGCTCCGAGTTTACATGCCACGCCGTCTACATCACTCGCGGATGAAAAGGTACGTCGCTGCTGGTGCTTACTCCCATGCTAGGAGGAATTCGTGATTATACATGAACAGAGCTCCAGATAAGGTGCGTATTTTAAATACCCAATTAGAATTGCCAAAACCCCAATTGAAATCAAAGTAGTGAGTATCAAAAAGCAATGAACAATTTGTGGTACCTTCATCATGCTACAGAAAACAATAAACATACCACAAATATAGCATCTTTTTCCATGAAAACACATCATCGTATTTCATTAGAATTGTCTCCAAGGAGACAATTCTTATGAAATGCCAAGATATGTTTTTAGAAGCAAACTATTCAATAATTGCGGTCTGTTGATGTGTAAACAGTAGTGTGATTTTATTTTACCCAATTAAAATTGTGAAATACCCAATTGCTTCAGAAATGATGGAGTGACAAATACTCAATTACTAATTCCTTATCTGGAGCCCTTAGTGAACCGCCGGTTGAGAAAGGGCACTGTAGGACATATGTGGCCAGTGCAGAGCCTGGTCATTGTTTGACTTACATAACTGCCTGCGTTAATATTGCAAATATTTCAAAATTTCTGAACGTCTATTGGCAATATCAACTTACAAACAATCAAGCAGTTTGATTAGCTGAGCCCGAGCTGTAGCACAGTTCGGGCTCAGCCGATCAAGCTGCTTGATTTCACACACAACATTCAAATATTTTTAAATAAAAAAGTTGACAAACTTTTGCATGATTAGTGCAGGTGGTGATGTATATGATCTTAGATTGGTCGAAACTGATATTCGGAAACGACCAATCTTCCATTGACGGAATGGCGACGGACGTAGGCCCTGATGCGCAGTCTGATCAAGGCCTACGGCAGTCGCACACATTGTAAGGGTCTTCTTGCAGCTTGCGTTCCAACCAACATGTATATGAATAGGATACATCTTGTCTCTAAGGTAGTTAACCCCTCGCTGATAGGCAAGAGGCATATAACGAATGCATGTGTACATGTACGTACGTACGTGCGTGCGTTCGTAGCACCTTTCACTTATGAACCGCTTCACTGATTTTGATAATATTTGGCTACAATGTGTGTCCAGGAATTGTGCTTTGTTTTGCATACGATACATGTCTTACCGCACAAAGGTCATGGTCACTGAGAACTTACGTTCACCATGTGTGCAAGGCAAACATGTTAAAGTTGTGCATTATCAAGGCTGCCAGCGAGGGGATTAGCTAGTGTGATAGCGATGCCCTTGTTATCCCCTCGCCGATAGACAAGAGAGGATATAGCGTTAGTCTATGTACGCACGCGTACGTACATGCGTTAGTAACACCTTTCCTTGTTCAATAACTCATGAACCGCTGCACCGATTTTGATACTATTTGGCCACAATGTGTGTCTAGGGATGGTGCTTTATTTTGCGCACGGCCCACATCCGACAGACCAAGGTCAAGGTCACTGAGGACTTATGTTCACCTTGTTTGTAAGGCAAAACTGTTTAAAACATTTTTTCAATAACTCATCCATCAACCGCTTCACCGATGTAGATACTATTTGGTCACAATGTGTGTCTGCTTTGTTTTGCATACGACCCACGTCAGACCGCCCAAGGTCGAGGTCACTGAGGACTTATGTTCCCCTTGTTTGTAAGGCAAACAATGTTATTTTTTTTTTCTCAATAACTCATGAACCACCTCACCGATTTTGATAATATTTGGCCACGATGTGTGTCTATGGATGCTACATCGTTTCGCATACGACCCACGTCCGACCGCCCAAGGACAAGGTCACTGAGGACTTGATTTTTTTTTATTAAGAATGCCAGCGAGGGGATTAGCTTCGTTTAACGATTCCAGTTATTGTTGTTAATAGTAACAATATGCTAGCATGTTGGCGATTAGTTTGCAATCACTACATGGCAATACAGCCGATACTTACTCAAACGAAATTAACGGATTTCGAAAATAATAGCAAAAATATGGTGGTACCGGCACTCATCTGTAAATCACAGTTTCTATGCGCCCCAAAACTTAAACATACTTCGTTTATTTTGGGTTTGTATCAATATGTGTATTAAGTTCCCATTTCCAATAATGAATTAAATAGTGTAAAGCTGCTATTTTGTATTTATAAACAAATCCACACCCGCCTATCTACTCTATTCACAGGTACAAATAAAAATACAAGGCCTATTGCCAAACCAACGCGTTACATTGGTTGCGAGGGTGGAGGAAAACAAGATACAGTTCGAGTCCCGTGCTGTGTACAGCGCCAATAGCGACGGTGCTGTTGACCTAGATACAGACGAATCTCTGTCCGGGTCATACACAGGTGGACAGTAAACATTACACCGTTTTAGGATTTTTAAACACATTTTAGCTGTACACGACTTTGTGTTTTTCCCAGGCTTGAAAATAAAGAAAAAAGGCATAGTGATTGCTATATAACTAAATCCCGCGTGTATGTACGTATAGAGAATAGTAGGTTACTGTCTGTTTCACGAAAGCTGCCCAAATTGTATGGCTACATAAAAAATTCAAAAACAATATTCTTTTTGATAATATTAAATTAAAGGAAAATTTTAAGTTTGAGCCTTCTTTTTATTTCGTGAAATTTGGTCAAATATTTATTTTATTGCGAAAAAACAATTTCCCCATAGACATCTTCACAGAGTGAAGATGTCTACACTGTATGGGGATTTAATATGGGGATTTTTTTTTAATTTCAGAAATACTTGACCGATTTTCAAAATATAACTTTTGTTTTCTTAG
Organism: Conchocele bisecta; assembly: GCA_029237695.1. Classification (NCBI taxonomy): domain Eukaryota; kingdom Metazoa; phylum Mollusca; class Bivalvia; order Lucinida; family Thyasiridae; genus Conchocele; species Conchocele bisecta. The sequence continues at coordinate 120,394,401 of CM055265.1, read as the reverse complement.
TTAGATCATTTCCAAGCTATCTAGCTAGGTTTCGGAGTCAATTTCCAATTTCTTTCGTTTTTTGACTCCTCCCGGACCCAGACTCCTCTACCGCTTTTTCCCCCCATGTTAAATTCCCATAGAGAAATCAATTTTTATACGACCGTTTTTAGCGGCGGGCGGGCGGGCGGCTGAAGATTAAGCGCATAGTTCGTGTACACAACTCCTCAGAAACCGTTCAGTCGATCGTTCTGAAACTATACACACGTCTTCTACACATATTGAAGATGTGCACCTTGGTGTTTTTATGCCGAAAAAATATTTTTTCACAAAAATATCGCCTTTTTAACTTAGCCATTTTTTCTACATTTTTCTATACAATTTTATATACGGTACAGTTTGTGTACACAACTCCTCCGAAACCGTAACTTCAGTCGATCGTTCTCAAATTATACACATGTCTTCTACACATATTGAAGATGTGCACCTTGATGTTTTTATGCCGAAAAAGGCTTAGGAAACTGGATGGATCTGCCGAGCCTATCCGGTTTCCGTGCCGAGCCAGATATGTTTTGCCATGCACGGCACTAACCAACCTACTATTATATTTATCCCGTCAACATTTTAAAACAGCATTTAAATCAACTTAATTTAGTTACTTTAGCCTTCAAAAGTGAGATAAGTTAGAACATAATTACATCAAACACTGATTGGCGCACAGAACATAGTTCGATAAAGTAGACTTTAGGAACTTTACACATCAAAATATTTCACGAACAATCTTAAAATGTTACAACGATTTTGTTTCTGCTCTTTTCACCATTCGTGAATCTTGGAAATTAAAAAAAACAACAAGATGGCAGCTTTACGATTTAATCCTATTTATAATGACGACCATCCATCCCGAATTAACCATTACAACGAGTACTTCAGGCAGGTTCAACAGATGAATGTTCTGTTGGTACTGTATATTTTGTCACCGACAAGGTGAAATTACAGCTTCTTTTCAACGAAATACAGTCTCAAAATTCACCAGACCCATCCATTTCCATTTGTATGGAACGCCAAATCTACATAAACTCAAATATATATTGCTAGCAACAAATATTTGGAGCTAGCAATAAATATTTGGAGAGCTCTCGAACTCATTTGGAGAGCTCTCGAAATCAATTAATGATATCTCGAAATTATTTGGAGAGCTCTCGAAATCATTTGGAGCGAGCATTATATAACATTTGATTTGGAGAGCTCTCTAAATCATTTGGAGAGCTCTCGAAATCAATTAATGATATCTCGAAATCATTTAAAGAGCTCTCGAAATCATTTGTAGCGAGCATTATATAACTTTGATTTGGAGAGCTCTCTAAATCATTTGGAGCTATCTCTAAATCATTTGGAGAGCTCTCGAAATCATTTGGAGCTATCTCTAAATCATTTGGAGAGCTCTCGAAATCATTTGGAGAGCTCTCGAAATCAATTAATGATATCTCGAAATCATTTAGAGAGCTCTCGAAATCATTTGTAGCGAGCATTATATAACTTGATTTGGAGAGCTCTCTAAATCATTTGGAGCTATCTCTAAATGATTTGGAGAGCTCTCAAAATCATTTGGAGAGCTCTCGAAATCAATTAATGATATCTCGAAATCATTTAGAGAGCTCTCGAAATCATTTGTAGCGAGCATTATATAGCTTTGATTTGGAGAGCTCTCGAAATCAAGTTATATAATGCTCGCTACAAATGATTTCGAGAGCTCTCTAAATGATTTCGAGATATCATTAATTGATTTCGAGAGCTCTCCAAATGATTTCGAGAGCTCTCCAAATGATTTCGAGAGCTCTCCAAATGATTTAGAGATAGCTCCAAATGATTTAGAGAGCTCTCCAAATCAAATGTTATATTGCTCGCTCCAAATGATTTCGAGAGCTCTCCAAATGATTTCGAGATATCATTAATTGATTTCGAGAGCTCTCCAAATATTTATTGCTAGCTCCAAATATTTGTTGCTAGCAATATATATTTGAGTTTATGTAGATTTGGCGTTCCATACATTTGGGGCAGATTCTGCAATGATTGCGATCTGTCCAGAATAAAAATCAACAACACAAACACCATTTTGTTTCGTTTATTTCCTTACCTGACTGTAATCATTGGGAGCAGCCATTTTTATTTTAAATGACGTAGTAGACTTATTGATGTAAATATGAGTATGACGTCAGTCATGTCTGAATAACGCACGGAATGGGTAGAGCAAACGCAATTGCCAAATTGAGGGTCATAATGGTAATTGATTTGAGATTCAGAAAATGGCATGAACTTAATCTAATTTTCTGGCGATATCATTTTTATTTGCCAAATTTAACCGTCGCACTGTAAACAGTTCCATTTCCATCAGATTATTCAGTCAACTCAAGAAGTAGCTATACTGGAAAAAGTAGTCACCAACACGAATGACGCGTATGAATTGTGATTAGGTCGTATTGACAGGATATCAAATATGTTTCACGGCACCTTGTTTCATAGGCACTGCGCTGACGGGATAAACATATTTATCCCGTCAACGAAGTGCGTATGTGCCGTGAAACACGGTGACGTGAAACATTTTTGATATCCTGTCAATACGATTTGGAGATGCAGCTGGGGTTATATTTGGCATTTTAAAGCTATTTGTAATGTTTACGGGATAAATAGAATAGTAGGTTAGTGCCGTGAATGGGAAAAAATATCTGGCGCGGCACGGAAACGGGATGTGCTCGGCAGAGCCTCGCCCAACCCGTTTCCTAAGCCTTGTCATATTTCTTTCCCATTCACGGTACTAACCTACTATTCTTTATGTATATATATATAGACTGTGCAGAGAGAATTTAAACAGTATACTCAGATTACTTTATTTTTCGCGGCTCTCGCTGTTGCTAACAGTCGCAAACAATAAAGTAATACGGTTTTATAGCACATTGTCCATTATAGATACTTGCATACGAGTTTGCGATTCTTTTGTGCGATGACGTTCAAATGGCACGGGTATCGCTAGTTGAGGAATTATTTATATCTGAAAATATCTCCATTTTGTCATGACTGCTTTAGCAGAAGTCGCCGCTTTTTCTGTCGTCGTCCGCGTCAACAGTGTCAACATGTGTGTATAAGTTTCTTAATCATAATATAACTTTAATATTGTTTTACTGATTACTTCAATATTTTGACACTTGTTACACGTGAGCATATGGAACACACTCATACCACCATTAACATGACCTTGACCTGTTTTACCTTCACATTTTTGCGGAAACACGTAGCCATTTTTTTGCCTCAAAAATGTGTACAGGTTTCTTCATCATCATATAACTTTAATATTACTTGATGGATTGCTTCCATATATGGACATTTGACATGTGAGCATTTGGAACACACTTATGCCGGGCCTCCATTAACATGACCATGACCGTTTTGACCTTCACACGGTTGTGGAAACACTTAGCCATTTTTTACGTCAAAAAGTTTGTACAAGTGTCTTCATCGTCATATAACTTTAATATTGCATGATGGATTGCTTCAATATTTTGACACTTGCTACATGTAAGCATTCGGAATGCACTGAAGCTTCCATTAACATGGCTGTTTCGTGCCCATGATCATGTTACGGTCAAATGCCTCGGCCGGCGCGACACGGCTTCCTTGGCGTTATTCTTGTCTTCATTGCTGATATTAACGTTTATTATTCGACTTTGTTCAGTCCGAATCTCGTGTTCAAGTAGTACTATTACATGTGCTTCAGAACTAAACAATAAACACTAACTGGAGAAATATGCGACAAATCCGCGATCATCCCCTGCTACCTTAACGCTTGGGTAAATGTCTTATAATTTGTGTTTCATTGCACTCATATGCTTGATATTTCACACACGCATCGCTTTCATGGTCCACTACCACCCTGTGACAAATCCACGATCATCCAGCCCCCGCTGTGCACCGTGTCAAGGTCCTGAATAGTTGATGCATTCGAAACATTAAAGGTACATACACACTCAGTAGGCGCTAAATGTACTTTATAGGAATTAAATAAGTGTATAATTGTATCACTATTACGAGTGCCCGCTATACAGATATAATCATTTAGTAATGTTTATTTTACTGATAGTGACTCGCGATGGTATCAGGCTATTTTCAAATGCTAATGAGGCATTATATGTTTTAGTGATTTATACTAATTAAATGCGTCACCTGAACAAATAATATTTTCGACAGATAATAAAGTACATGTACGATCATTGCACATCAAAAAATAAATACTGAGAATAAATAGTAATGTCCGTTAACATTTTAAGGAAACACGGTTATCGCCCCTGATATCAGTGTCAAAATTTACGTATGATATAAAATGTATAATAATGCCAATCAATACGTAGGGTAATGGTGAATGAATGTTTATTTTGCCAGAAAATGTATCAGTAGCCTATTTCATCAACATTGCAAAGTATACTTTAGTAGCAAAGTATACTTTGAAGGAGAAATTTTCAATTTTATGATAAATTTATTAATTTTTATTATACTGAATTTATTACATTATCACAGCCAATTTGGCTGTGATAATGTAATAAATTCAGTATAATAATTCTGCATACTTTTAATCATGAAATATATGCATTTGTTAGTTCTATGTGAAATAATGCATTTCTGGAAAAATAAATGATTACTCCCTCAAAGTATACTTTGCTAGTAAAGTATACTTTGCAATGTTGATGAAATAGGCTACAGTGCATGTCTGACTATTTAAGTCCACATCCGATAGAACTAGGCTAGCACGAAGTTGTCGGACACGCCGAATTGACCATTCGCAGCGGTCGAGGTGGGAATCGAACCCTGGGTCTCCCGGTCCGCAGTCCGCAGTCCGACGCTCTACCTACTGAGGTAATGCGGCCACGTAGTGACTCGTGGTGGTATCAGGCTATTTTAATATGCAAATGAGGCATGGTATTTTTTAAATTATTTATAGTAATTAAATGCGTCACCAGAAAAAAAAATATTTTCGACAGATTAAAAAGTATAAGGAAACACAGTTATCGCCCCTGATATCAGTGTGGAAATTTACATCGCATATAAAATGTATAATAATGCCAATCAATACGTGGGGTAATGGTGAATGCATGTTTATTTTGCCAGAAAATGTCTCAGATGATGTCTATGATATAAAGAACATTTTGTGCCTACTGAGTTGGCATGTACCTTTAAGGCTCGGGTAAATGTCTTATAATTTCTTTGCACGGATATGCTTGATATTTCACAAACGCATTGCTCTAATAGTCCTCTACCACCCTGTGAAAAATCCACGATCGTCATGTCCCCGCTAAGCCCAGGGTCAAGGTCACATGATTGGTGTGTTGGATACTCGGATAGTGTCTAATAATGTCGGTTTCTTAAATGGATCTGCTTGATATTTCACACACCCATTGCTGTGATGGTCTCCTTTCATATGCTGTGACAAATCCACGCTTCTCTGGCCCTCTGTCGTTTCAAATGTGCCTCGTTTTCTTTGGCTGCTAGCGGGGGCATTCGTGTACCATATTTATAGTTTTTAAATATAATCTGCAGTGAATATGCCTGTTTGTATATGTATTAAAACGTACAAATGCATATTAATTACATAATTTTTAAATCGGATTTACTAGGGTGTAGTGGTTCGTTGCGAGCACGGGGTGAGTAATTTAACGATTGGGATTCACCCTTATCGGAATTCCGACTGGAGACGTGGGCCCGTTTCACTAAACTTCGTACGACTAAAATGTTCATAAGTGAACATTTCGTATCGTCTGGAAATTTCAATTGATGGATTTACAGTTATTGAGCACTATGCTCAATAAATGTAAATCCAATAAGTGTTTACAAAAAAAAACATTGTTAATGCGAAGTTTACAGACTGTCATAATTTTGAACATTTTAGTCGTACGAAGTTTAGTGAAACGGCCTCCCGGTTTGACTCTGGTACGTCTTCGGCATTCTTGTATGTGCGTTGAATCTGGTTATACCCCTTATATGAATAATATGCGTATTCCTAATCCTATTACTTTTGGGGGAATGGGCCAAGTGACTTTGGTGTAGTATGGAGCTGGCACCAGATCGAGTTATTCTAATTTCAAGGCTGAATATATATATATCTTTATGTAAATATTCCGTTCTGATTTTGGGAACCCCCCACCCACAATGCAGCAGGTTAGCTGTTGATAGGTCGTTTAACACCAATAAGGCAAATCAATCAAATCGGATTTACAAGGTTCAAATCCATCACCTATTTTAGCATCAGCCGGTATTATGTAAGTGTTTGTGTTATTGCTGTGTATTTCTCAAAATACTCGGAATGATTCCAATTGCAGTTGGAGGATTCTGTCCAATCTTAAATACAGAGAAATTACCTAATTGTGCCAAATTTCACTTACCATAGCTGCACTCATACAAATGCAATGTAGTTTCACACCAAGATCTGAATAACGAGTCCTTGCCGAGCATATGATAGCTCGTATAGCTCGTATTTTATAATCGATTTTCTGAAAATTGGATTTACATTTTGCGATGTCACTTGTCATGACTAAATCAAATCGTTTAAGAGTTGTTTGTTTCATATCTGATCCCCTAGTGGACCCTTTAAATACGTGAACTATGCATGCAGGGTGCGACCCTATGGGTTTGTTCTGGAGTATCAAGCCGCCCAATGACCAAGGTCGCGGAGGACGCCTAATAAAGAAAGACGTTTCAGCGCCGATAGTCTACACACTTCAGGCATTCGGAGATGATGCCGGTTCCAGTGAAGCAATAGACGCCGAAAGTTACTGTATGTCGGAGGTTACAATAGAACGATATTACATGGGGAAAACTGTGAAGCGAATACCAGTGACGGACGGGCCATATAGAGGAACAATGTTTGTTCCAGAAGGTACTGTGTATACATGTTGTATATGAAATATTTAGATCGTAATTCTTTTCCAAAATACATAAATAATGTGAATATTACTTGCTCGACATCCCTATCAAACGAGCCATGCTACTCTTAGCAAAGTATACCCGTATAATAGTAATCAGTGCGAATTTTGATATGTTCTCTTATGGGCACATGTGTCAGGATAATATACATTCATTGAGCATAGACAACATCAATAGAAATTAGCATTTGTATAAATATAAGTAATTACTTCCCATTGTTTCAAATGTATTACATGATTAATGCCTTCATAGACATATTGACGTCGTGGTTACTAATAAACTGATGGCACGTGTTCAGGTGAAGGACCATTCCCAGGCTTAATGGATACATACGGCGGTGTAGTTTCCATCATCGAGACGAGGGCTGCTCTGCTGGCCTCTCACGGATATGCTACGTTTGCCTTGTCCTACCTATACAAGGACCATCTTCCAAATAGACTTCTGGACGCGGATCCTATGTATGTTGTTGTAAGTACAGATATTACAAGAATTCTGAAATATATAATGTAACCAATGCACCATTCGTACATGTAACATGTGTAAAGACTCAATATAGCTCCTGATATACATTTTTTTCTAATGAGTACACAATTTACTGCTTGATTTTAAATTAACAGTTTAGTCTTGTTTTGCAACTGTATTTTAGAATATCACATGTATATACGACAAAAGATATGTACTAAATAATGTGCTATGAAACAGTGAATTAAATAGCTGACATTGTGAAGTACTGTACTTGCATTCCACAATATGTGCTTTGCCAAATTGACTGTTCTTTTCATTTGAACTAATATTTATTATTAGTGTTTGCTCGACAGTTAGAAAATGAAAAGCTGTTTTCTGTACTCCAACATTTGAAGGTCGAAGAGTATTCCACCACACGAAACGGGCACACACACCAATAACCATAATCTGACAGTGAGTGTTTGTGTAATTTTCTTGCGTAACTATTCAAAAATACTATATATGTACCGATGCAGTATGTGAGATGGTATGGTGGTCGTTAGATCGGACAAGTGGGTTTCCTCCGGGTACTCCAGTTTTCTCCCACACTAAAGAACACCCTTATGCCTTCATGACAACGACAGCATTTGCATAAGTGCTCTCGCGCTTGTTTGTAATCGTTGTAAAATAAATATATATGTAGTTTAAAGCATGTACATATACTACCCATACATCAATCTGTAGGTTTGTTATAGGTTAAATTTATCGCTGGATTCGTCCGATTTGCATGCAATCAAACAAGTGTAATGAATGTACATATATATAATTCCAGCACAAAAATATTTACACAATTCCCTAACATTTGATTGGTCCTTAGCAAGTCTCTGTCCAGAATTTATATCCCAGTAAACTCCCATGCCGAAATACTTTCCGTAACCGTCGGGCGCAGTTAAAATAATTCTTAAGAAAACGGAAAATAAACACATTTTCTTGATGAATTTATTTCAAATGCTGGAATTATAAGGAATGAATGGCCTTTTTGTGGAATTTATCGGGGATATAAACTTGAAAAAATCGCGGGAATACTGGACGAGGCCTTCCGGCCTTCGTCCAGTATTCCCGCGACTTTTCCAAGTTTATACCCCGATAAATTCCACAAAAAGGCCATTCATTCCTATAGTGTACCACGTTCATAATATACTACACTAGGTGTTGTAGATATTTAAATTATACTAGGTTAAGTTGTTATGCGATTTGTGTAACATGCAGATAGAAATATTCAATCATCTATTCTGGGAATGCAATGCGATACAAACTTTTTCTTATCACAAATGAATCTCTTCTTAATAGACAAAGACATTCCAGTGGAAATAAATGTTTACACAATTTCATTTGGAATTGTCGAAACGGGCATACACAGAAAACATTTGCAATATATTTTACTCTTAGCCAAGTACTATATATATAAATGTAAACACCAGAAAATCAACCTGTGTTTCAATAAGTTTATGCCATACTTGAAGCATAGTATCACAGTTGAGGAAATTATAGCCCAAGGAAGAGGAAAATTATTGGATAAACACATTGCCAAATGGGGACATATTGTTATTTAATATTATACTAGCTGACCAAAAATACATGTAACTGACTCATTTACCAACCACAAAAATTGGTTCTGTTTTACATATTAGTATCGAGGGGCAAGGACCATGTGTCACGTGTAATATGTGGAAAATATCGTGTATTGTAATGATGTAGGTGAATATTTTATTTACATGTACAATTGGAATGTTACATGCTGGAATTCACTATCCTATATGTCTGTTTCTAAGCTGACACACATATTATTATTTTTCTCATCTCAAACATGCCTATATACATGTATAATACATCTCAATCTACCCATTTTCTTGATTTCAATCTATTTTCCTCGATAGAAAAATAAAACTTTGTTTCTCATGTCATGTATGTATCCACATACTTGTGTATCTGTATAAATGTGAAATACTTTGAGAAATATAAATAATTAATGACTAAACAAAGGTTAAGTTGTCCAATGTAATACACGGTCGCCTGTGCATACCAGCCTTATATCATGTCCAATTTCATACGAGCAAACACTCACGTTTGTCTACACACAACCCTATCACATAACTAACATAATGTTAACTTTCCATTCCATTCGGCAGAATGCAGCGGAGTGGTTTAGTCAACAACCATTTGTTGATGAGAACCGGTTTGGCGCTGTTGGTTTGTGCTACGGTGGCTTTTTATCACTCCAATTAGCGACAGTGATGCCAAAGGTAAACATAACAAAATATTATTTCATAGGGAATCGGACTGTATTACAATTATATATGCCAGTGCGAACAATTTACTGGTGTGGTAACAGCATGGTTCATGCACAGGAATAACTGCTGGACTGGGTTGTAAGAAATTCATGTAAAGACAGTCTACATGCGGTTTGATTTTACTGAATACAAAGGTGGTAATGTCCATAACGTTCTATTGACAGTAACTGTCTGTGAAACTTGTTTTTTCAGACGCCTTGTTATGATAGTAGTTGGGTGTATGATATTTCATTTTGCATGTTCTTTCCACACAACGTGCATTGTTCATTTTTCTTTCTTTCAACACTCGGATTTATTTTAATACAGTAGAGGCTATTTGGAAATTAATTAATATTAAACAAAACAAAAGTACCGTAGTTGTGATGCCTAGTAGTCGTTTTCATATATTTTTATGTTTTCACCTTACATATTGGTACATGAACATGTATTTACGATGTATATAATACTGCATCCTGTATGTTGATGCCTGTGTATCCTTCAGGTTCGTGCTGTGGTTAATATAAACGGCATTTGCATTGTGTCTCCTGAAATGTTCGCCGATAAAACACTGAGCAAAGTTTCAAGTAAACACCAGATATGGTAAGTTTTTGTTATTTCTTCTGTCAATGATGAAAACGGAATCGATATCTCGATATGTTTTTTTTATTTGACAAGCCTCAATCCATTTAAATGTCACCGTCACGGCTGCTCGCTATTCAACGCCGGACAGTCAAACAGTTTACGTGTTGACGTTATGGTTAGGCTATACTTGGCTGTTGTTTTTGTTTTTATTATGTACCCCGAAAACAATTAAGGTACATATAGTCGTTGCCCTGTTCATCGGTCCGTTCGTCTGTCAGATATTTGCGTTAACGTTTTTGGCTACCTGCTTTCTCCATTACCGTAAGTCGAATTAGCTTGAACCAACTTAAACTGACTTGTCATCACCCATATTTCCATTATGTAGCCCACCCATGCGGTCCCTGTGCTAAATATCAGGGTCAACTGAAAGTGCTGAGGGGTGAATTTAATCTGTCAGTGTTACTGAGTTTTTGTCTGTACTGAAGCCAGAAGTATAGGATGCATTTTGCAGACGATAGGTTTGCTAATTTACATGTACATGTAGTAATTGGAAATTGCCTCTATATACACGGGGCTTAACTATAAACAATAGCTTGCAATGATTACTAAATATAGGTTCAGCATCTTATTACAATAACATACAGCTTATATGTTAATACATGTCTTCCATTCGTAATTAGTTTTATCTTCTGAGGACGTTCGAAATTTCCGATCAGTGTGTTTAAGTATATTCCTATCAAAGTACAACATTTTAAAATGTGCACTGAACAGTTGATAAACTCTATTTCATATACATCATAACATAACTGTCCTTTTCAGGCCCGATAAAAGTAGGGTGTACAAAACAAACGAAGGCGTAATAATCAATGAAGTGTATGATACTCGCAAGCCGAAACTAATACCAGTAAGTATATTGGATGTGTAATGTAATGCTATATATAGTATACTCATCTAATCGTGAGGTTGTACATGTCTATCAATTTTATTCTCCCGGCAGTACGAAGTAGGTAGCGTCTTTTTGGTATTGGATAGAGTCACTCTGAAAGAGAAATACAAGTTATTTACACTTATTCCGTAAAGTGGTGCGTACTAATGCTTCGCATAGCCCACTCACACACACTAGACACTTGTTTTAGTAAAGCAGAATTATTTCCCTTCATCAAAGGTTATTCTACATAATACCAAGAAGACGCTACGTACAAAGTATGGCGACAGTACAAAGTATGGCTATTTAGTCTTCGCGTTTCTGGCCGGTCGTCCGTCTGTCCGTTCGTTCGTTCGTCCACCCATTCATTTGGGCACACACTCGTTCGCGGTATTTGGTGGTTGAAAACAATGCAATGTATTCCGGAACCACCATGGTCATACCATTGTTTGAACACAATGCAGAGCTCCAGATAAAGTGCGTATTGGCGTATTTTACGCACTTATTTTAGCTGAGTAACTCATTGATTATCAACAGTGGGCGTACAAAATACACACATCAATGTGAAAATAGGCATTGATTTTCAAATTGAGTAGTGGAAATACTGTAATGAAGTTGAAAATTTACTTTAAGCTGCAAAAACAATGCTTTTTGCAGCTCAACTAAGTAAATTTTATTTCAGTATTTATAAGTGATAAGTAATAATACACTTAAATAAGTGAACGGTTAAATTTGTTTTATGTTTTTATCATTTGCTCCCTATTTATTAATGAACAACATCAATAATAGTTAATAGTTAATAACTGAATTGATGGAACAGTCGTGTGATCTCTCATATGTTTGAAACGACCGTTTCAATCAGTACCACAACAACACGAACCATATATCTCGTTTCATTCCACATGTTATATCACGCACATACAACATGCGGCTTGTGGACTATATAGAATATAGAATATAGAATCGGGTTATAACTTTAATATTGCTCTACGGATTGTTTCAATATTTGGACACTTGATATATGTGAGCATTTGGAACACACTCATGTCACCATTAACCTGTCATTTACGTTCACATTTTTGCGAGGAAACACTTAGCCATTTTTTTTGTGTAAAAACAATTTTATAAGCTTCGTCATCATGGTATATCTTTAATATTCCTTGACGGATTGTTTCAATATTTGGACACTTGATACATGTGATCACCCGGAACACGCCCATGCCGCCATTAACATGACCTTGACCTTTTTTACCTTCGCATTTTGCGGAAAACTTATCTTCTTTTGCATGACAAAGTTTGTACAAGTCTCTTCATCATGATATAACTTTAATATTACTTAACTGATTGCTTCAATATTTGGACACTTGGTACATTTGATCATGCCGCCATTAACATGACATTTACATTTTTTATCTTCACATGTTTGGTGAAAACATTTAGCCATTATTTGCTTCCAAAGGTTTGTGCAAGTTTCTTCATCATCGTATAACATTAATGTTAATTGATGGATTGCTTTAATGTTTGGAGACTTGATACATGTATGCATTTGGAACACACTCGTGCCGAGAATAACATGACCTTTACCTTTATTTTACCTTCACATGTGTGCGGAAACATTTTGTTATTTTCTTGCGTCAAGTTTTTTCATCATGATATAACTTTAATATTACTTGCCAGATTGCTTCAATATTTGGACACTTGATACATGTGAGCATTTGGAACACACTCATGCCCCCATTAACATGACCTTAACCTTTTCTACCTTCACATTTTTGCGGAAACACTTAACCATTGTTTGCATCAAAATGTTTGTACAAGTTTCTTCATCATCGTACAACATTAATATTACTTGATGGAGTACTTCAAGAGTTTGACACCTGATACATGTAAGCATTTGGAACACACTCATGCCGCCTCGGTAGGCGCGGCATCGCTTCCGTGGCGGAATTCTTGTTCTCAGTCACAGTATGTCATTTCATATCTAATATCCATTTCAGGCGTGGCATCATGGTGCAAAACTGTTGTTTATATGTGGTGAGGACGATATGCAAGTACATCCTAAATGGCACCGTTATTGTGAGGATCATTTCCCATATGAGTATAGAGACAACATAGAGTTCCATTCATACCCTGGCGCTGGCCACCTTATAGAGCCGCCATATGCACCCCACGTCCGCGCTGTATTGCCGGGGTCAAAGAGAATGGATAGCATTGACTTCATGCCGACGGAGTTTCTAGGTGGGTATATAAATGGGTGATACACACCCATTTGTATAATAATTTTGGGCCGTTATATAATCCTGAATCAACGTGCGTATTGTTGTTCGTAGACATTGTTTTGTAATTATCTACCTGTCGAAAATATTGATAATGCAATAGTGCCACCTGATATAAGCAAGCATTGTTCAATCATTCATGCAATATTATATTTCAAAAACATTCGGATGTGGGGTTATTTCTATCACCCTTAAGGACACTTCACGAAGGTATGAAACCTATTATGATTACTGGATTACGATATGCCACACAATGCTACTGTATATGAATCTTCTCATTATCATTCAAAGATAGAAGGATAACTAATAGTACTCCTAATTAGTATCACCTAGATCACATTAAGCAAACATAAGTACAGTGAAACCTCTCTAAACCGGACACCCTGTGAGGTCCCCAGGGTGTCCGGCTTAGAGATGTTTCACTATAAATCAGGCATTTGATCATTCGGAGCCATAGTTGTGTGCTATGCGATCACGAACAGACATTATCACCTGAGATAAATGACCAGGAAACTCATCAAAGATAAGATCATAGGTGTTTTATTGGTGTCCGGTTTAGAGTGGTTCCACTGTAATAGTCGTTTTAGTCACGATACGTCGATTTTAATATGTCATAAGTCAAAGTTAACTATCATGATATAGTACATTGTATGCCTGTATATGTCATTGAATCGTGTTCACTTATTATTGACAGGTGAATATCTGATGTGTGGTGGATTCCCAGAACCACACGCCATTGCTCAAGAAGAATCTTGGAAAATAATACTGGACTTCCTGAATAGAGAACTGCGTTCTTAAGTGGAATATTCTACGATGGCGATACTCAGTATTGTTACTCCGCTAAGGGAATGCGTATAAGATATACCCATAGTGTGTTGAAAATATAAAATTTATCCCATTTGTGTGTATATTTTTTTGCGTAGCTTGCCTCGTGTGTTAACGCAAAAATATATACACGAGATGGATACACGTTATATTTTCTGCAGAACTGGTATAAATGTTATTAGTCAGTGTACATGTACAATAGTCACGGCCTCGGAAAGAAATCTGGCTTTGTTGACTGATAAAATTAATTTGCTACAAATTCACGTTTTATTTTCTGAATGACAGTAACATAAGAGGTGGCAAATGGGCTGGTGTTGCTAGATATTATTACAGTCAAAGAATTTAGGATCTTGAAATCACAAGCCAATCGGGCTAGTGATTTTTCAGTTTTCACTGGCCGAACCAATTTTCACTAGCCCTAAACTTTACCATGTAATATAACCGAAATAGAAATAGCACAATATTTTCCGTGTTTTATAGATATTAGTAGCACCCTGTTAACTGAAATGGAAAGATTCTGTTCCATTTTATTGAACACGGTGCTACTAATATCTGATTTCAGTAAAAACGGCACAACATAGGTAGGGATGTAATAATTATTATTACATCCCTACCTATGTTGTGCCGTTTTTACTGAAACATAGCCTATCTATCCTGCGTTCGTGCCCCTTGTGGGTAAACGTGCACGTCGGATGTTTTAGTGGAGTAAGTCTGAGTAAAACGAGGAGGAGAATTGTGGTTCACTTCCCTGAAACTACCCCCTGTACACTATATGTTATTCACAATTTACGTTATACTCAATGCAAGCTAATGTTATTTGTGTGTTATATTTTATACTCTATATGTTTTGAGTCAAGTTATTTACTACAACTGTAATATAAATATTCGCATAAGCCGGCGCTAGAAGGTATTCAGACTACCTATATTTGACTTGACAACTGAAGAAGTGTAATCAACAGGCAGAACGCCTCATAAACCCCATTTATAACTGTAACTGGAGACAATGTGCTTATGGCATGTGTGTCTAGTACTAGTCTGCTTCCTCATCCGCTTGGGTACTGCTGTACTCTGATAATTATGTATTCTCTGTGTTAGAAGCATGGCATATATAGACCCTGTTCAGTCTGATATCGGTCTATATTTTTCACTGTCATAATCACCATTTTTGCTGTTACACATTTCTTCCGGGGGACCATATTACCAATAAGTTATTGCCTGCTTAGATACACGTATCTTTCGTTAGCAAGGTGATTGCCGTTTGCAATTATCTCGATTATCATGGGCAAAAACCTATATTGTTACATGGCTGCTCACAGCCGTGTTCAAACGTACAGCGCGTGCTGTTTGACAATGCTTTAGACAATGCTCATTCCGGGGCCAAGCCAAAACCTACGAAAAAATATGTGTCTCATGTCGCTACTTGAACGCGCCATTACATCACCAGACCAGAATACAACGGTTGCAGTGCGTGGCAGGTGGGAGCACGCGATGGGTAATTTAACGATCGGAGTTCATCCTTACCGGAATCCCGACTGGAGACCTGGTTTGGCCCTCGCATACGTCTTTGGCATTTTGTATGTGACAGTGGAATCTGGTTATACCTCTTATAAGAGTAATCCCACCAGTATTACTTTTAAATAGGGGAAGGGGCCAAGTGACTTTGGTGCGGTATGGACCTGGCACCAGGTCAGGTTATTCTAATTTCAGGGCTGAATATGTTGTATCTCGATGTAAATATTCCGTTCTGATTTTGGGATTTCCCCCCCAATGCAGCAGGTTAAAACGGGATCGAACCTGTTTGCCCCGCCTTACATGACCTTAGCTGTTGATAGGCCGTTAAACACCAATAAACAAACAAACGGTCGCACCGAAATTTTGAAATTGATGTAGCTGCATCACGCGACGTGTACTGCGGCCCCGGAATATGTATGTGTAAACCAGCTGTTTGAATGGGTTATTAAATTACCGAAAGTACTGCATAAATGCTGAAATTACATGATATTTCCGACTCCGATGGAAATGTAACAATAACGTTTGATCATGTCCAGCCGTGGGAAAACCAGGATGTGAGAAAACATGTTTCCGAACGGCGTGACGTCATGTTTTTTAGCTCACCTGAGCAAAGCTCATGTGAGCTATTGTTATGGCAAAATGTCCGTCGTCCGTCGTCCGTCCGTCCGTGAACATTTTCAATCATCTTCTTCTCCCGAACTGCTGAGCCGATATTGGTTAAACTTCACAGGGATGATATATGGGTGATGCCATTTCAGATCTTAAAATGGAGGTCATCGACAATCCAAGATGGCCGCCATGGAAAAGTAGGTCAAATTCTTAAAAAATCTTCTTCTCACGAACCGCCTGGCCGATTTCGACGATACTTGGTATGAATGATCGATAGTTAGCGCTGTTTCAGATTTGTTCATATGGTGGCCCGTGAGTCAAAAATGGGCGTCGCCCGAGGGGTCAAATAGGGGTCAAATTTTATTTTTAACCGAATATAGTCATGTAATATATCAAATCGAAGGTATTGACGAGACAATCACTCTGGAACATTTTTGTCTAAATCATATGATTACGTCATCCAAGATGGCCACCGATAGTTCAAATGGTCATTCTTTTACTAAAGATTTCAAACGTCTTTTTCTTGTAAACTGCTTGGCCGATATTGGCCAAACTTAACTGTAATGGTCTGTGGTTGAAGCCTGTTCATTTTTGTTAAAATGGAGGTCATCACCAAATCCAAGATAGCGGCCGTTGAGAAGTAGGTCAAATTCTTAAAAAATCTTCTTCTCACGAACCGCCAGGCCGATTTCGACGATACTGGGTATGAATGATCGATAGTTAGCGCTGTTTCAGATTTGTTCATATGGTGGCCCCTGGGTCAAAAATGGGCGTCGCCCGAGGGGTGAAATAGGGGTAAATTTTATTTTTAACCGAATATAGTCCTATAATATATCAAGTCGAAGGTATTGACGAGACGATCACTCTGGAGAATTTTTTGTCTAAATCAGATGATTACGTCATCCAAGATGGCCACTGATAGTTCAAAACGTCATTCTTTTACTAAAGATTTCAAACGTCTTTTTCTTGTGAACTGCTTGGCCGATATTGGCCAAACTTAACTGTAATGGTCTGTGGGTGAAGCCTGTTCATTTTTGTTAAAATGGAGGTCATCACCAAATCCAAGATGGCCGCCGTTGAGAAGTAGGTCAAATTGTCAAAATATCTTCTCACAAACCTCCAGGCCGATATCGACAAAACTTGGTAAGAATGATTGATAGTTACCGCTGTTTCAGATTTGTTCATATGGTTGCCCCTGGGTCAAAAATGGGCGTGGCCCGAGGGGTCAAATAGGGGTCAAATGTTATTTTTGACCGAATATGGTCATTTTATATATCAAATCGAAGGTATAGCAGTAAATCACATGCACATTCGCAATATATGTTAGATCAGAAGGTACCAACAAATTATGTGGAACATTTGAAGTTGTAAGTGAAGAGTCTTTGTGAAATCAAGATGACCACTATGGAGGCTTTTAGGTGAGCGATACAGGCCCATTTGGGCCTCTTGTTATATGTGTTTACAGTAGATTTCCTTTAATATCTTGCTAATGGAATGATATATGATATACCGCAGCAAATTATGTACATGTTGCCCTTTATTGTATAGGCGGTTTAATCTCATAATTCTGTCATTTTGACGAAGAATCGGTTACCGTAAATATAAATAAAAACTAGTGCACGTTAATTTAAGAAATAAACTGTACTCGATTATTTGTGAAAGTTATAGGTTATTGTAAATAACTTTAAGAGCACCCATAAAACGTATGCCATCGTATTTGGTACGCTACATATCATCAACATCCGTCCGTTTGTTGGGAACATTTTAAAGAAAATATATTGTAAAAATGACCACACAGATTACGTCACGTCGGAAAATCGGGTTCGGAAACCATGTGATCCCACACCCTGTAAACGTATGCCGTGGCGCTCGGAAACTGTTTGAAACTGCGGCCTACGGCCTTTGGGTTCAAACAGTTCCCTCGTGCCCGTCGGATGTTTTAGTGGAGTAAGTCTGAGTAAAACGAGGAGGAGAATTGTGGTGCACTTCCCTGAAACTAACTCGTGTACATTATATGTTATTCACAATTTACGTTATACTCAATGCAAGCTAATGTTATTTGTGTGTTATATTTTTTGCTCTATATGTTTTGAGTCAAGTTATTTACTACAACTGTAATATAAATATTCGCATAAGCCGGCGCTAGAAGGTATTCAGACTACCTATATTTGACTTGACAACTGAAGAAGTGTAATCAACAGGCAGAACGCCTCATAAACCCCATTTATAACTGTAACTGGAGACAATGTGCTTATGGCATGTGTGTCTAGTACTAGTCTGCTTCCTCATCCGCTTGGGTACTGCTGTACTCTGATAATTATGTATTCTCTGTGTTAGAAGCATGGCATATATAGACCCTGTTCAGTCTGATATCGGTCTATATTTTTCACTGTCATAATCACCATTTTTGCTGTTACACATTTCTTCCGGGGGACCATATTACCAATAAGTTATTGCCTGCTTAGATACACGTATCTTTCGTTAGCAAGGTGATTGCCGTTTGCAATTATCTCGATTATTATGGGCAAAAACCTATATTGTTACATGGCTGCTCATAGCCGTGTTCAAACGTACAGCGCGTGCTGTTTGACAATGCTTTAGACAATGCTCATTCCGGGGCCAAGCCAAAACCTACGTAATATATGTGTCTCATGTCGCTACTTGAACGCGCCATTACATCACCAGACCAGAATACAACGGTTGCAGTGCGTGGCAGGTGAGCACGCGATGGGTAATTTAACGATCGGAGTTCATCCTTACCGGAATCCCGACTGGAGACCTGGTTTGGCCCTCGCATACGTCTTTGGCATTTTGTATGTGACAGTTGAATCTGGTTATACCTCTTATAAGAGTAATCCTACCGGTATTACTTTTAAATAGGGGAAGGGGCCAAGTGACTTTGGTGCGGTATGGACCTGGCACCAGGTCAGGTTATTCTAATTTCAGGGCTGAATATGTTGTATCTCGATGTAAATATTCCGTTCTGATTTTGGGATTTTCCCCCCAATGCAGCAGGTTAAAACGGGATCGAACCTGTTTGCCCCGCCTTACATGACCTTAGCTGTTGATAGGCCGTTAAACACCAATAAACAAACAAACGGTCGCACCGAAATTTTAAAATTGATGTAGCTGCATCACGCGACGTGTACTGCGGCCCCGGAATATGTATGTGTAAACCAGCTGTTTGAATGGGTTATTAAATTACCGAAAGTACTGCATAAATGCTGAAATTACATGATATTTCCGATGGAAATGTAACAATAACGTTTGATCATGTCCAGCCGTGGGAAAACCAGGATGTGAGAAAACATGTTTCCGAACGGCGTGACGTCATGTTTTTTAGCTCACCTGAGCAAAGCTCATGTGAGCTATTGTTATGGCGAAGTGTCCGTCGTCCGTCGTCCGTCCGTCCGTGAACATTTTCAATCATCTTCTTCTCCCGAACTGCTGAGCCGATATTGGTTAAACTTCACAGGGATGATATATGGGTGATGCCATTTCAGATGTTAAAATGGAGGTCATCGACAATCCAAGATGGCCGCCATGGAAAAGTAGGTCAAATTCTTAAAAAATCTTCTTCTCACGAACCGCCAGGCCGATTTCGACGATACTTGGTATGAATGATCGATAGTTAGCGCTGTTTCAGATTTGTTCATATGGTGGCCCGTGAGTCAAAAATGGGCGTCGCCCGAGGGGTCAAATAGGGGTCAAATTTTATTTTTAACCGAATATAGTCATGTAATATATCAAATCGAAGGTATTGACGAGACAATCACTCTGGAACATTTTTTGTCTAAATCATATGATTACGTAATCCAAGATGGCCACCGATAGTTCAAATGGTCATTCTTTTACTAAAGATTTCAAACGTCTTTTTCTTGTAAACTGCTTGGCCGATATTGGCCAAACTTAACTGTAATGGTCTGTGGTTGAAGCCTGTTCATTTTTGTTAAAAGTGGAGGTCATCACCAAATCCAAGATAGCGGCCGTTGAGAAGTAGGTCAAATTCTTAAAAAATCTTCTTCTCACGAACCGCCAGGCCGATTTCGACGATACTGGGTATGAATGATCGATAGTTAGCGCTGTTTCAGATTTGTTCATATGGTGGCCCCTGGGTCAAAAATGGGCGTCGCCCGAGGGGTGAAATAGGGGTAAATTTTATTTTTAACCGAATATAGTCATATAATATATCAAATCGAAGGTATTGACGAGACGATCACTCTGGAGAATTTTTTGTCTAAATCAGATGATTACGTCATCCAAGATGGCCACTGATAGTTCAAAACGTCATTCTTTTACTAAAGATTTCAAACGTCTTTTTCTTGTGAACTGCTTGGCCGATATTGGCCAAACTTAACTGTAATGGTCTGTGGGTGAAGCCTGTTCATTTTTGTTAAAATGGAGGTCATCACCAAATCCAAGATGGCCGCCGTTGAGAAGTAGGTCAAATTGTCAAAATATCTTCTCACAAACCTCCAGGCCGATATCGACAAAACTTGGTAAGAATGATTGATAGTTACCGCTGTTTCAGATTTGTTCATATGGTTGCCCCTGGGTCAAAAATGGGCGTGGCCCGAGGGGTCAAATAGGGGTCAAATGTTATTTTTGACCGAATATGGTCATTTTATATATCAAATCGAAGGTATAGCAGTAAATCACATGCACATTCGCAATATATGTTAGATCAGAAGGTACCAACAAATTATGTGGAACATTTGAAGTTGTAAGTGAAGAGTCTTTGTGAAATCAAGATGACCACTATGGAGGCTTTTAGGTGAGCGATACAGGCCCATTTGGGCCTCTTGTTATATGTGTTTACAGTAGATTTCCTTTAATATCTTGCTAATGGAATGATATATTTTTTATGAAATATACCGCAGCAAATTATGTACATGTTGCCCTTTATTGTATAGGCGGTTTAATCTCATAATTCTGTCATTTTGACGAAGAATCGGTTACCGTAAATATAAATAAAAACTAGTGCACGTTAATTTAAGAAATAAACTGTACTCGATTATTTGTGAAAGTTATAGGTTATTGTAAATAACTTTAAGAGCACCCATAAAACGTATGCCATCGTATTTGGTACGCTACATATCATCAACATCCGTCCGTTTGTTGGGAACATTTTAAAGAAAATATATTGTAAAAATGACCACACAGATTACGTCACGTCGGAAAATCGGTTCGGAAACCATGTGATCCCACACCCTGTAAACGTATGCCGTGGCGCTCGGAAACTGTTTGACACTGCGGCCTACGGCCTTTGGGTTCAAACAGTTCCCTCGTGCCGTCGGATGTTTTAGTGGAGTAAGTCTGAGTAAAACGAGGAGGAGAATTGTGGTGCACTTCCCTGAAACTAACTCCTGTACATTATATGTTATTCACAATTTACGTTATACTCAATGCAAGCTAAGTTATTTGTGTGTTATATTTTATACTCTATATGTTTTGAGTCAAGTTATTTACTACTAACTGTAATATAAATATTCGCATAAGCCGGCGCTAGAAGGTATTCAGACTACTATATTTGACTTGACAACTGAAGAAGTGTAATCAACAGGCAGAACGCCTCATAAACCCCATTTATAACTGTAACTGGAGACAATGTGCTTATGGCATGTGTGTCTAGTACTAGTCTGCTTCCTCATCCGCTTGGGTACTGCTGTACTCTGATAATTATGTATTCTCTGTGTTAGAAGCATGGCATATATAGACCCTGTTCAGTCTGATATCGGTCTATATTTTTCACTGTCATAATCACCATTTTTGCTGTTACACATTTCTTCCGGGGGACCATATTACCAATAAGTTATTGCCTGCTTAGATACACGTATCTTTCGTTAGCAAGGTGATTGCCGTTTGCAATTATCTCGATTATTATGGGCAAAAACCTATATTGTTACATGGCTGCTCATAGCCGTGTTCAAACGTACAGCGCGTGCTGTTTGACAATGCTTTAGACAATGCTCATTCCGGGGCCAAGCCAAAACCTACGTAATATATGTGTCTCATGTCGCTACTTGAACGCGCCATTACATCACCAGACCAGAATACAACGGTTGCAGTGCGTGGCAGGTGGGAGCACGCGATGGGTAATTTAACGATCGGAGTTCATCCTTACCGGAATCCCGACTGGAGACCTGGTTTGGCCCTCGCATACGTCTTTGGCATTTTGTATGTGACAGTTGAATCTGGTTATACCTCTTATAAGAGTAATCCTACCGGTATTACTTTTAAATAGGGGAAGGGGCCAAGTGACTTTGGTGCGGTATGGACCTGGCACCAGGTCAGGTTATTCTAATTTCAGGGCTGAATATGTTGTATCTCGATGTAAATATTCCGTTCTGATTTTGGGATTTTCCCCCCAATGCAGCAGGTTAAAACGGGATCGAACCTGTTTGCCCCGCCTTACATGACCTTAGCTGTTGATAGGCCGTTAAACACCAATAAACAAACAAACGGTCGCACCGAAATTTTAAAATTGATGTAGCTGCATCACGCGACGTGTACTGCGGCCCCGGAATATGTATGTGTAAACCAGCTGTTTGAATGGGTTATTAAATTACCGAAAGTACTGCATAAATGCTGAAATTACATGATATTTCCGATGGAAATGTAACAATAACGTTTGATCATGTCCAGCCGTGGGAAAACCAGGATGTGAGAAAACATGTTTCCGAACGGCGTGACGTCATGTTTTTTAGCTCACCTGAGCAAAGCTCATGTGAGCTATTGTTATGGCGAAGTGTCCGTCGTCCGTCCGTCCGTGAACATTTTCAATCATCTTCTTCTCCCGAACTGCTGAGCCGATATTGGTTAAACTTCACAGGGATGATATATGGGTGATGCCATTTCAGATGTTAAAATGGAGGTCATCGACAATCCAAGATGGCCGCCATGGAAAAGTAGGTCAAATTCTTAAAAAATCTTCTTCTCACGAACCGCCAGGCCGATTTCGACGATACTTGGTATGAATGATCGATAGTTAGCGCTGTTTCAGATTTGTTCATATGGTGGCCCGTGAGTCAAAAATGGGCGTCGCCCGAGGGGTCAAATAGGGGTCAAATTTTATTTTTAACCGAATATAGTCATGTAATATATCAAATCGAAGGTATTGACGAGACAATCACTCTGGAACATTTTTTGTCTAAATCATATGATTACGTCATCCAAGATGGCCACCGATAGTTCAAATGGTCATTCTTTTACTAAAGATTTCAAACGTCTTTTTCTTGTAAACTGCTTGGCCGATATTGGCCAAACTTAACTGTAATGGTCTGTGGTTGAAGCCTGTTCATTTTTGTTAAAATGGAGGTCATCACCAAATCCAAGATGGCCGCCGTTGAGAAGTAGGTCAAATTGTCAAAATATCTTCTCACAAACCTCCAGGCCGATATCGACAAAACTTGGTAAGAATGATTGATAGTTACCGCTGTTTCAGATTTGTTCATATGGTGGCCCCTGGGTCAAAAATGGGCGTGGCCCGAGGGGTCAAATAGGGGTCAAATGTTATTTTTGACCGAATATGGTCATTTTATATATCAAATCGAAGGTATAGCAGTAAATCACATGCACATTCGCAATATATGTTAGATCAGAAGGTACCAACAAATTATGTGGAACATTTGAAGTTGTAAGTGAAGAGTCTTTGTGAAATCAAGATGACCACTATGGAGGCTTTTAGGTGAGCGATACAGGCCCATTTGGGCCTCTTGTTATATGTGTTTACAGTAGATTTCCTTTAATATCTTGCTAATGGAATGATATATTTTTTATGAAATATACCGCAGCAAATTATGTACATGTTGCCCTTTACCTTGTATAGGCGGTTTAATCTCATAATTCTGTCATTTTGACGAAGAATCGGTTACCGTAAATATAAATAAAAACTAGTGCACGTTAATTTAAGAAATAAACTGTACTCGATTATTTGTGAAAGTTATAGGTTATTGTAAATAACTTTAAGAGCACCCATAAAACGTATGCCATCGTATTTGGTACGCTACATATCATCAACATCCGTCCGTTTGTTGGGAACATTTTAAAGAAAATATATTGTAAAAATGACCACACAGATTACGTCACGTCGGAAAATCGGGTTCGGAAACCATGTGATCCCACACCCTGTAAACGTATGCCGTGGCGCTCGGAAACTGTTTGACACTGCGGCCTACGGCCTTTGGGTTCAAACAGTTCCCTCGTGCCCGTCGGATGTTTTAGTGGAGTAAGTCTGAGTAAAACGAGGAGGAGAATTGTGGTGCACTTCCCTGAAACTAACTCCTGTACATTATATGTTATTCACAATTTACGTTATACTCAATGCAAGCTAATGTTATTTGTGTGTTATATTTTATACTCTATATGTTTTGAGTCAAGTTATTTACTACAACTGTAATATAAATATTCGCATAAGCCGGCGCTAGAACGTATTCAGACTACCTATATTTGACTTGACAACTGAAGAAGTGTAATCAACAGGCAGAACGCCTCATAAACCCCATTTATAACTGTAACTGGAGACAATGTGCTTATGGCATGTGTGTCTAGTACTAGTCTGCTTCCTCATCCGCTTGGGTACTGCTGTACTCTGATAATTATGTATTCTCTGTGTTAGAAGCATGGCATATATAGACCCTGTTCAGTCTGATATCGGTCTATATTTTTCACTGTCATAATCACCATTTTTGCTGTTACACATTTCTTCGGGGGACCATATTACCAATAAGTTATTGCCTGCTTAGATACACGTATCTTTCGTTAGCAAGGTGATTGCCGTTTGCAATTATCTCGATTATTATGGGCAAAAACCTATATTGTTACATGGCTGCTCATAGCCGTGTTCAAACGTACAGCGCGTGCTGTTTGACAATGCTTTAGACAATGCTCATTCCGGGGCCAAGCCAAAACCTACGTAATATATGTGTCTCATGTCGCTACTTGAACGCGCCATTACATCACCAGACCAGAATACAACGGTTGCAGTGCGTGGCAGGTGGGAGCACGCGATGGGTAATTTAACGATCGGAGTTCATCCTTACCGGAATCCCGACTGGAGACCTGGTTTGGCCCTCGCATACGTCTTTGGCATTTTGTATGTGACAGTTGAATCTGGTTTATACCTCTTATAAGAGTAATCCTACCGGTATTACTTTTAAATAGGGGGAAGGGCCAAGTGACTTTGGTGCGGTATGGACCTGGCACCAGGTCAGGTTATTCTAATTTCAGGGCTGAATATGTTGTATCTCGATGTAAATATTCCGTTCTGATTTTGGGATTTTCCCCCCAATGCAGCAGGTTAAAACGGGATCGAACCTGTTTGCCCCGCCTTACATGACCTTAGCTGTTGATAGGCCGTTAAACACCAATAAACAAACAAACGGTCGCACCGAAATTTTAAAATTGATGTAGCTGCATCACGCGACGTGTACTGCGGCCCCGGAATATGTATGTGTAAACCAGCTGTTTGAATGGGTTATTAAATTACCGAAAGTACTGCATAAATGCTGAAATTACATGATATTTCCGATGGAAATGTAACAATAACGTTTGATCATGTCCAGCCGTGGGAAAACCAGGATGTGAGAAAAACATGTTTACCGAACGGCGTGACGTCATGTTTTTTAGCTCACCTGAGCAAAGCTCATGTGAGCTATTGTTATGGCGAAGTGTCCGTCGTCCGTCGTCCGTCCGTCCGTGAACATTTTCAATCATCTTCTTCTCCCGAACTGCTGAGCCGATATTGGTTAAACTTCACAGGGATGATATATGGGTGATGCCATTTCAGATGTTAAAATGGAGGTCATCGACAATCCAAGATGGCCGCCATGGAAAAGTAGGTCAAATTCTTAAAAAATCTTCTTCTCACGAACCGCCAGGCCGATTTCGACGATACTTGGTATGAATGATCGATAGTTAGCGCTGTTTCAGATTTGTTCATATGTGGCCCGTGAGTCAAAAATGGGCGTCGCCCGAGGGGTCAAATAGGGGTCAAATTTTATTTTTAACCGAATATAGTCATGTAATATATCAAATCGAAGGTATTGACGAGACAATCACTCTGGAACATTTTTTGTCTAAATCATATGATTACGTAATCCAAGATGGCCACCGATAGTTCAAATGGTCATTCTTTTACTAAAGATTTCAAACGTCTTTTTCTTGTAAACTGCTTGGCCGATATTGGCCAAACTTAACTGTAATGGTCTGTGGTTGAAGCCTGTTCATTTTTGTTAAAATGGAGGTCATCACCAAATCCAAGATAGCGGCCGTTGAGAAGTAGGTCAAATTCTTAAAAAATCTTCTTCTCACGAACCGCCAGGCCGATTTCGACGATACTGGGTATGAATGATCGATAGTTAGCGCTGTTTCAGATTTGTTCATATGGTGGCCCCTGGGTCAAAAATGGGCGTCGACCCGAGGGGTGAAATAGGGGTAAATTTTATTTTAACCGAATATAGTCATATATATATCAAATCGAAGTATTGACGAGACGATCACTGGAGAATTTTTTGTCTAAATCAGATGATACGTCATCCAAGATGTCCACTGATAGTTCAAAAACGTCATTCTTTTACTAAAGATTTCAAACGTCTTTTTCTTGTGAACTGCTTGGCCGATATTGGCCAAACTTAACTGTAATGGTAATGTGGGTGAAGCCTGTTCATTTTTGTTAAAATGGAGGTCATCACCAAAATCCAAGATGGCCGCCGTTGAGAAGTAGGTCAAATTGTCAAAATATCTTCTCACAAACCTCCAGGCCGATATCGACAAAACTTGGTAAGAATGATTGATAGTTACCGCTGTTTTCAGATTTGTTCATATGGTGGCCCCTGGGTCAAAAATGGGGCGGTGGCCCGAGGGGTCAAATAGGGGTCAAATGTTATTTTTGACCGAATATGGTCATTTAATATATCAAATCGAAGGTATAGCAGTAAATCACATGCACATTCGCAATATATGTTAGATCAGAAGGTACCAACAAATTATGTGGAACATTTGAAGTTGTAAGTGAAGAGTCTTTGTGAAATCAAGATGACCACTATGGAGGCTTTTAGGTGAGCGATACAGGCCCATTTGGGCCTCTTGTTATATGTGTTTACAGTAGATTTCCTTTAATATCTTGCTAATGGAATGATATATTTTTTATGAAATATACCGCAGCAAATTATGTACATGTTGCCCTTTATTGTATAGGCGGTTTAATCTCATAATTCTGTCATTTTGACGAAGAATCGGTTACCGTAAATATAAATAAAAACTAGTGCACGTTATTTAAGAAATAAACTGTACTCGATTATTTGTGAAAGTTATAGGTTATTGTAAATAACTTTAAGAGCACCCATAAAACGTATGCCATCGTATTTAGTACGCTACACTATCATCAACATCCGTCCGTTTGTTGGGAACATTTTAAAGAAAAAATATATTGTAAAAATGACCACACAGATTACGTCACGTCGGAAAATCGGGTTCGGAAACCATGTGATCCCACACCCTGTAAACGTATGCCGTGGCGCTCGGAAACTGTTTGACACTGCGGCCTACGGCCTTTGGGTTCAAACAGTTCCCTCGTGCCCGTCGGATGTTTTAGTGGAGTAAGTCTGAGTAAAACGAGGAGGAGAATTGTGGTGCACTTCCCTGAAACTAACTCCTGTACATTATATGTTATTCACAATTTACGTTATACTCAATGCAAGCTAATGTTATTTGTGTGTTTATTATTTTATACTCTATATGTTTTGAGTCAAGTTATTTACTACAACTGTAATATAAATATCGCATAAGCCGGCGCTAGAAGGTATTCAGACTAACCTATATTTGACTTGACAACTGAAGAAGTGTAATCAACAGCAGAACGCCTCATAACCCATTTTATAACTGTAACTGGAGACAATGTGCTTATGGCATGTGTGTCTAGTACTATTCTGCTTCCTCATCCGCTTGGGTACTGCTGTACTCTGATAATTATGTATTCTCGTGTTAGAAGCATGGCATATATAGACCCTGTTCAGTCTGATATCGGTCTATATTTTTCACTGTCATAATCACCATTTTTGCTGTTACACATTTCTTCCGGGGGACCATATTACCAATAAGTTATTGCCTGCTTAGATACACGTATCTTTCGTTAGCAAGGTGATTGCCGTTTGCAATATCTCGATTATTATGGGCAAAAAACCTATATTGTTACATGGCTGCTCATAGCCGTGTTCAAACGTACAGCGCGTGCTGTTTGACAATGCTTTAGACAATGCTCATTCCGGGGCCAAGCCAAAACCTACGTAATATATGTGTCTCATGTCGCTACTTGAACGCGCCATTACATCACCAGACCAGAATACAACGGGTTGCAGTGCGTGGCAGGTGGGTAGCACGCGATGGGTAATTTAACGATCGGAGTTCATCCTTACCGGAATCCCGACTGGAGACCTGGTTTTGGCCTCGCATACGTCTTTGGCATTTTGTATGTGACAGTTGAATCTGGTTATACCTCTTATAAGAGTAATCCTACCGGTATTACTTTTAAATAGGGGAAGGGGCCAAGTGACTTTGGTGCGGTATGGACCTGGGACACCAGGTCAGGTTATTCTAATTTCAGGGCTGAATATGTTGTATCTCGATGTAAATATTCCGTTCTGATTTTGGGATTTTCCCCCCAATGCAGCAGGTTAAAACGGGATCGAACCTGTTTGCCCCGCCTTACATGACCTTAGCTGTTGATAGGCCGTTAAACACCAATAAACAAACAAACGGTCGCACCGAAATTTTAAAATTGATGTAGCTGCATCACGCGACGTGTACTGCGGCCCCGGAATATGTATGTGTAAACCAGCTGTTTGAATGGGTTATTAAATTACCGAAGTACTGCATAAATGCTGAAATTACATGATATTTCCGATGGAAATGTAACAATAACGTTTGATCATGTCCAGCCGTGGGAAAACCAGGATGTGAGAAAACATGTTTCCGAACGGCGTGACGTCATGTTTTTTAGCTCACCTGAGCAAAGCTCATGTGAGCTATTGTTATGGCGAAGTG
Source organism: Conchocele bisecta (assembly GCA_029237695.1). NCBI lineage: Eukaryota > Metazoa > Mollusca > Bivalvia > Lucinida > Thyasiridae > Conchocele > Conchocele bisecta. The sequence continues at coordinate 120,364,909 of CM055265.1, read as the reverse complement.
TCCGTCGTCCGTCGTCCGTCCGTCCGTGAACATTTTCAATCATCTTCTTCTCCCGAACTGCTGAGCCGATATTGGTTAAACTTCACAGGGATGATATATGGGTGATGCCATTTCAGATGTTAAAATGGAGGTCATCGACAATCCAAGATGGCCGCCATGGAAAAGTAGGTCAAATTCTTAAAAAATCTTCTCACGAACCGCCAGGCCGATTTCGACGATACTTGGTATGAATGATCGATAGTTAGCGCTGTTTCAGATTTGTTCATATGGTGGCCCGTGAGTCAAAAATAAAAAGGGCGTCGCCCGAGGGTCAAATAGGGGTCAAATTTTATTTTTAACCGAATATAGTCATGTAATATATCAAATCGAAGGTATTGACGAGACAATCACTCTGGAACATTTTTTGTCTAAATCATATGATTACGTCATCCAAGATGGCCACCGATAGTTCAAATGGTCATTCTTTTACTAAAGATTTCAAACGTCTTTTTCTTGTAAACTGCTTTGCCTACTTAACTGTAATGGTCTGTGGTTGAAGCCTGTTCATTTTTGTTAAAATGGAGGTCATCACCAAATCCAAGATAGCGGCCGTTGAGAAGTAGGTCAAATTCTTAAAAAATCTTCTTCTCACGAACCGCCAGGCCGATTTCGACGATACTGGGTATGAATGATCGATAGTTAGCGCTGTTTCAGATTTGTTCATATGGTGGCCCCTGGGTCAAAAATGGGCGTCGCCCGAGGGGTGAAATAGGGGTAAATTTTATTTTTAACCGAATATAGTCATATAATATATCAAATCGAAGGTATTGACGAGAACATCACTCTGGAGAATTTTTTGTCTAAATCAGATGATACGTCATCCAAGATGGCCACTGATAGTTCTAAACGTCATTCTTTTACTAAAGATTTCAAACGTCTTTTCTTGTGAACTGCTTGGGCCGATATTGGCCAAACTTAACTGTAATGGTCTGTGGGTGAAGCCTGTTCATTTTTGTTAAAATGGAGGTCATCACCAAATCCAAGATGGCCGCCGTTGAGAAGTAGGTCAAATTGTCAAAATATCTTCTCACAAACCTCCAGGCCGATATCGACAAAACTTGGTAAGAATGATTGATAGTTTACCGCTGTTTCAGATTTGTTCTAAATGGTGGCCCCTGGGTCAAAAATGGGCGTGGCCCGAGGGGTCAAATAGGGTCATATATTATTTTTGACCGAATATGGTCATTTTATATATCAAATCGAAGGTATAGCAGTAAAATCACATGCACATTCGCAATATATGTTAGATCAGAAGGTACCAACAAATTATGTGGAACATTTGAAGTTGTAAGTGAAGAGTCTTTGTGAAATCAAGATGACCACTATGGAGGCTTTTAGGTGAGCGATACAGGCCCATTTGGGCCTGTTGTTATATGTGTTTACAGTAGATTTCCTTTAATATCTTGCTAATGGAATGAATATATTTTTTATGAAATATACCGCAGCAAATTATGTACATGTTTGCCCTTTATTGTATAGGCGGTTTAATCTCATAATTTCTGTCATTTTGACGAAGAATCGGTTACCGTAAATATAAATAAAAACTAGTGCAACGTTAATTTAAGAAAATAAACTGTACTCGATTATTTGTGAAAGTTATAGTTATTGTAAATAACAATTTAAGAGCACCCATAAAACGTATGCCATCGTATTTGGTACGCTACATATCATCAACATCCGTCCGTTTGTTGGGAACATTTTAAAGAAAATATATTGTAAAAATGACCACACAGATTACGTCACGTCGGAAAATCGGGTTCGGAAACCATGTGATCCCACACCCTGTAAACGTATGCCGTGGCGCTCGGAAACTGTTTGACACTGCGGCCTACGGCCATGGGTTCAAACAGTTCCCTCGTGCCCGTCGGATGTTTTAGTGGAGTAAGTCTGAGTAAAACGAGGAGGAGAATTGTGGTGCACTTCCCTGAAACTAACTCCTGTACATTATAGTTTATTCACAATTTACGTTATACTCAATGCAAGCTAATGTTATTTGTGTGTTATATTTTATACTCTATATGTTTTGAGTCAAGTTATTTACTACAACTGTAATATAAATATTCGCATAAGCCGGCGCTAGAAGGTATTCAGACTACCTATATTTGACTTGACAACTGAAGAAGTGTAATCAACAGGCAGAAACGCCTCATAAACCCATTATAACTGTAACTGGAGACAATGTGCTTATGGCATGTGTGTCTAGTACTAGTCTGCTTCCTCATCCGCTTGGGTACTGCTGTACTCTGATAATTATGTATTCTCTGTGTTAGAAGCATGGCATATATAGACCCTGTTCAGTCTGATATCGGTCTATATTTTTCACTGTCATAATCACCATTTTTGCTGTTACACATTTCTTCCGGGGGACCATATTAACCAATAAGTTATTGCCTGCTTAGATACACGTATCTTTCGTTAGCAAGGTGATTGCCGTTTGCAATTATCTCGATTATTATGGGAACAAAAACCTATATTGTTACATGGCTGCTCATAGCCGTGTTCAAACGTACAGCGCGTGCTGTTTGACAATGCTTTAGACAATGCTCATTCCGGGGCCAAGCCAAAACCTACGTAATATATGTGTCTCATGTCGCTACTTGAACGCGCCATTACATCACCAGACCAGAATACAACGGTTGCAGTGCGTGGCAGGTGGGAGCACGCGATGGGTAATTTAACGATCGGAGTTCATCCTTACCGGAATCCCGACTGGAGACCTGGTTTGGCCCTCGCATACGTCTTTGGCATTTTGTATGTGACAGTTGAATCTGGTTATACCTCTTATAAGAGTAATCCTACCGGTATTACTTTTAAATAGGGGAAGGGGCCAAGTGACTTTGGTGCGGTATGGACCTGGCACAGGTCAGGTTATTCTAATTTCAGGGCTGAATATGTTGTATCTCGATGTAAATATTCCGTTCTGATTTTGGGATATCCCCCCAATGCAGCAGGTTAAAACGGGATCGAACCTGTTTGCCCCGCCTTACATGACCTTAGCTGTTGATAGGCCGTTAAACACCAATAAACAAACAAACGGTCGCACCGAAATTTTAAAATTGATGTAGCTGCATCACGCGACGTGTACTGCGGCCCCGGAATATGTATTGTGTAAACCAGCTGTTTGAATGGGTTATTAAATTACCGAAAGTACTGCATAAATGCTGAAATTACATGATATTTCCGATGGAAAGTAACAATAACGTTTGATCATGTCCAGCCGTGGGAAAACCAGGATGTGAGAAAACATTGTTTCCGACGGCGCAGTGACGTCATGTTTTTTTACTCACCTGAGCAAAGCTCATGTGAAGCTATTGTTATGGCAAAGTGTCCGTCGTCCGTCGTCCGTCCGTCCGTGAACATTTTCAATCATCTTCTTCTCCCGAACTGCTGAGCCGATATTGGTTAAACTTCACAGGGATGATATATGGGTGATGCCATTTCAGATGTTAAAATGGAGGTCATCGACAATCCAAGATGGCCGCCATGGAAAAGTAGGTCAAATTCTTAAAAAATCTTCTTCTCACGAACCGCCAGGCCGATTTCGACGATACTTGGTATGAATGATCGATAGTTAGCGCTGTTTCAGATTTGTTCATATGGTGGCCCGTGAGTCAAAAATGGGCGTCGCCCGAGGGGTCAAATAGGGGTCAAATTTTATTTTTAACCGAATATAGTCATGTAATATATCAAATCGAAGGTATTGACGAGACAATCACTCTGGAACATTTTTTGTCTAAATCATATGATTACGTCATCCAAGATGGCCACCGATAGTTCAAATGGTCATTCTTTTACTAAAGATTTCAAACGTCTTTTTCTTGTAAACTGCTTTGCCTAATTAACTGTAATGGTCTGTGGTTGAAGCCTGTTCATTTTTGTTAAAATGGAGGTCATCACCAAATCCAAGATAGCGGCCGTTGAGAAGTAGGTCAAATTCTTAAAAAATCTTCTTCTCTCGAACCGCCAGGCCGATTTCGACGATACTGGGTATGAATGATCGATAGTTAGCGCTGTTTCAGATTTGTTCATATGGTGGCCCCTGGGTCAAAAATGGGCGTCGCCCGAGGGGTGAAATAGGGGTAAATTTTATTTTTAACCGAATATAGTCGTATAATATATCAAATCGAAGGTATTGACGAGACGATCACTCTGGAGAATTTTTTGTCTAAATCAGATGATTACGTCATCCAAGATGGCCACTGATAGTTCAAAACGTCATTCTTTTACTAAAGATTTCAAACGTCTTTTTCTTGTGAACTGCTTGGCCGATATTGGCCAAACTTAACTGTAATGGTCTGTGGGTGAAGCCTGTTCATTTTTGTTAAAATGGAGGTCATCACCAAATCCAAGATGGCCGCCGTTGAGAAGTAGGTCAAATTGTCAAAATATCTTCTCACAAACCTCCAGGCCGATATCGACAAAACTTGGTAAGAATGATTGATAGTTACCGCTGTTTCAGATTTGTTCATATAGTGGCCCCTGGGTCAAAAATTGGCGTGGCCCGAGGGGTCAAATAGGGTTCAAATGTTATTTTTGACCGAATATGGTCATTTTATATATCAAATCGAAGGTATAGCAGTAAATCACATGCACATTCGCAATATATGTTAGATCAGAAGGTACCAACAAATTATGTGGAACATTTGAAGTTGTAAGTGAAGAGTCTTTGTGAAATCAAGATGACCACTATGGAGGCTTTTAGGTGAGCGATACAGGCCCATTTGGGCCTCTTGTTATATGTGTTTACAGTAGATTTCCTTTAATATCTTGCTAATGGAATGATATATTTTTTATGAAATATACCGCAGCAAATTATGTACATGTTGCCCTTTATTGTATAGGCGGTTTAATCTCATAATTCTGTCATTTTGACGAAGAATCGGTTACCGTAAATATAAATAAAAACTAGTGCACGTGAATTTAAGAAATAAACTGTACTCGATTATTTGTGAAAGTTATAGGTTATTGTAAATAACTTTAAGAGCACCCATAAAACGTATGCCATCGTATTTGGTACGCTACATATCATCAACATCCGTCCGTTTGTTGGGAACATTTTAAAGAAAATATATTGTAAAAATGACCACACAGATTACGTCACGTCGGAAAATCGGGTTCGGAAACCATGTGATCCCACACCCTGTAAACGTATGCCTACGGCCTTTGGGTTCAAACAGTTCCCTCGTGCCCGTCGGATGTTTCAGTGGAGTAAGTCTGAGTAAAACGAGGAGGAGAATTGTGGTGCACTTCCCTGAAACTAACTCCTGTACACTATATGTTATTCACAATTTACGTTATACTCAATGCAAGCTAATGTTATTTGTGTGTTATATTTTATACTAGATATGTTTCGAGTCAAGTTATTTACTACAACTGTAATATAAATATTCGCATAAGCCGGCGCTAGAAGGTATTCAGACTACCTATATTTGACTTGACAACTGAAGAAGTGTAATCAACAGGCAGAACGCCTCATAAACCCCATTTATAACTGTAACTGGAGACAATGTGCTTTATGGCAGTTGTGTCTAGTACTAGTCTGCTTCCTCACCGCTTGGGTACTGCTGTACTCTGATAATTATGTATTCTCTGTGTTAGAAGCATGGCATATATAAGAACCCTGTTCAGTCTGATATCGGTCTATATTTTTCACTGTCATAATCACCATTTTTTGCTGTTACACATTTCTTCCGGGGGACCATATTACCAATAAGTTATTGCCTGCTTAGATACACGTATCTTTCGTTAGCAACGTGATTGCCGTTTGCAATTATCTCGATTATCATGGGCAAAAACCTATAGTGTTACATGGCTGCTCACAGCCGTGTTCAAACGTACAGCGCGTGCTGTTTGACAATGCTTTAGACAATGCTCATTCCGGGGCCAAGCCAAAACCTACGTAATATATGTGTCTCATGTCGCTACTTGAACGCGCCATTACATCACCAGACCAGAATACAACGGTTGCAGTGCGTGGCAGGTGGGAGCACGCGATGGGTAATTTAACGATCGGAGTTCATCCTTACCGGAATCCCGACTGGAGACCTGGTTTGGCCCTCGCATACGCCTTTGGCATTTTGTATGTGACAGTTGAATCTGGTTATACCTCTTATAAGAGTAATCCTACCGATATTACTTTTAAATAGGGGAAGGGGCCAAGTGACTTTGGTGCGGTATGGACCTGGTACCAGGTCAGGTTATTCTAATTTCAGGGCTGAATATGTTGTATCTCGATGTAAATATTCCGTTCTGATTTTGGGATTTTCCCCCCAATGCAGCAGGTTAAAACGGGATCGAACCTGTTTGCCCCGCCTTACATGACCTTAGCTGTTGATAGGCCGTTAAACACCAATAAACAAACAAACGGTCGCACCGAAATTTTGAAATTGATGTAGCTGCATCACGCGACGTGTACTGCGGCCCCGGAATATGTATGTGTAAACCAGCTGTTTGAATGGGTTTTTAAATTTTACCGAAAGTACTGCATAAGTGCTGAAATTACATGATATTTCCGATGGAAATGTAACAATAACGTTTGATCATGTCCAGCCGTGGGAAAACCAGGATATGGATAGAAAACATGTTTCCGAACGGCGTGACGTCATGTTTTTTAGCTCACCTGAGCAAAGCTCATGTGGGCTATTGTTATGGCAAAGTGTCCGTCGTCCGTCGTCCGTCCGTCCGTGAACATTTTCAATCATCTTCTTCTCCCGAACTGCTGAGCCGATATTGGTTAAACTTCACAGGGATGATATATGGGTGATGCCATTTCAGATGTTAAAATGTAGGTCATCGACAATCCAAGATGGCCGCCATGGAAAAGTAGGTCAAATTCTTAAAAAATCTTCTTCTCACGAACCGCCGGGCCGATTTCGACGATACTTGGTATGAATGATCGATAGTTAGCGATGTTTCAGATTTGTTCATATGGTGGCCCGTGGGTCAAAAATGGGCGTCGCCCGAGGGGTCAAATAGGGGTCAAATTTTATTTTTAACCGAATATAGTCATGTAATATATCAAATCGAAGGTATTGACGAGACAATCACTCTGGAACATTTTTTGTCAAATCATCATAGATTACGTCATCCAAGATGGCCACCGATAGTTCAAATGGTCATTCTTTACTAAAGATTTCAAACGTCTTTTTCTTGTAAACTGCTTGGCCGATATTGGCCAAACTTAACTGTAATGGTCTGTGGTTGAAGCCTGTTCATTTTTGTTAAAATGGAGGTCATCACCAAATCCAAGATGGCCGCCGTTGAGAAGTAGGTCAAATTGTCAAAATATCTTCTCACAAACCTCCAGGCCGATATCGACAAACTTGGTAAGAATGATTGATAGTTACCGCTGTTTCAGATTTGTTCATATGGTGGCCCCGGGTGGGATCAAATGGGCGTGGCCCGAGGGTCAAATAGGGGTCAAATTGTTATTTTTGACCGAATAAGGTCTTTTTTATATATCAAATCGAAGGTATAGCAGTAAATCACATGCACATTCGCAATATATGTTAGATCAGAAGGTACCAACAAATTATGTGGAACATTTGAAGTTGTAAGTGAAGAGTCTTTGTGAAATCAAGATGACACTATGGAGGCTTTTAGGTGAGCGATACAGGCCCATTTGGGCCTCTTGTTATTAATGTGTTTACAGTAGATTTCCTTTAATATCTTGCTAATGGAATGATATATTTTTTTATGAAATATACCGCAGCAAATTATGTACCATGTTGCCCTTTATTGTATAGGCTGTTTAATCTCATAATTCTGTCATTTTGACGAAGAATCGGTTACCGTAAAAAATATAAATAAAAACTAGTGCACGTGAATTTAAGAAATAAACTGTACTCGATTATTTGTGAAAGTTATAGGTTATTGTAAATAACTTTAAGAGCACCCATCAAAAACGTATGCCATCGTATTTGGTACGCTACATATCATCAACATCCGTCCGTTTGTTGGGAACATTTTAAAGAAAATATATTGTAAAAATGACCACACAGATTACGTCACGTCGGAAAATCGGGTTCGGAAACCATGTGATCCCACACCCTGTAAACGTATGCCGTGGCGCTCGGAAACTGTTTGACACTGCGGCCTACGGCCTTTGGGTTCAAACAGTTCCCTCGTGCCCGTCGGATGTTTTAGTGGAGTAAGTCTGAGTAAAACGAGGAGGAGAATTGTGGTGCACTTCCCTGAAACTAACTCCTGTACATTATATGTTATTCACAATTTACGTTATACTCAATGCAAGCTAATGTTATTTGTGTGTTATATTTTATACTCTATATGTTTTGAGTCAAGTTATTTACAACAACTGTAATATAAATATTCGCATAAGCCGGCGCTAGAAGGTATTCAGACTACCTATATTTAACTTGACAACTGAAGAAGTGTAATCAACAGGCAGAACGCCTCATAAACCCCATTTATGACTGTAACTGGAGACAATGTGCTTATGGCATGTGTGTCTAGTACTAGTCTTCTTCCTCATCCGCTTGGGTACTGCTGTACTCTGATAATTATGTAGTCTCTGTGTTAGAAGCATGGCATATATAGACTGTTCAGGCTGATATCGGTCTATATCTTTCAGTGTCATAATCCCCATTTTTGCTGTTACACATTTATTCCGGGGACAGTCACCATATTACCAATAAATTATTGCCTGTTTAGATACACGTATCTTTCGTTAGCAAGGTGATGGCCGTTTGCAATGATCTCGATTATCATGGGCAAAAACCTATATTGTTACATGGCTGCTCACTGCCGTGTTAAAACGCACAGCGCGTGCTGTTTGACCAAGGCATTAGAC
>CM055265.1:120289938-120355561 GCA_029237695.1 Conchocele bisecta | reverse complement strand
CAATACCACAGGCAGACACCAATGCATATTCACGTCGGTTCATTATTATGCGTTATACTCACCAATTTATCCAAACAATAATGGTTCTGGAGAACAGTGTCCGACTGGTGACAAGTTGCCACACTCTGTCCGTACTGTTTACTTGCTTATCGGCGTATTTCTCAAGACTGCCTATGGCAATGTCTCGCTTGTTCATTTTGTTGATCTTTTTAAGAAACACCTCCGCTTCATCGAGCCGCCCCCGTTGGATGAGCCATCTGGGCGATTCTGATAGTTTCCTGTGACAACACACATGCCAAGTAATTGTTCTGTTCACATGCTAATACTACAGGAGGACAAAATCCCCCCCCCCGTCTAAAATCACAGGTAGGACAGGTAATCCCCCGGGCCCCCATCAAAATTCAAGGTAGGACAAAATCCACCCCCCCCCCCCCCCACAATAAACATCAACCATCAAGCACATTTAATGAAGTATTTTCAGTTGCACAATCAAACAAGCACATTTAATAAAGTATGTTCAGTTGCACAATAAACGTCAAACAAGAATATGTATGTATCGTTTGTACATTTGTATACTGATGTCAGTCCCAAACCATAATGTTTTAGTGAAGAATCGATTACCATTTCAAAGAATTATTCGCCAAAACGATACTATGTAAATCCTGTAACAATCTTCATTTCTATTTGTTTTAATAAAACGTAATCCTTAATCAACTACTTCATGTACTTGAAAGAAATCAGGCAATTCAATTACCCCGATTAAAGAGGATTAGAGGGTGAAATTTGAAAACTAATTACTGCAATGATTCTTTCAAAACATATTGATGGGGGGGATTATGTCCTACCTGTGATTTTGGACGGGTGGGGGGGGGGTGGTTTCAAAAAGCATGGGGGGGGATTATGTCATATGTCATTATGTCCGTATCCCCTTTCTATATATATAAACAAGGCCTCTAACTTTGGTCGGACATGACCTTGTATCATAACGAATTCCGCGATTTTATTAACGCTAATGTGAATATTTTGGCAGAAACTGCACATGTTCATTTGAGAATTATTGTTATCTTGCTAAAATAGCATAGTTAGAACATAATTATGCAAAGACTATCGAATTACAGCTGCTTTTCCTAGGTCGGACACAACCTCGTATCATAACAAATTAAATAATGTGTTTACGGCTCTAACGTCAATATTGTAGTGGCAAGTTTATATGATCATTTGAGAATTAACGTTATCTTGTAGAAATACAAATACGTAGAATGCATAGAAAATTACAATGTTAAGAATGTTATTTTGTTATGATACGAGGTCATGTCCCACGAAAAAGATTCGAAATCACGTTTATGGGCGGAGCTTCGCGAATGGGCAGTGTAAGCAATTTAAGTAAGTTATATATCACATAAAAAATATTAGATTTTTAATAAACTAATTTCTTGCTCGCTAGCGCTCGCTCAAAATTAATTTATTAAACATTCAGTATGTTATCTGTAACTATTACATGTACATATTTGAACTCAGTCGGTGGCTAGTATTACTATTCAATATTAATATATCTAGTACTATAACACACGGTTGAATATTAAATGTACATGCCCACTCAGTTGGCACAAACTGTTCTTTATATGAATTAAATAAGTGTATAATTGTGTTACTATTCCACCAGTATTAAAAAATACAAATGCCCGCTATACAGATATACTCATTTAGTAAAATTTGTTTTACTGATAGTGACGCGCGGTGGTATCAGGCTATTTTCATATGCAAGTGAGGCATGATATTTTTTAAATATTTATTCTAATTAAATGCTTCACCTGAAATAATATTTCCGCAGATTATAACTATGAGCATTGCGCATCAAAAATTAAATACAGAGAATACATAGTAATGTCCCTTAGCATGTTCAGGAAACACTGTTATCGCCCCTGATATCAGTGTGGAAATTTACATCTGATATAAAATGTATAATAATGCCAATCAATACGTAGGGTAATGGTGAATGAATCTTTATTGTGCCAGAATATGTCTCAGATGATCTCTTATATAAATAATATTTTGTGCCTACTGAGTGGGCATGTAGCTTTAATATCCAGAAGCAGGCCAGCCGATTGGAACAGGCAGTAGATAATACTTTCAAATTAAGGCGGTAATATTGGGTTGGAGCAACCATGGTAACCTGAATAGTGTGTTGCTATTAACAACTGATAGCGGCTTATCCAATGGTGAACTTGTATGTAAACTGTACATGTGACCGGGGTAATGGGTCGATAGCTTTTGGGACCAGTATAAACCCTGAAATGCTAACGTACTCGTGAAGCCTAATAATTCATATATACGACTCAGATCGGGGGTGAAGCCCCGGGGGTGAAGCCCAGAACGGGGGCCAAATCTCAGAACGGGGGCTATTTAGCATGTTTAGTAGCCACATGCGTACAGGGATGGAGATAACTATTGACGACGTCGAATTTGTCATCTAGATATACGTACAATACCGACCACTGTCAAGTGATTATTAATAATGTGAATTAAACAACGCATGCCTTTCTCGTTTCCATGGCTGTCGTACGTTGTTTAATTCACATTTCTCTCTTGTCTGGCCATTGTCAAATTGGCCCCCGGTCTGACAATAGCCCCCATGCTGGGATTGATCCCCGATCTGGATCTTACATATATGTGACTGCGACTGGATAAATTTGGTTTATGGGTTTTGCGACCAGTGTAGATCCAGATCAGCCTGTGCATCCGCACATTCTGATCAGGATCTGCACTGTTCGCCATTCCATCAATGAAACAACCATCATGCTACTAGCAAGGAGTGTAGATTGTTACCATGCTACATGAGTGTGCTATTTGATCAGGAGCTACACTGGTCACAAATCCCATAAGGCCCATTTCTCCAGTCACAGCCACATATGTTATGTTATGATACAACCTGTACCATTGACTGTGTGGTGAATATGAATATTCACAGTCAGACTTAGTCCATAGTTAGATAGATAGTCAATCTTACCACCAATATATCTGGAAGACAATGGCCGGGATCGATATGACCATTTGTAGGACTCGCCATTGTCGTATGAGGTACGCCGCTAGTGCCAGTATGGTGATCCCTATCGCCCAGAAATACTCCATTCCCACGCCGAACGCGGGACGTTTGGAGAGGCTCGTGATTTCTATCACTGAAATAGTGAACGTCAGCCGTGTGTCTTTTCTTTTGATACATAATCGTCTGTGTTAACCTTGCCCAACTTATCAACGTTTCTGAAAATATATCTGCAATGTCAATTAGCAATCAAGCAAATTGTTTGTCTGAGCCTGAGCTCTGAGTGTGAGGTATAGCACAGCTCAGACTCAGCCAATGAAACTACTGGATTTCAAGCAAAATATTCAATTTTTAAATACATGAAGCAATTGACGAATATTGGCAAGACGGTGCAGCGGTGGTGTATGGCAACAACCAATAATCAGAACTATAACTTCTGTTGAGGAGATTGTCTCCGCCCAGTTCATACTGTAGATACTGTAATTTCTGCATCAATTACCATCTTTAACAAATATCTACTGTTGTCGTTATTGCTCATCAAACACACATACAGAAATGGCTTTGTGAAGACCAGTTGACAGTCTTCTTCGTCCACAGCACTAAAGGCCAAGGGCATCAGACGGTGAATCCTGTTATGTTAGCAAATGTCAAAAGGTGTGATCAACAGATAGATGAGAACATAACGTGTACCGCTTGCAAACTGTGTTTCTGTCTAAAATGTGCCCATACATCGAGAACGCTATATGACTGCTTGATGAATGGAGAAATGGATGCTTTCCAATGGAAACGTACACGCTGTAAAGCAACATTCCGTTAACTGTAAAACATTTAAAACATGTTGCATGAAATAAAAACTACACATGATGATCGAATGACAAATAGTGAGAGTAGAAATAGAATATGGTTCCGAAAATGAAAATATCAATACCGGTAATTGAAATGAAACATGAAATACTGGAAAATCTTAAGGAAAACATCGACTTAACAGTCGATGGTAGACAATTAGAAATGTATGATAGGAGAATACGGGAAATTAACATAGTGATCTTCAACTTACAAGCAGATACTAAAACCGTTAATACTGAAAACAAAATCAACGACGAAAACCGCCTTGCAAGTATAAGTCATAGTCTATGGATAGCACCACCTGGAGATTAATACTAGCTTCCGACTTGGCAAGAAACACCCTTTAATTACCCGTCCTTTGAAGGTCATATTTACACAAAGAGCAGAAGCGAAATTTATTCTTGATAATGCAAGGTTTATTCCTGAAAAGGCATCAAATGAATTTAAAAGGGTTATAATGTGAACTATTATGAAGACAACCCTGTTCCAGGTCGCAATGCTCGCCCGAATGTCCCAGCCAACGGTCAAGAGAGTCCCTAAGTGACACGTCGCACACCAAGCTCTGTGTATGTCAGTCATGGATATGCATTCTCCCAATTCAATACATTTTCATTTTCTCAGTCGGATATAAAGATGAGAGACGATGATGACATATCTAACATAATGATTGCCGTGTTATGAAGTCGCGAAATGACGATGACAGAGTTCAAAATAGATCCCTAATCTAAGAAATTTTAAATAGACACAAACTGCGACGTTTTCACCAACACCAAGATATTAACATTGATGCTCCCGCAATCATATGCCTCACTGAAGTGCTCCTAAAAACAATCGCTATTTGCAAACCAGATTGAAAGTTACGGGATAGAAGGATATGATATTTTTAGCACGGACTTCACACGGGGCAGAGAACATATTGAATACATTAAATCATCATTGCATGCAGTAAAAGCGAACATTGATTCTCAATTTGAAGAGAGTGTTTGGTTCAGTATTAAACTAAAAAATCAAAATGATATATTTATTGTTTTTTCAATCGGCAATTTCAATCATATAGTTACAATTATTAAAACAGTAACATCATTGAACAGCAATCACCTGTTACTAATGGGAGATTTCAGTTTTAAAGAAAGACAATGGGAATATGAAATGTCCACTGTCAGTGAAAGCAACATGGCGACACAGTTTTTATAATTTACAAAATACTGTTTTTTTACTTCAATATGTACAGCAGGCAACTATAATGCATGCAGGTAACACACCATGAAAACTATACCTGATATCGACCATGAGGAGGATATGATAGAAAGATTGAATATCAACCAGACCTAGGACTAGGTAACCACCTACTACTTCGCTATTCGTTTATTTGCTATACTGCCTATGAAAACCACTATTTTAATACACTAAACCTTCACAAGGGAAACTACAATGCCATTAACTATAAACTGAATCAGGTTCAGTGGGATCTATTGCTGAGTAAGCTGAAATTGTTAGACACGTAGGACTGTCTTACATAAACTATTGTACATTTAATAGAACAACACATGTCAATGGGTATGGCTGCTACCGCGGGTGGTAGACGGAAGCAGCTTATCAATGGTCGCAGCAAAGAAGCCATTAACCACAAGTACACAAAGTTGAAAAAGTACAAGCATTGTAACAATAATAATAACTATATCCTCTATTAACAAGAAAAGGAGTTACATCTGAATTACGAAAAGCTAAGTATCACCATGAAAGAGACTTGGCAGCAACAATCAAAACGGATAGGAAGCTGTTCAGGAAGTACACATGATCAAAGACAAAAACACAATATGTGATAAATAAGTTTGAGAAGCCCAATGGTGAACTAACTACTGGTGACCAAGAAAGTGCCAACTTACTGAAATAATATGTTGAAAGTGTATTTGAAGTAGACACCCTCATTATATGATCACGCTAAACGCCAAACCATTCATAGAAGAACTGTCAGCAATTGATATCAACATCAATACAATTGAATTGGCAATAGACAGGTTATAAACTTCAAAAGGCCCTGACAATTTACATTACTTTTTAAAGAAATAAAAAACGCCACTCTTGAAACCACTTGATATAATATTCAATACATCAACGGAGGATAGTAAGATACCAGCCGTTTGGAAAACAGCAAATGTAACATAATTTTCAAGAAAGGCAACATACAAAAACCAGATAATTATAGACCAAATAGTCTAACATCTCGTGTTTAATAAAACTTTTTGCTGATGGTTCAGAGTAAATGCAGTGATGCAGGCAGAAAATCTAAAACAAAACTTGTATTCTGTAGAAAACTGGGCAAAGCAATGGCAAATGTTCTTGAACCCCACAGAAATGCAAACAGCTATATGTCGGAAAGAAAGAAATGCACAGTAATGGAAATGAAATTTCACTAGCGAACGTGTCAAACGAAACCGACTTATATTAGGAGTAATAATTGACAGCAACTTAAACTTTAGTGAACACACTGCAAAAAGGTGGCTATCGCTAACAGAAACGTGGGCATTATTTTCAAAATGTTTGCCTTTATGGACAAAGAAATCTTCCAAAACCTCTACAAATCAATCGTTCGGCCTCATTTGGAATATGCATCAACTGTTTTGTCCCCAGTATACAAGAAAGACAATATTGCAATAGAAAATATGCGAAGCCGTGCAACTCGACTAGTAAAAACGTTTAAAGACATAACCTACGAACAGATCATGAAATAGCTTGAACGTTCCTCTCTTGAATATAGAAGAGCAAGAGCCGATATGGCACACACTGAAAAAATCCTCCAAGAAATCGACCATGTTTACAAAGTTAAATTGTTTACTATATAGCAAGCTATACATGTACTAGATGCCACAGTTGTTCAAGATAAGGAGTCGCTTAGTTACACGAGCCAATGTTTTCAGTAACAGAACTGTCAAGATATGAAACAATATACCTGAAGAAGTTATAATGGCACCCTCCCTTAATTCCTTCAAAAGTGGATTAAACAAACATTGGCACAACCATCCAAGCATGTTTACCCAACATATTACGCCACAACCGACACTTTGGAAGTGATAACGAGACCCCGTATAAACGCGTCCAAAGAGGCTTTGGGGCCTGATTAAACGTCGACGACGGTAAGATACAGTAAGATAAAGGAAACTATTTGAAAAATGGCGGCCATCTTGACTTAAAATAAATGTCGATCAAAACGAGATGTCTATACATTCCAACATCAATTTCCAGGTTCAATAGAAAATTCATCTCAAAAGATGAACATCAGCAAATTCCCCAAACCAACTCGACGAAACTACACGACAGCACACACTAGCAAGTTTATCAAATAAAAGGCTACGAATGACACGTAGGAATTTCGAGGCTCGCAGTTTCAGGGTCAATGGTCATGATAATCCAATGTTAGTATTTGTAAGATGTAAATTAACACCTGTTTCACGAGACGGCTATATAAACAATGCAAAAACAGTAAAACAAAATTATGAAATTTGATCAAATATCGATTTTATTACGAACAATTTATTTGTCTATAGACTAGACGTATTTCTATGAAATGTGAATCCTAGAAGCATTTTTTAGTAAAAGTTGGCAACCTGACTTTTTAACATAATTAAGGTATGCTGAATTCAACTAGCCCGGTAGCCAAGCTGAATTTTGAGTTTTTGACTATCTAATTAGCATAAACAAAATGGCTGCCAAATTGAAAATTTTCGGCACTTTCTTGTGACAGGCACTACGATTAGTTCATGGTTTTTTCGGTTACAATATTTTCTTGGCATTATTTGCTAGAACATGTCGTCTAGTATCAAAATCCACCATGTGTGGTGTGTCTTCATAGCTTAGCATTCTTTTTCAAATCCAAGATGGCCGCCAGAAACATGAACACACTATTATTTGCACACAAACCTACATTTGATGACGATTTTGAGGGTACATGTATATGCACACGTTTGTTGTGCTACATTTGTAATAAGCATCATAAATATATGTCTGCAATTGAAATAGTATAAATGAAATTGAAGTTGCGAAAAATCCAAAATGGCCGCCAAAAAAGTAAACATACTATAAAGTGTGCATATACATATTTCTTTATGATTGTAATTGGAGGGGATGTGCACACATTTCCTGTGGTAATAAGCAACAACAATATATTTCTGTAATTGTAATAGTACATATGAAATCTGAGATGCAACAAAAATACAAGATGGCCGCCTAAATATATGACAGTACTATAAATTGCACATGACCAGCCATATTAGTGTAATGTTGATGATATATACACATGGTGTCCATGTTAATATGCACGATAAGTATATTTTAAGTCCCAAGTAAGTTTAAGTTATATGTTCACGTTGGTCTGTGGGCTGATATTATTTTAACTATGATAAATAGTATTTTCATTTTCATTCAAGAAAACTTTCGCCAAAGTGTCACGTATACTATGATTTGGTATCACTATACAACGTTATATATTGCTGCTACAAATTCCAGTCAGCATGTACAGTTGTTAGACAAATCACATAGTATTCATGCAATGCCTCTGATCGTTAATTTGTTGCTGGCATACACACATTGACGTGCATTGTAATCCTGATTTCCGGCATTTGCAGCGTTGTGTTTTGCACTGTGGCTGGCATGCACATGCTACCATCTCGAGACAACTGTCTGGAATGGGACTCAATGACATCAGTATTGGCTGCAGTCCGGATTCCCCGAGTCTCCATCCAATTTCAGACGGTGAAGGGAGCTCAGATGTTGGGCAATGTGCATTTCTCCATATCATCGCTTGATAGTGAACTCTCATCAAATGGAAACGTAGCTCATCACTTGTTGGGGCCATGGCCTCTGGTCTGCCCATCTTGGAAAACAATATGTGCCGTGCTGCATCAACAGAGTCCGTTCTCTGGACATTATATATTCGGCAGACAAATGCTTCTGAAGATTTTATGGTTTCTTCTGTGAGTGCACCAATGCCCAAGTTCTTCAGCAACTTATGGTGCACTTCGAAGACTTTCCATGATGATTGTTTGGTGTGATTCGCGATGTATGAGGTTGTGTCACACCCAGTTAATGCGTGAAATGCTAACAAGGATTCTGCTGAGCCTCTTGGTAGTTTGTTGAAAACTGCATCAATGGGTATATACCGCCGTTTCTTAGATGTGCCAGACATCATCCAGAGATGCTCACATTGCATACGTTCAAAGTGAGACACCAACAGCAGGAGAACATCAGTGTCTCTGGAGGACACAACAACTGTATTGAAGTGGCTGTGTACGGCATGCAGCACCAATCTCGTGTCTGCTTCTTCTTGTGTGGATTTCAGAGGTGTCAAATCAGTTGTACATGTTGATGATTTGACCTCGAGTTCCTCTATAAATCCACCGGCAACTACAATGTCTTTATTCCTAGGCGCCTGGGAACACAGTTCCTCAGACAGGAAATTTGCTAGATCTGCTTTATTATCAGCTAGTGACAGGAAATTCGACCAGTTCTTTGGAAGAGGTACATCACGGCCTTCCACAAGCCGCCTGATGGGCCGTGCGCCTTTACTGCGTCGCGTTCTGGTTGTACTCTTGATTGATTCTGCCCTGTATCTGTCGAACACAATATCAATTCTTTGATATTTGGAACCCGCCTTCATCACTGTGTTGACGTATATGTCGGCAAGATCTCCAAAGGTCACAGCATCATCAGGCTTTCCAAGAGTTACTACCAATGCCTGTCCATCAATGATAAGGCAAGATGATGTGTCATGTAGTTGAATCGTCTCGGGACAGTCTATGCCTTCTGATATGACGTTAGCAAGTACCGACTTGTTTCCTGTGCGTAGTGTACCATTCATTTCGGCAAGGGATACAGGGACCGGAAGCAGCTCATGCTTGAGTACAGATGGCAAATCAACTGGCCGATCCGCCTCATATGCAGTAATGAGACGCCGGAGGACATTTCTGTCAGCCTTCAGAACAGTTTTCTTGTCTTTGTCCTTTGTGTGCTTAGCCACTTCATATAAAGTGGCGAATGTTGGGGCGTTATTCCTGCGCAGAGGTTCATGGAATGAAACATCTGGCTCATCACACTGCTCAGCCACGATCATCCTGTCCTGAACGAATGTCTTGACTTCTGCTTGTCCAAGCTCCTTGGCACTTAGTAGTGAATCTTGAATGGACTCTGTTGCTAGGTCTTTCGTAGCAATGTTTTGCAACATATCTGGATGTGATACAGATGCGAACACACTGAATCCTTGGAAGGTAGAAAGTAATGAACTCTCGTCAGCATTTTCTCTTGTTTGTCGTGATTTGGTTGCTTCGTTATGAATGTCTGTACTCCCTCGGTGGAGACCGTACAGTTCATGTGTTTGTTCTGCTATGTGCGATCTCAGGTTAAAGGAGAGCGTCCACCTGCCTGCACAGAGCTGTTTTCGTCTTGGTTATACCAATGATACCATCTCCCTTTTTGCCTGTGCCGTTTATCCATTCCATGGCCTGGTCGGGATCTACTTGGCTGAACTTTTGTGCAGATCTCTTGACAACAAAATTGCCCCTTTGAAACTCTGATAGAACTGGTTCCGGAAGCTGATGCATCTCCACTAGATACACTGGACCCCATCGTGCATAGTTCAGGTGGTCATATCGCTTGAAGTAGGGCAACATCAGACTGAACGAGTAAAGATGGAGATTCCAGATGCCATCACGTTGAGCTCGAGTGTATTGTAGCAGTATTGCGACCATGTCCATATATTGCCACCAGAAGCTGAAGTTCACATCATCAGATCTATGCTCAACAAATTCATCCAGTAACGTCCTGAACTTTTCCTGATCCAGAAATGTTATCAGTTCAGGAATAGTATGTTGGTCGTCATCAGCAGCCATCCTGCCAATGCAAACATGACAGTCCTCGTCCGCATTTGCAACAGATGAGATAAAGCTTGGTATCAGGAGACGCCACAGAGCTTGCAAAGTCAGTTTATGTGCTTTCAAAGCTTTGTTGTATGCCTTTCCTGTCAAAACACGTTCTACAGTGCCTTGTCCGAGGAGTCCACTCTCCATCCACACCTCAGCTAGTCCGGAACCATTCATATGATCTCCTATCGCTTTGAGGAAGTTCATCGACACAT
The DNA here is from genome assembly GCA_029237695.1 of Conchocele bisecta. Lineage (NCBI taxonomy): Eukaryota > Metazoa > Mollusca > Bivalvia > Lucinida > Thyasiridae > Conchocele > Conchocele bisecta. The sequence goes on along the minus strand of CM055265.1, from coordinate 120,344,549 downwards.
GGAGACCACCAAGGCGAGGTATTAACGTATCCTGGTATTCGGGAACAGACCACTTCAGCTCCATAAGTCTACAGTACAGCGCTTGGTCGACTGTGAGGACTGTATGTTCCTGTCCAAAATGTGAAGATATTGCCATGCATCTCTTCACGGCGGTATGCAAAGTATCCATTTCGTGAGCGGGGGCAAGGATTATAGGCAGATATCCTACAGCTGTCTGATCTGGTTCCTCTGATGACAATGACTGGTTGAATACTGTCCAAGAAGCTTTTATTTCTGAATTTTGACGACGCATGAAGAAAGCTAGTTCTGTTGCTTTTGCTTTTCTTGCACACTCATTGTCCTCCTCAGATTTGCTGAAGTATGATTCGTCGACTGGTGCTGTGAATGTTGGCTTGCATGTTCCATGCTTTATACTGACAGGATGCAGCTTCTCAAGGGCATTTGGCACAATCAAAGTATGTCTTGTCGACAGCTCGAGATTTTTCAGAGAGACGTCAGTTGTTTGGCCTCGCTGCCATGCTGCCATTTGAGTTGCATGGAAAGTATTCTTTCCATCGAGTGTTTCATCAAGGATGTCAATGTTATCACATGTGTAATGGATGAATTTATTTGCCACAATGTTTGGTGGAATGACAGCACCAGTTGCTTGGTCCAATGATTTGAGAGTACTCTCAGCCAATGAAGTGTCAACTTGCAACACCTGCTCATAACTCAAACAATGCCCTGCCTTGTTGAATAATCGTACCAGGTCTTTTGACCGTGTGGCTTGATGAAGAGTACTTGCGAGACCAACATGTTTTGGAGTCCATTTCTTGCCACCACTGACACAGTAAACTAGATCTTGTGCCAAACTCAGAACTCTGCTCTGAACATGTTCTTCATTGTTCCCACTGCTATCATCGTCAAGGGATGCTTGGCCACCGACGATCAGTCTCAGTAGCATATATAAATTATCTGGAACGCATGCTATAGCATCTTCTTCACTGACAGAGAACCCTTTGTGTCCTGGCGTTTCCATCATGTCTCCACGGATCTTCAGAGCTACATGAACAAGTGATAGGAAAGTGTCATCCTGTGGCTCATATTTAGGAAAAGCTAACTTCTCGCTCTCCTGTGTGTCTACTTCCATCTTCAAAACTGATGTTGGCTGGTACTCAGTGGGAATCAGTAGTTTTTCGTTCCGATATACACCTGTCAAGAGGTTGAAAGAAATTGAAAATATCCCCAAGCTGTGACTGCAAATTTTCCTTGAATGTCCCTCTTCTGCTTTGATAGGACTGCTGAATCGTGGTTGACGATTCTTCAGCAAGCTCCTTATACCTTTCCCATACATCATCGAGAAGAATCACGTGTCCTTTGTCAGCTGATTGGCGGAGCTCCTGGCAAAGCCATATCATAGCAAGGTCTGTATTTGATGATTCCAGCTTTGTTTTGGATGTAGACCTGTTGAATGCGCTGAGACAATTCAGATGGTATTTGGCCTCAGCTGCAATTAAGTCAATAACTCCTGCCAATCGAAGGCCAACTTCGTAGTCAAGATGTGATGCTTGAATTATTTGGTCACTCATTTGCGTAGTCATGACCGAGATCAGTCGTGACTTCTTACTTGTAGTTGTTTGACAGAATATGCAAAGGCTCCAGTTGACTCGCTGCACACCTTTTCGTAATGAACGCCTCTCACATGTACCACCTGGAACACTTGTGCTGCAACATTCTCCCTCTGTTGAAACATCAGTCTGTGTCTTTCGAAGACGTTCTATTTTACCCTTGTGTGTGAAGCGCATAGCACAGTTTGTGCCACACAAGAGATACGGGTGTGGCAGAACCTAATGCAGTCTCAATCCGATCAATTACGTCTATATGTTTGGAGTCCCTCAGTTTCTTTCTGCTACATGCTGCATGCCTGACTGTTGTCAGTCCATGTTCAGTTGCTTCACTCAGGTTTGTTTTGGGTTTATGCGCTTGGCAGAAAATGCACTGGCTGTAGTCTACAGGTGACGGCCTCTTCAAGCTAATCATGGGATCCATTGTAGCCCACAAACAATCCCTTTTATAAGCGTATGTAACTAGAACAACGCCGGTATGTATTTAGTATGTAATAAAATATCGTGTTTCGGTAAGGCACAACAAGTGTGATCTTTTCAAAATTCGATAATACACATAGTATAGTAGCATACGTATAAATGATAGCGATGATGCATTCTGAGGGCCAATGCGATAAACTTTACTACAACCGAAAAAAAATGATAGCGCTGTTGAGATTTGAACACTAATGGAATTTTAGTAATAGATGTTGAGTCAGTGACATCTATTTTGTTGTTGTTGCTATTGTTGTTGTCGTTATATATACGATGTTGATTATATCCAGGCGCTGTATTTCATGATTGAGCATAAAGTTGCTACAGAAAATGTGTGCACATCCCCTCAAAATTACAATCATAAACAAATATGAGACGCGCCGCGACATAACGTACCTTCGGGTATTTGGAATTTTCGCCGTAAATGGTTTTGAAAATTGAACGTAATTTTTGTACGAATTTGACGCAAATTGCAGAGCAAATGCTGAATTTAATTCCGCATTTGCTCTGAAATTTGCGTCAAATTCTGAAGTCATTTGCAGGAATAATGTTCAATTTTCACAACCTCTTACGGCGAAAATTCCAGATACCCGAAGGTACGTTATGTCGCGGCGCGTCTCATATGTATATTCAAGTGCAATTTATACATTGTAGTAATTTCAATATTTTGGCGGCCATGTTGGACTTTTTCGCAATTTGAATTTCGTTTATACTATTAACAAATAGAGAAATATACTTATCATGCTCATTAAAACAGACAGCATGCGGACATGCCATCAAAAGTACAACCAAAATGTCTGTTCAAGTGAGTTTATAGTATTTTTCATATTTTTGGCGGCCATCTTGGATTTTCATAAAAGCAAGCCCATTAGCAATCCACATCCAGGAGATTTTGATACTCGATGACATGTTCTAACAGAAAAATACAAAGAAATTATGGTGATGAAAAAATGCACTGGGCAACTAGTAGTGCTTGTCCCAAGACAGTGCCGAAAATTGTCGATTTGGCAGCCATTTTGTTTATGCTAATTAGATGGTCAAGACCTCAAAATTCAGCTTGGCAACCGGGCTAGTCGAATTCAGCATACCTTAATTATGTTAAAAAGTCAGGTTGCCAACTTTTACTAAAAAATGCTTCTAGACTCTTATACAGGGCCCTTTTCTAGAAACATGTTTTGTCTACTATGGGAATTTAACATTGGGGGAAAGGAGGTGGAGGAGTAAAAAAAACGAACACTATTGGAAATTGACTCCGAAACCTGGCTAGATATATCTTGGAAATGATCTAACTAAGCAAACAAAAGTTGGATTTTGAAAATCGGTTCACTATATTATCTTTTAGCAATAAACTCAATATTGGACCAAATTTTACGAAATAAAAATAAGGCTCATTCTTCATATTTGCTAAAATGTAATATTATTGAAAACAAAACTTTTTGCATTGTTTATATGGCCGTAAAATCAGGGCAGGTTTCGTGAAACAGACAGTAGGTTCAACATAAATAATACTGAAATAATCCTACAGATATGCATGGACAATTATGAACGAAATGAAATGCATATGTAAGGTTTGTTATAGTATAGCAGACTCCATTTTCACCGATGACAAACATGAACACGTTTAAACTAGGTTAAAGGTACATGCCCACTCAGTAGGCACATGTTCTTTATAGGAATTAAATAAGTGTATAATTCTGTCACTATTCCACCAGTTCTAAAAACTATGAGTGCCCGCTATAGAGATATAATCATTTAGTAATACATATTTTACTGATAGTGACTCGCGGTGGTATCAGGCTATTTTCATATGCAAATGAGGCGTGATATTTTTTAAATTATTTATTCTAATTAAATGCGCTACCTGAACAAATAATATTTTCGACAGATTATAAAGTATGATCATTGCACATCAACAATTAAATACAGAGAATAATTAGCAATGTTCGTTAACAGTTTAAGGAAACACGGTTATCGCCCCTGATATCAGTGTGGAAATATACGCCTGATATAAAATATATAATAATGCCAATCAATACGTGGGGTAATGGTGAATTAATGTTTATTTTGCCAGAAAATGTCCCAGATGATGTCTCTGATATAAAGAACAGGGTGTGCCTACTGAGTGGGCATGTACCTTTAATGTTGTACTATCCACACCGTGCTCTGTACATTATATCATCACTTAGTGATGGTGTATTCCTCACCAAACACAAAGAATGTAGTAAACATGCCCGCGCCGCCGACGCCCGTAAAAAACCGCAAAGCCACGAGCGCCATGAAGTTTGGAGCCCAGGCTTGGAGTATAGACATGCTGGTCTCCAAGGTCAGGAATGCACAATAGGTCTTCTTTCTTCCAAACCTGTGTCAGAACAATATACTAGTATGTGGCTGTGAATGGATAAATGGGGCTTATGGAATTTGTGACTAGTGTATCTATGCTGGTCTCCAAGGTCAGGAATGCACAAAAGGTCTTCTTTCTTCCAAACCTGTGTCAGAACAATATACTAGTATGTGGCTGTGAATGGAGAAATGGGGCTTATGGAATTTGTGACTAGTGTATCTACTGATCAAATAGCGCTCTCCTGTAGCCTATTAACAATCTGTATTCCTTGTTAGAAGTACGACGGTTGTTTCATTGATGGAATGGCGAACAGTGCAGATCATGATCAGACTGTGCTGATGCGGATCTACATTTCCCATTTCACCAGTCACAGCCATATACATTTATGTGTTGTAGACAAGCCATGCGATTTTGTAACATGTGCGATTTTTCTTGAAAAATATTTACATAAACGGTGATATGTTCCGTAAATGACGTTGAAACTTTATGAACTTTTCAGAGCGAATTCTATTCCGTATTCGCTATGTAGCCTATTTCATCAACATTGCAAAGTATACTTATCCAGAAAAGTATACTTTGAGGGAGAAACTTTAAATTTAAAGATAAATTTATTCATTTTTATTATACTGAATTTATTACATTATCGCAGCCATTTTGGCTGTGATAATGTAATAAATTCAGCATAATAATTCTGCATAAGTTTAATCATCAAATATATGCAGTCGTTAGTTCTATACGAAATAATGCATTTCGGTAAAAATAAATGCTTACTCCCTCAAAGTATACTTTGCTATAAAAGTATACGTTGCAATGTTGGTGAAATCGGCTACTGATCATTTCGTCAATTTACGGAAAATATCGCACATCTTCACAAACTCACATGGCTCGTCTTTTTTTAAGGTAGACCCATAACCATTATTGGATCATTATGGCATCATCATTGACCGATTGATTGATTGATTTATTGATTGATTGGTTGGCGGTTTATTGATTGATATGATAGAATTTACGTCCGTTCAACAACACGATATTATGCCAACGATGACACAGTCCATATCCAATGCTAGCAGAGTAACATTCTTTTCAACAACATTAATTGATTGGCCAAACATATGTATAAGTTAGATCACGGTTCGTCCGCATGTACGAGGAGATAATCCGCGAGCTTTAGCATGCAGACAAACGTGATCTAACTTATTTATCACATCCTCATGCACATACATTGCACACGAGCTGTGATAATACAGAAACAACACCCAGAAATATGTCAAAGATGTGATAACGTTATGTTACTGAACGAATTCTCAAAACATTTCGAAAAAAATCAATAAAGCGCTGGGGTGTACGGTATAACCTCTCTCAACCGGACACCAGGGATCTAAAAAAGATGTTACCTGCATTTTGAAACGTTTCTCTTTCATTGTATTGAATATTATACACTTGAACGTCTCTAAGCTCTCTAGACTATATTTGATGATTAAAAGTATGCAGAATTATTATACTGAATTTATTACATTATCACAGCCAAAATGGCTGTGATAATGTAATAAATTCAGTATAATAAAAATTAATACATTTATCCTTAATTTATCCTTTCATTTACATCTCATTACAGTATGTGCTCATTGTTGAAAAGCACAGGCATGCATTGGAGGGCTCGTATATCAGCCATACAGTGGAACTTCTCTAAAGCGGACACCATGGGAACCTCACATGGTGTCCGGCTTAGATAGGTTCAACTGTATACTATTCAGTTGATATATTACATGCGTTGCAGCATGCAGTGTAATAATATATCGTATTGACATCATGATACATGTAAACTATTGGAATACATACATGTAGACTATTGGAATAAATACATGTTGACTGTTGGAATACATACATGTAGACTATTGTAATAAATACACGTAGAGTGTTGGAATAAATACATGTATGTAAATGATACCATTGCATATTACACGCTACGCCGTCAGTACATCTTCACTGTATGATACAATGCTTATTCAATACATATAATCTAACATATGTGCTATTTAACAACGTTCACTTTTATTATTTCATAAGAAACTCGGCATAGCTTTGTTTTCAGTAAACTCAATTAATAAATATTCACACATCGCTCATGTAAGGTCACCTAAATAAACCACAACCTTAAGATAACGCAAATATTTGGCGGCAGTATTTAGTTTTTCCTTTACCCAGACGGGGCTACATTAACCTACATACATACACATATCAATGTACACTATGATTGCGTGACTTTGTAACGTATACAATGAGTTGTTTTTAAATGGGTGTTTCAACTTTGTCAGATACTATAATTATTGGTGTATAACAGATTTGGTTACATATTCACAGACGGAGCTGTGAACTTTACAATTTAAACTGTTAACAGTGGCCGATCCAGGATTTCGCCGATGGGAGGGGGAGCAGTCGCGAAAGTTTAACGACTGTTTTTCAGAACATAATGCAGTTGTGATAAGGCACATTGTGGTAATATGTTCTGAATGGGCTTTATATACTATCTGGACATTGATCTGATAAAATCACCCTTATTTGACAGAGCTTGCTATTTTTTTAACAGAATCGGATAGCTTCTCGATTGCCAAAAAAATCTGGAATCCTGAAAGGAGGCCCGTTACTCACCCCCCCCCCCCCACCCCCCCCCCCCACCCCCCCCCCCCCCTTCTTTCCCCTCCCCTAAATCCGCGCCACTGGTTTACATCGACTCTAAGTTCTCTTTTAGCAGTGTTTTGAAGTCCAACTTTTTTTGCGACGGGTGACCGCACCGAAATAGAATGAATGGTATGTTTTCGGAAATCGAAAGAAATACCTGTCTGAAATGGGTCCCACTGTTAGCGCGCCAAACAAGTACCCAAACAGGTACAACATGAAAGCATGCGCACGCAACAAACTCCGGTCACATACCAGGTCCATCTGAAAAAGATAAACGTCCTACATTAAAACTGTTACTATAAAACAAATACCATTATAGATGCGTTAGACGGTATATGTATCGGGTAATATTATGTATGGCCAAAAATCCAACAGCAACATTCTAATATAAAATTACCCGAATCTGCTGTCTGTAACAGAATATTCGGGTTAATGTAAAATATGTAAGCAGAGCAACGTGCACATGCCAACGTACACAAGACAACATCATAAAACTGTTTGAAACTGCACTGTTGTCCCATATGACGAAAAATGTAGTGCGACTATTTTGAAATAGACAATAGAGGATTGTCGTTAATGAAAGTAATTTACTTGTTCAGTTTTCGTTGACATCAAGTAGCCCATTACTAGTATTTCCCGTATTTAACAGCCTCTGAGTACAGAAATGACTGTATACGGGAATACATGTCAAATGCATTTGATGATACCGTTGGCCGATATAGGTCAGTTTGAACATTAAAGAGGTCAGTTAAGACAAAGCCACATTTAGCGAGCAGTGTGAATCCAGATCAGCCATTTATTCAGTCACAGCTGTATATATGCATTTCAGTTTAATGCATTCACTATTCGACTACACGGGTGTTGATCGTATACTACATGTTCAATCCTGCAATCCTGTCACATCTTGTTAGGATCAGCCTCAATAGACAATACCTCTTGTGTGACAGTCGAGTCAAATATTGACCTGTCATAGACCCAGGACGAACACCCCACTGTCGACGTCGTGGTGTTGCCAGGTACAGCCACGCCGTGACCGGCCACGTTCAGTTCACACTGCGAGTACCTCCACACACCTGCCACCAGTTCCAGCGGTATCGTAGAATTGATGATTCGCTCGTGTGCCTCGTCCCGGACTTCATACGTGTCATTTTCTAGACTAGGAATGGCGCATCTGTGTATACGATAATACAGACGTGTCGTTAGTTAGATCAAGAATTACACATCTATGTATAATCAACACAATAGGAATGAATGGACTTTTTGTGGAATTTATCGGGGTATAAACTTGGAAAAGTCGCGGGAATACTGGACGAAGGCCGGAAGGCCTCGTCCAGTATTCCCGAGACTTTTCCAAGTTAATAGCCCCGATAAATTCCACAAAAAGGCCATTCATTCCTTATAATTCCAGCATATGAAATAAATTCATCAAGAAAATGTGTTTATTTTCAGTTTTCTTAAGAATTATTTTAACTGCGCCTCACGGTTACGGAAAGTAGTTCGACGTGGGAGTTTACTGGGATATAAATTTTGGACAGAGTCTTGCTACGGGTCAATCAAATGTTAGGGAATTGTGTTAATATGTTTGTGCTGGAATTATATGTACATAAGTGTCGTTAGGTAGACAATGAATAGCACACATCTGCATAAGATAATGCATACTTATATTTACCAAGACTATGAATGACGGATATGTGGATACGGCAATTCATACGTGTCATTGGCTAGACAGCGATGACAGATATGTACATACATGTACATGTATAAGATAATGCATACCTGTCATTGGCCAGACAGCGATGACAGATATGTACATACATGTACATGTATAAGATAATGCATACCTGTCATTGGCCAGACAGCGATGACAGATATGTACATACATGTACATGTATAAGATAATGCATACGTGTCATTAGCTAGACAGCGATGACAGATATGTACATACATGTACATGTATAAGATAATGCATACGTGTCATTAGCTAGACAGCGATGACAGATATGTACATACATGTACATGTATAAGATAATGCATACCTGTCATTTGCCAGACAGCGATGACAGATATGTACATACATGTACATGTATAAGATAATACATACGTGTCATTGGCCAGACAGCGATGACAGATATGTACATACATGTACATGTATAAGATAATGCATACGTGTCATTAGCTAGACAGCGATGACAGATATGTACATACATGTAAATGTATAAGATAATGCATACGTGTCATTGGCCAGACAGCGATGACAGATATATACATACATGTACATGTATAAGATAATGCATACGTGTCATTGGCTAGACTGCAATGACAGATATGTACATACATGTACATGTATAAGATAATGCATACGTGTCATTGGCTAGACTGCAATGACAGATATGTACATACATGTATATGTATAAGATAATACATACGTGTCATTGGCCAGACAGCGATGACAGATATGTACATACATGTACATGTATAAGATAATGCATACCTGTCATTGGCCAGACAGCGCTGCCAGATATGTACATACATGTAAATGTATAAGATAATGCATACGTGTCATTGGCCAGACAGCGATGACAGATATATACATACATGTACATGTATAAGATAATGCATACGTGTTATTGGCTAGACAGCGATGACAGATATATACATACATGTACATGTATAAGATAATGCATACGTGTCATTGGCTAGACAGCGATGACAGATATATACATACATGTATATGAATACGATAATACATACGTGCCATTGGCTAGACAGCGATGACAGATATATACATACATGTGCATGTATAAGATAATACATACGTGTCATTGGCTAGACAGCGATGACGATATGTACAATACATGTAATGTATAAGATTAATGCATACATGTCATTGGGCCAGACAGCGATGACAGATATATACATACATGTACATGCATAAGATAATGCATACGTGTCATTGGCTAGACAGCGATGACATATATGTACATACATGTATATGTATACGATAATACATACGTGTCATTGGCTAGACAGCGATGACAGATATGTACATACATGTACATGTATAAGATAATGCTTAGGTGTCATTGGCTAGACAGCGATGACAGATATGTACATACATGTACATGTATAAGATAATGCATACATGTCATTGGCTAGACAGCGATGACAGATATGTACATACATGTGCATGTATAAGATAATGCATACGTGTCATTGGCTAGACAGCGATGACAGATATGTACATACATGTATATGTATACGATAATACATACGTGTCATTGGCTAGACAGCGATGACAGATATGTACATACATGTACATGTATAAGATAATGCTTAGGTGTCATTGGCTAGACAGCGATGACAGATATGTACATACATGTACATGTATATGATAATGCATACGTGTCATTGGCTAGACAGCGATGACAGATATGTACATACATGTATATGTATAAGATAATGCATACATGTCATTGGCTAGACAGCGATGACAGATATGTACATACATGTGCATGTATAAGATAATGCATACATGTCATTGGCTAGACAGCGATGACAGATATGTACATACATGTACATGTATATGATAATGCATACGTGTCATTGGCCAGACAGCGATGACAGATATGTACATACATGTACATGTATAAGATAATGCTTAGGTGTCATTGGCTAGACAGCGATGACAGATATGTACATACATGCATATGTATAAGATAATGCATACGTGGCATTGGCTAGACAGCGATGACGATGACAAATATGTACATACATGTATATGTATAAGATAATGCATACGTGTCATTGGCTAGACAGCGATGACAGATATATAAATACATGTATATTTAAAAGATAATGCATACGTGTCATTGGCTAGACAGCGATGACAGATATGTACAGACATGTACATGTATAAGATAATGCATACGTGTCAGTGGCTAGACAGCTATGACAGATATGTACATACATGTATATGTATAAGATAATGTATACGTGTCAGTGGCTAGACAGCGATGACAGATATGTACATACATGTATATGTATACGATAATACATACGTGTCATTGGCTAGACAGCGATGACAGATATGTACATGCATGTACATGTATAATATAATGCATACGTGTCATTGGCTAGACAGCGATGACAGATATGTACATACATGTACATGTACAAGATAATGCATACGTGTCATTGCTAGACAGCGATGACAGATATGTACATACATGTACATGTATAAGATAATGCATACGTGTCATTGCTAGACAGCGATGACAGATATGTACATACATGTATATGTATACGATAATACATACGTGTCATTGGCTAGACAGCGATGACAGATATGTACATGCATGTACATGTATAATATAATGCATACGTGTCATTGCTAGAGAGCGATGACAGATATGTACATACATGTACATGTATAAGATAATGCATACCTGTCATTGGCCAGACAGCGATGACAGATATGTACATACATGTCTTGTAGTATGCATACATGTACATGTATAAGATAATGCATACGTGTCGTTGACAAGACGGAAATGACAGATATGTGTACAAGATAGTACATACGAGCTTGACCAGCAATGACACATCTATGTATACGATAATGATTGTGTGTCGTTGGCAAGACCAGGGACGACATATATATGGGCCGCGCTCTGTGAAAACCAGCCTTAATGACAACGTCTTGAAAGCCTGAAAATGACGTCGCAAAGTTACGCTTAAAACCAACATAACGTCGGATTTTGACACTTGAATTAGTTGCGTCATTGCAATAAGTTGACGTTGTCCTATAAGTTGACTTTGCTATTTACTATTTGTGTCTTACAAACATTTTACTGCTGGATAGGCGTAGCAGATATGTGGTTACTTCCTAGCAGGTTGTTTCCATAGTAGTTTAGTTCAGACACTACAGATTGTTCATGTGGTTCAGACAGTTGTTTCCATGTTGTTCAGTGGTTCCAGACAGTTGTTTCCATAGTGGTTCAGACAGTTGTTTATGTGGTTCATAGTTCCTAGTTCAGAACAGTTGTTTCCATAGTGGTTCAGACCAGTGTTGACTTATAGTTGGTTCAGACAGTTGTTTACATAGTGGTTCAGACAGTTGTTCATTGTGGTTCAGACAGTGTTCCATGAGTTGTTTCAGACATGGTTATCAGACAGTTGTTTCCATTATGGTTCAGACAGTGTTCCATGTGGTTCAGTCATGTGGTTCAGAAGTCCTGTATTAGTTGTTCAGACAGTTGTTTCCATAGTGGTTCAGACAGTTGTTTCCATGTGGTTCAGACAGTTGTTCCATAGTGGTTCAGTTCCAGTGGTTTGTTGTTTCCTTAGTGGTTCAGACATGTTTGTCAGTAGTGGTTCCAGACAGTTGTTCCATAGTGTTCGACATTGTTTCCATAGAGTTCAGTTAGTTTCCATTAGTGGTTCAGAGTTGTTTCCATAGTGTTCATAGCTTAGTATTCCATAGTGGTTCAGACAGTTGTTTCCATAGTGGTTCAGCAGTTGTTTCCATAGTGGTTCAGACAGTTGTTTCCATAGTGGTTCAGACAGTTCGTTCATAGTTGTTCTATTTGACAGTTGTTTCCATATCTTATAGTCAGGACAGTTTTTCCTATGGCAGTTGTTCCAGGCAGTACAGTTCCTGACGTTGGTTGCCATGTGGTTCAGACGTTGTTTCCATAGTAGTTCCAGTTGTTTATCACAGTTGTTCCATAGTGGTTCAGATAGTTGTTTCCATAGTGGTTCAGACAGTTGTTTCCATAGTGGTTCAGACAGTTGTTCCATAGTGGTTCAGACAGTTGTTCCATAGTGGTTCAGACAGTTGTTTCCATAGTGGTTCAGACAGTTGTTTCCATAGTGGTTCAGACAGTTGTTTCCACAGTTGTTCCATAGTGGTTCAGATAGTTGTTTCCATAGTGGTTCAGACAGTTGTTTCCATAGTCACAGTTGTTCCAGTGGTTCAGACATTGTTCCATAGTGTTCAGACAGTTGTTTCCACATTGTAGTCAGACAGTTGTTCCATATGGTAGGTTCAGACAGTTGTTTCCATAGTGGTTCAGACGTTGTTTCATAGTGGTTCAGACAGTTGTTCCATAGTGGTTCAGACAGTTGTTTCCATACAGTTGTTTCCATAGTGGTTCAGACAGTTGTTCCATAGTGGTTCAGACAGTTGTTTCCATAGTGGTTCAGACAGTTGTTCCATAGTGGTTCAGACAGTTGTTCCATAGTGAGTTCCATGACAGTTGTTTCCATAGTGGTTCAGACAGTTGTTTCCTGTCGGTTTCCTTCAAGAAACTTTCCAACGTAGTGATTTTGTCGATTATTTTTTATAATATATGGACGACATGTGCCCTGACATTTGAAACTAAATAACCATACAACCGGTAATGTTTAGATAACACCATCACAGAATCAGTATTATGTAACAAATAGAACTGGGTATGGGGCTGAATTCGTTTAATTTACTGTTTCGCCTGTCGAATGTTTCAAAAATCAACATAAAAATTCAATTTGGAAATTTTCAGAAAAATAAGCGTATCGCAGATGTAAAATTATGGTAGTGCCAAAATATACGCCGCTCCTGGCATATCGCATCATGGTGACACTGGGCCAAGCATGTTTTAGTATTTAGTGTGTTGGTATTTTGTCACATGCATATTTACTGCAACACAATAATCATGATACTTGTAATACATAATTGTAGCCACCAAGGACGTAGCCTACTGATTTCTATCTGTATCTGCTATCACTTACGTGTACGGTGTCACGTAATATTTAGCGACTTTCAAAAATATCACATTGCATCAGCCGTACGATTGCCGTTTGATAACAATGTAAATATTCTTTAAAATGACCACTTGTATATATGGTTATATGAATGTATAGTGATTTTACTAGTATATTTGCAATCATTGCAGACAGGGATCAGACTGCACAGATGCACAGGTCTCCAACAATTACACATTTAAGAAGTCCGACATTGGCAGATTGTTGTTAAGTTTCTTACATTGTACTAAATAATGTACGTCTGCAGGCGCTGATCCAGGATTTCGGGTTAGTGGGGGCGTAACTAGTTTGCAATACTTGACTATATTATCGAACGAGCGTAGCTTGTTCGTAGACAGAGCGGAGCTCGGGATAGCGCTAAGGGGGTCCGGGGGACCCCGGAAATCTTTTGAAATCTTTTGAAATCATTTCCTGCGTTCTGTCGCATTTTGGAGCAAAGCCCAGCGTTTATTTTTTGGCGTGCCTTGTAACTTGTAAAAAAACTTTACTCGGCGAATTTTAGGGGGGGGGGGGGCGGGTCCGCCCCCCCCCCCTCCCCTGAATCTGCCCATGGTCTGCGTGCTTTTTTGTTTGTTATCAAAGGGCCGTTCTAGTCGGAGGCGTATAAATAATATAAAGCAAATCCACTTGTACACATGAAACGAACAATAGTCCAGGCCCGTACGCAGGATTTTCTATTGGGGAGTGCGTCAGGGGCGAGCCCCATGTAGTTGCGCGAGTACGCTTAAATTTGTTAAACCTAGATGGCCTGAAATGCACTTTCCTGCATTTTATGTCATTTAAATTCGGATTTCATTTTCATGCAAATTACCTGTATATTAATACATTTCAAAATTTGTTGAGATTACTGTTTGAAAAATAGCGGACCTCGGCGAATTTAGGGGGGTGCGTACGCACCCGTCGCACACCCCACCCCCCTCCCCACCCCACCCCCCCCCCCCCCCCCCCCCCGCCCCTGCGTACGGGCTTGTAGTCGCAGGTGTGGATCCCAAGAAATCCCCCCCCCCCCTGCGTACGGGCCTGTAGTCGCAGGGTGTGGAGTGTCATCCCAAGAAAATCAATGTTGTGATCGGGACAAATTTAGTGTGTAAATCACTGACTGTGTTATAGTGTGGAGTTATGCAACAAACATTTAATGCTAAAATAATTAATTTCCAAGGTCCGATAAATACATGTACAGAATCAGACCCAGGTTTTGTAAATTTGTAACAAGATAAATCAACATTTTTTTGTCAAGTATATTTCAATTTATTTGCGCAGGAATATGTTACGTTGTTTGGTGCTTAATAAACCAAAAACACACTGGAACAGTGGGTTTCTGGTTTATTAAACATCACACAACATGACACTTACATATGTCTATGTTAAGAAATGAACTGAAATGACGTTCCATTGGTCGGATGACGTCACGTGATGTCAGTGTAATGACGCAATGTAAACCAGTCCGCGTTCTGTCCATAGATAACGACGTCATCTGTGATCATTTTCGAGTATAAAACATTACCTGATAAATAGAATACCAGGCTAATATCTTTTGATATCAAGTTTATCAGGCTCGGCAGGGAAACGGTAGGAATTCCTCGGCAAGCCTCGCAATTCCTACGCGTTTCATAGCCTTGCCTGATAAATTTGATGTCAAAAGACACTAGCCTGATATTCTCTATGTATCATGTGTGAAAACAATGACCGTACCTGTGCGGTACCAAGGCGAAGTGGAAGACAGCGACTAGAGCCTGCGCGCCGTGGAAAATGGCCGGGCCTCCCAGCATGCAGATGTACACCACGTGGAAGAGGCCGGGCTCCAGAATCGCGTTTAATGACGCCGCTAACTCCATAGCGTTGGTATGGACAGTAGCGAAATCAGATACGCTCGACGTCCCAGGTATTAACGAAATCCTGTCTTAAATTCCGAGTAAATTTATAATATTCTGTGTTATGTTAGAAATATCCCACTGATGTTAGCAAGATCGTAGACAGTACCACTGTTCTTAGAGGTACCTTAATCCAGCGTTGTCTGAACTCGTGCGGCACTAGTAAACTCTTACTATTGGGTATAGTGTCCAACATCGGTAAACTCATACTACGGTATCTGTAGTAAATAACTGACGTTTGCGTTTTACAAACGAACAGGATATGAGAAAACAACAGATACATTACGTGATTGTATTGCAAGAGTACGTAGTATGCAGCCCCGCAGGGGACATGGATTTTTTTAATTAATTCGTTCCCACGAAATAGCAATTCGTTCCCTCAATTTAACAATTTGTTCCCACGAATTAACAATTCGTTCCCAAGAAATGACAATTCGTTCCCTCGATTTAATAATCTGTTCTCTCGAATTAACAATTAGTTCCCACGATATAACAATTCATTCCCACGAATTAACAATTCGTTCCCGTGGGAACGAATTGTTATTTCGTGCGAACGAATTGTTCAATTGAGTGAACGAATTGTTAATTCGTGGGAACGAAATGTTAATTTGTGGGAACGAATTGTTAAATTGAGGGAACAAATTGTTATTTCGCGGGAACGAATAGTTATTTCGTGGGAACGAATTAATAAAAAAAATAATTATACGTCACTGCGGGGCTCCGTACAAGAGAAACAAATATATACGTATGTATTTTATTCACTCCTTAGTAATTGGATATAATTACTCCAGTTGTAGAAAGTTAAGGACTATTAGTACGGGGCGCCATGCAGTACAGGTTAATTATGTGTACAAAATTGAGTTTTGTAACACTAAACATCACAAAATCCAATTATGTAAAATTCTGCTACAAAAACCTATTTTGTCCAGACAAAATTGAGTTTTGTAACACTAAAAATCACAAAATCCAATTATGTAAAATTCTGATATACAAAATTCATTTTTGTTATACAGGATTAAATTTTGTAAGACAGAATTGAGTTTTGTGAACAAAATTCAGTTTTGTGGGACAGAATTCAGTTTTGTCCACAAAAGTCAGTTTTGTCCACAAACATTAGTTTGCGTAGGATAGTCTATGTCATCTCTACGTTGATTGGTTGAGATCGGTCTTAGTCCATTTTACTAGATGGTGGAGTACACTTGCAGGTTTAAATATTTCAATGCGAAAATATAACCCAATATATCAATATTATACTTCTTTATGGACAGTTATTTTGGTTATATTATGATTACAAATGAGTGGTCACACCATATAAGCATATATACTTTGAAGTAGAAATAAGAAAAATATTCAGAATGTTAAACAGGGTCAAACATAAAGTAGCCGGGACATAGCTAGACCTGAGAGCATGCCCATATATAGAGAATACCAGGATAGTGTATTTTGATATCAAGTTTTTCAGGCAAGGTAGGAAACGCGTAGGAATTCCGAGGCTTGCCGAGGAATTCCTACCGTTTCCCAGCCGAGCCTGATAAACCTGATATTAAAATACACTAGCCTGGTATTCTATTTATCAGGTAACGTTTTATGCTCGAAAATGACATTAGATGACGTCGTATTCTAACAGTAGATCTAACCTTGTGAAACAAATGGTATTGGATCTGTGTCTACTAGTTGCGAAGTTACGTGTTCGCAACTATGTGTCTACATGTATTATTTACAGTATACACCATCTTAGTATCCATGGTATCTACACAAATACTACAAATGGTTTCCTCAAATGGCCCAATACACACATTCTGTTTATAAACACAGACAGCAGTCAGAACACAGGCCACAGCGCGTGTATTATTGATTTAACTGGGGCAGATGTACCTTGCGATACACAATAAATGACGTCAGTACTCGCGGGAGATCTACATGTACATGAATTATGTGTACAATTATAACGCAAATGAGTTTAAATACGAATGGGTTTGTCAACGTTTGACTGTTTGGAGATAGTTGAAGCAAAATGGCAGAATGAGAAATGAATCATCGGCAGAATGAGAAATGAATCCTCTACATTGAATGTGTAGATCGGCGACCGTGACCCATTTCTCCAGTGCAGTTTCTGACCAATGGTAGTCCTTCTTACATGCGTGTGCAGAATTGAATTTTGTTACACCGAATTGACAGAATTGAATTATGTGACACAGAATTGAATTTTGTGACACAGAATTGAATTTTGTTTCACAGAATTGAATTGTGTGACACAGAATTGAATTTTGTTACACAAAAGTGAATTTTGTGGCACAAAAGTGAATTTTGTGACACAGAATTGAGCTTTGTGGCACAAAAGTGAATTTTGTGACAAGAATTGAATTTTGTGACACAGAATTGAGTTTTGTGGCACAAAAGTGAATTTTGTGACACAGAATTGAATTTTGTGGCACAAAAATGAATTTTGTTGACAAAATTGAGCCTTGTCCCACTTGGCGCCCCGTAATACGTGTACTTATGGTCTAGATCTCAACACCACAGGGCCGCCCAAAATCTCATTCAGTATATAGCTACCGCTGCCTGTTTTACATCCAGTAACAAAATAATGATATGATGTTGACAAACAAAAACAATTGCAGGATGAATTCTGAATTACCTGAAACAAAGCCTCAAGTAAGCTATTGTTACATGACAGTGTATTAATTATTCTGTCATCTGAGTCCAACTGAGATATAGTTATCTGCGTTTGATGGTATTGAAGCATAAGAAGATAACTATTTTACCCTCATCGGCAGTACATCCCATGATTCATTGAATATGGTATATGCACGGGTATATGAAGTCCGGCGTTTATATGGCAATTCAGCGTTTGGAGTTAGCGCTAGACACACGTGCTTTGTTTTGTGTTACGTTTTCCTTAACGGTAAAATGTCGACAGATGGTTCTAGTGTGGAACGACAACTTTCGCAGATTTTACATCAGTTGCAGAACAACAATGAGGAAGTAAATTCATTGAAGAAACATGTTTGAGGCATGTCAGTCACGCAAACGCAAGTCGGCGGCTCCACACAGCCGCCGCTAGTTTCACGGCTACTTCCGATTTTGCTGCTGGTCCTAGTGTGCCGCTGGTCGGCATGCAACGTTTTTCAGGACAGGCTTTCGCTCCAACGCCCAGGTCTCGGCTTTTTTCGAGGCCCAACAGATGTCGGGTTCGGCGGAAAAGGCCCGTGTTTCGCCTGTGGGGGACTTGGACAATTCCGGCTTGAATGTTCACACACCGCTATTCAGCACTCCAGAAACCATTCGTCGTCAAGAAGTGATGTTATAGATTTCAAAGACGAGCATTATGCTGATAAATGTACTCGTGATTTTTACGAGTATGAACAAGGCCAAACACATATCATTGTAAACGGCCGTTTAAAACTGAACATTCACTTTTGGCAAGATATTGGCGCCAATGATTTTGTACTTAACATCAATATGAATGGATATAAAATACAATTTCATTCCTAACCCAGTTACTTGTTTTCAGCCCTGGAAAGGTCGCTTGCAGTAAAATGCGATAAGCCACCTTTTGTTGTGAATCCATTAACTGTGTCTATACAAAGTAATGGCAAAACACGTTTGATGCAAGACTTGCGGCATGTAAACAAATACTTGTGGAAACAATCAGTCAAATATGATGATTTGCGAATGGCATTATCATTTATTAGCAAGAATTCGTGGCAAATTAAGTTTGATATTTGCTCTGCTTATCGCTTCATAGAGATTTTTCTACCGCATACAGAGTAATTAGGATTTTCATGAAAAATGAAGACGGATCTACTTCATTTTATAAATTTTTAGTATTGACATCCGGTACTTCATTCACCGCATATGTATTCAAAAAAGTGTGTAGGCCCCTTATTGCAAAATGGAGCGGCGAAGGTACATTAGTTTTCATGTTTTTGGATGATGGTTTTGGTTGTGCGAACGATTTCAATAGCACTGCCAGCATGGCAAACGATATAAAACTGAATTTAATATAAAGTCTGGTTTTGTTCCTAAAGCATAGCAATGTATCTGGGTCCCTGTGCAATTATTGCAATGTTTAGGCGCATGATATGTATTCCTACTCGGAGGGTCAAGGTCAGGACAGTGGACAGCCTAGTAGGCCAATTTATTTCAATGGCCATTGGTCTCTACCTCTGCCAAATTATGACACGATATCTCGCCGTAGATGTTTTGACGGCGTTCTCATGGAATTAAAATAAAAAGTCTCTTCTGAAAGTTTGGACCAGATTGATTTCTGGCAACACAATTTGAGTTTAATTAATAACAATATTATACAGGAGTCTCACAAATGTTCTAGAATTGCCAGTAAAACGGAATTTCATAAGGTATGTGATCTAAGATGAAAGTTTAAAATCTTCGACATGGAGATAATTAACCGCTGTTTTTTAAGGTACTCAATTCCTTAAGGCATGTTTCACAGAATCGGACTGTAAAATGGTATAGTGATAATGCGGCTGCTTCTCAAATAGTACAGAAAGGATCCATGAAACTAGAACTACAGCGAATAGCTATTGATATATTTAAGTTGTGTATGTTCAAATCAATTTCTTTGGAAATAGAAGGTTAATATTAAAATGTGATAGTATCATATGTTTCACATTTTCACAGTATGTCGCCTTAAAATGATTTTAATATAAACTACTCCGTTTAAGATTAATACTAGCATGCTGTCGGCCATCTTGGACTCCATCTTGAATTGAGAGAAACGAATGGAATAATATTTACGCGCTGTTTTAATAGTTTTGTTCAATTGCGAACATAATTCGAAGAAATTCCGTAATCCAGTTGCCTAGTTAAATTAATTTAAATCGTATCCAACGTTTGGCGGCCATCTTGGATTTTATCCGAATACCATACAAAGTTGAAATTTAATTTATTCTCTTTTTGATATGTTATCAGAAATCGAATCTCGAATCGCGAATATCAAAATAGCCATTTTCTATTACAGTGATTGTGGCTGGTTCTATTGGTATATGTTTAGCTTCACATATTGAATGTATGGAGAGGATGTATTGCTGTATCCGCTCCGTAAAGTGGGTATTGTATCTTTCTTCTTGGGTGGGTCGATCTGGAGGCTGTGCTGTGCTGCGCTGCGATGCATCCTTACTAGGGCGTTAAATGGTTTTGTATTATGCTCACTGTCCATGAGATCTGTAGTAGGTTTTCCCTCTTAATAGTGTGTTGTTGCCTCTGGGTCTTGCGTATATATATAGTTGCTTAATTTGACCTATTTTTTCTTCACGTCTATTGGATGAGAATACGAGGGGGCTCGCACGTCTTTCCACTCCTTTCATGCCCTTCGTGACAGCTTGATTTTGTTCTCTATATCAGGTGATCATATCCTACACACATATATATATATCGGTAGTAATGTGGGTATTAATGTACTGGAAAAGGAAATAGAATAAATATATAATTTAAAGACATTTGGAGCTCAAATACGTTCAATTTTTGGAAGAGGGTGAACATAATTCAAAATATTTCCTTAGTCTAGAAAAATCAAGACAGAATACAAAAGTAATTACCTCCTTGTCAGTTAATAATAAACGAGTCAGCTCAACTGAAGATATATTAAACGAAGAAGCAAAATTCTATGAAACCCTTTACACATCAAGTAATACAGAACTGGATCCACAATTTTATATCAACTCAGTTGATTTAGAAAACAAACTTGACGAGACATCTGCAAACAGCTGTTTAGGAATAATAACAATTGAAGAATGCAAAATCACAAATAAGGAAATGAAACTGAATATCTCTCTTAAATGTTGACTACAAAATGGCTTCAAAGGTTTTATCAAAACGTTTACAAAAAGTAATACAAGATATCATCAGTTTATATCAACAAGGATATAGTAAACATAGATACATCGGCATCAGTTTATATCAACAAGGATATATTAAACATAGATACATCGGAAATAATATAAGACAAATTCAAGATATAATTGATTATACAGACATACTAAATTTAGATGCACACATATTATTTCTAGACTTCAGGAAAGCATTCGATACAGTCAGTAGAATGGGATTTTATGTGCAATGTGCTTAGAAAATTCGGATTTAAAACAACTTTTATACGATCGGTAAATGTGTTATATAGCAATATATCAGCAAGGATCATAAACAACGGCTGGAAATCACAGAGTTTTAATCTATCCCGCGGAGTCAGACAGGGGTGACCCCTGTCTGCAGTTTTGTTCATAATTGTAGCTGACATTTTAGCTATAAATAATGGCAACATAAATGGTATTTCGGTGAAAACGAACACTACGAGTAAACAAATAAAAATCTCCCAGTTAGCTGACGATACAATGCTTTTCCTAAAAAATTCAAAAGATTTAGAACATGCCATAACAAGAGTGCCGCAAGTCACAAAATACGCCCGTCGAATATGGCCCAGACAGCGAAGATGCAGAAATTTGAAGCTGTCACCAAGGCAAGAAACATTAATGAGAATTTGAAAATATATAACATTATTTCTTCATCTCGTTGTGCTAAATATGTATACACATTTAGGCAGAGATAGAAAAGTAGAGTGTAAAGTAAAAATGATAGGGAATTGGATACAATAATGTAGAAAAAATGGCTAAGTTAAAAAGGTGATAGTTTTGTTAAAAAAATATATTTTCGGCATAAAAACACTAGGGTGCACATCTTCAATATGTGTAGAAGACGTGTGTATAGTTTCAGATCGATCGACTGAACGGTTTCGGAGGAGTTGTGTACACGAACTATGCGCTTTTTTTCAGCCGCCCGCCCGCCCGCCCGCCCGCCTGCCCGTCGTGCGGTAAAAAATAATACGTACCGTTTTTTAAAAACGGTCGTATACAAACGGTTAATGAATTTGGGAAATTTTCTGGGTTAAAATTAAACAAAGATAAAACGATTGGTCTTTGGGTAGGAAAATCTAAACATAACATGCATAAAACCGTTTTCGATATAGCATACACAAACACCACTGTTAAATATCTAGGTGTACACTTCGGTAACAATAAAGAAGAGTGCGAGCTTCTCAATTGGAATGATAAGATAAAACAATGTGAGCAAATGATTACCTCGTGGAGTAAAAGGAAACTAACATTTTACGGTAAAATATTAGTAATAAAATCGTTACTTTTATCTAAACTGACGTACCTGATACAAAGTATTTTTACACCAAAGTCCATTATCAGTAAACTAAACTCACTTGTTCACAAGTTCTTATGGAATGGAAAAAAAGACAAAATTAAACGTTCTATCGTCATAGGGAAAAACTTGAAGGCGGCTTAGAAATGACTGACATTGATACTTACGCAAATAATATGAAATTAAAGTGGATCAAATCATTGAAAATTATAGACAATGGCAACTGGAAAATTATACCAGCATTCTTCCTTAACCAATATGGCAAAAACTTTCATATATTTAACATGAATCTAGACACATTGAAATATCTTCCGAACGTACATAATACCCGGATTCTACAAACAACTTATTTAAATATATGTCCACCTTCGCATGGCATTGTATACTGAAAAACCGAAGCGCTCCCACGATATTCGAAAGCAAATTATTTGGGGTAACAAATATATTAAACATAAAGGTAAGACTCTAGTTTTTAAACATTGGATAGAAGCAGACATGATTTTCGTAAATGATATACTTTCTAATACAGGACAAATTTATAATACAAATATACTCTTACGATTGAAAAAGAAACACAACTGGATATCAGAAATCAGCTTAATTACACAGTCAATTCCATGAACTTGGAAGACTACTGTAATGACCACGGATTCAATTAGAACAAACATTAAAACAAGCCTAACTGTGAGTCACATAAATAACAAGCCTTTCGAAAACATAACAAACAAAGACATGTATAATATATTATTGAAAGAAAAGGTTGAAAAACCATATATTCAGAAATTCTGGGAGAATTCCTTTAACTGCAAACTACCATGGAGATCATTTTATTTTGTATTAAACAATATAGTAATTGACAACCGCGTCAAACAATTTAAGTATAAAGCTATTCACATAATACTAGCAACACATGATAATCTGTTTACATGGAAAATATCAAATAGTCCAAATTGTAAATACTGTAATGGAAAAGAAACATATGATCACTTTTTCAATACATGTAAATATTTGAATGAATTTTGAACAAAAATATCAGATTTTTTCAGCAAAATCGGAATTAACAAATCTTTCCAGTCACTAGAATTTCTAATCATAGGATATAAAGTTCAACTTAAAGAAATGAAATGTATTAATATCATACTTAGCCAAATAGCATACTACATTTATAAATAACATTTTATTGATGATAAAATGTTGCAAGGATCGAATATGTTAAAAATGATGTATTACGATTTACTGATTGTCTCAAAAGTCATGGAGAATCGTTCACAGAAATATGATACATTCAATAAGTTCTTAAATAATTTGAAAGAGTTACTGTAATGATCAACACATACCCTGCCGCATACATATGCCGTATATATATCCTATAATAATAACTACTAACATTACCATTAACTATGCTAACTATAAGTATAGGACACTAAATAATATCCGCCTAGCCCAAACAAGCCCGATCAAGGCCAAAATGGCTGTGAAAATGTAATAAATTCGGTATAATAAAAATTAATAATTTGATCCTTCAATTGAAAATTTCTCCCTCAAAGTGTACTTAGCAAGATAAATATACTTTGCAATTTTGGAGATATCGGCTACTGGTCTACGATTGGAGATATTTTGCCTATGGCAATATGTAGTTTGGCAACTGCAGCTGATCAGTGACTGGAGTAATTGGGAGTATGCAATTGTGGCGAGTGTTTTACTGATATTTATGTCGTACGTGGGTCACTGGCCAGTCCGGATCTGTGATTGAATATACATGTTGTATTATGCGGTGCTTATGGTATGTGTTGCACCTTTAGCTTCCTCCTCAGGCCCGTAGCAGCGAATAAACGAATGCTTAGCGGACTATTGAGCGGGGGATCTGGGAGCCCTCCCGCAGAAAAAAATTCAACATAGAGCCTCAAAATGGTGTTTCCTGCGTTCTAGAGCAAAAATTGTGGCTGCCTCGTGCTTGTCCTTGACAGGAGATATGGGATGCATAGCCGGCCTAACTCCTAATACGTGACTGGAGAAATGGGACTTACAACACGTGGCAGTTCTAGCTCCTGATCTATGGCTGGGGACACGGAATGTATGCTCGAGTTGATGTTTATGATATCAGAACCTGAGATTAAAATGGGATAATTAGCCAACAAACGCCGCATGTTTATGAACAGTGTAAGTTGCGACTGTATTCATACATCATCGATTGATATAATATGTCAGTTCTGTTTTTGTCAAATGCATCTTCAGAAGTACTGTCTGAGACACAGCCACATTACGGTCTTATCGATGACTATTTCAGATAGTATCTATCAGTGATGTGGCATCTGGGTGCTACCTTAAATTACTAGACATATCACTATTGCTTTACTATCGATACCTATAGCAAAATAATACATGATAAAAGTCCCATTTCCTGCGTTCATGCGCATTTTAGAGTAGACTTACATGCCATGTCTCTATATCGTTTTTAACTTTTATTTTTAATTATCTGACTATCATTTATTATTTACTTTGCTATAGAGTATCGGTAGTAAGGTCATAGTTATATGCCTAATTTTAGAGCAGAAAATACAACATGTTTTGTACAGCCGACATACTAAATTTTGACGAGATTTTATGTTATTTATCACATTCAAAATATCTCGTCTTGATCAGTTAGTAAGCCGTCTTGACAGACATATAAAGTGTATTAGGAGAACTCAAATAATCACGTTTTGTGATTGGCTGGAAATTCCACTTCGTGATACATAACTTTTTTTTTTGGTGACCCGCTGCTGATTTTGGCGGCCATATTGAATATTTCGCAAATCTTACAACAATATTTGATATAATAGATACCAAATAGATAGGTTATTAATGTTGTTGCATACATCTCCCTGGGCAAACGCTGTTATAAATCAAACACACATGTTTTTGACTGATTTGACATACATGTAGTTGAAATATGACAATTTATAAATTATAGCGGCCATCTTGGTACCCATGTTATATATCTATGGTATATGTGAGATGGTATCAAACTAGGCAACATTCACAAATATAATGCAGTTAAAATCAACCATCTACCTTTATTTTATTTTGAGATATGGTCATTTTGGTTTACACTATCAACTTTTGGCGGCCATCTTGAATATTTCCAAATGCCCAAGGATGCCAGGGTGGCAACACGCGGATTTGAAATCTCTATTCTTCTGAGAATCAAAGGCCAAACACCCCAGAACCCAACATCATAGTTTGGCAACTGCACTATATCAGACTATGCGATTGCGCATGTTGTTTTATATGGAAGCGTCCTTCTGGCAATGCTAACATATGTTGTGTTTGAATAAATGGGGCGTATGAGAGTTGTGACCAGTGTAGCTCCTGATAGACAGAGCACTATGACCCAATGACTCCCGTTAATCTATTGGCACGATATAACAGACAAAATATAGTATATATAGTAGCCTATCTTTTAATTAGGAGTTAGTATCTCCTAATTAGGACTTACTATCTCATAATTAGGACTTACTGTCTCATTCTGTGTCAATGCTAAAAATGTTTTATTATGATTAGTAAGTCCTAATTAGGAGATAATACGTCATAATTAGGAGATAGTAAGTCCTAATTAGGAGATACTAACTCCTAATTAAAAGATAGGCTACTACATGTATCTCCTGATATGTTTTCTTCTTTTAGATCGTGCCAATAGATTAACGGGAGTCATTGAGTCATATTGCTCTGTCAATTTAATCAGGAGCTATACTGGTCACAACTCTCATACGCCCCATTTATTCAAACACAACGACAAATTACTTAACTCTATTTTCTGCACCTACAGGGGGTGAAGGGTGGGTGGGGGTTGTCTGGGAAATCTATATCTGACACTAAGTCAACTAATTCAAAGGCCTTGTACACACATGATGCACATGCTTAGAAACATAATTCGATCCCCGATGGAGTAATGTATGCGCCTCGTGTGGTTAACCGCCGTTAACCCTTAGACTGCAGAGCACCAAAATTGTCGTCTGCTGATGCTTTATAGTTTGCCTTTTTTCTCAATAAAGACATGGTTTGACAGCACTTCAGAATCATTTCCAATGTAAATTCTAAAATGCTGTCAATGCATGTTTTTGATGAGAACAATCGAAACTAAAATATAAACAGCAGACGACAACATTTAATTCTGCAGTGTAAGGGTTAACATTCCTCTCATTTTGCATTTTACTCTCTTTTGTAAAATTGGCCGGGAGATCGGGTAGCTAACTGATTGCTCAATTCGGCAAATGACTGGTCCCCACAATCGTATAGGAAATTGACCTTTCATCAGGCCGAATGTAAACATTTGCAGATCTGAAACAGTGTCGAGTGTTGACAAGGTAATATGTTGATAATTGCTCCTGTAGCCAATTATTTATTAATATATTAATGTATATATAAACATGGGGCCCCTGCCATTACTTTGTTTCGTACGTTATGTCTGTCGAAGTAATTTCCTCAGTAAATCCACAGTGGGTACGAAGTGATGGGACAAATTATCTGGGGAAAGTACGATTGGGTACGGAGACGTTCCTTGAATTCAAGGACGCCTCTGTATCCAGTAGGACATTCCGCAAATTTAAGCATAACTTCGTACCCTGTTTGACAAGCTTTGTTTCTAAATCCTAGCACTACGACAGTTTACGTAGGCCCATAGGCACATTATTGGATGAACGAAAACCAGATGGGATGAACGAAAACCCGATGTGATAACGATTGATATCCAGTTGGACTTCTCACTCTTCAGTGTACTCATTATTTTTCAGATGTTAGAAGATTAAACAGCGATTATACAAACATCATTACAGTAACCAACAATTAACATTTTCGGTGTACATACACATGGTGAAGTAACGGAACAAGGTCTATACATACATTAAATATATATAAAAGCACCAATCAGTGAGAAAAAAAAAGGCAAACATTTTTGTTTACGCCATCTTATAACACATTACCGGTAATGTGTTATAAGAAGGAAGGAGTAAACAAATGTTTTAGCTTATTTTGTTTCCGCTTATTGGTCCTTCTATGTACATGATGTATATTTAATGTATTTGTGAACCTTGGTCCGTTACTTCAACCTGTGTATACATCTAGTGAAAGTTATGGTGCACATTTTGGGCCATCCATGGAGTCCCAATCCGGCGCGATGTCAGCGGAGCCCGCGATAATTGTCCTTGACAATCATCATCATGGTCCTTGAGAATGTCTTGACTAATTCTTGAATTTGATTCTCGGAAGTCAGTCGGAACCCTGTTGAGTCTATTGTTTCACTGACGGTGGTCGTCACGTGTAGCCTAAGTAACTGGCAAAATCGTAGGCCCTGATCAGATTGCGCGGATGACAGACTGATCTTGGGCAACGCTGCTTGCAAACAACCAATTTTCTTTTCTTAGAAACTGTAATATAGTGTTGATCATCAGCTTTGGTGTTTGGTGTTTACAATCATTCAACATTGATTACATTATATAGGAAACCAGGTCAGATTTTCCCCAGCACTCCTCTGCGAGAGGTAATTATAATATGCAGGTGCGCGAAATAGATGAAGTTTGACTTATCGATGACAACATTGTATGCTGCCGTATACGCAAAATAGTACTTGTCAGGAGCAGCAATAACTGATTAGTTCATTTCAGAATGTATAATACTAAATTGCGAGGGGGGGGGGGCATATAGTGTTACCGGCATCCGTACGTCCCGTCCGTACTTCGTATTTCACACATGCATTCCTCTGATGGTCCTTTATCATGCTGTAACAAATCTGTGATCTTCGGGTCCGAGCTAAACCCAAGGTCAATGTCACTTACTTAGTGCTTTCAAAACCCGCTTGGGTAAATTTATCATAGTTTCTGTTTACTTTCACATAACTACTTTATATTTCATACATGTATTCTTCTGATGGTTCTCTATCATGCTATGACAAATCCACAATCCTCGCCACCCACGTCCCCGCTATTCCCACGGTCAAGGTCACACACTTACACAATTTAACGCTCGGGTATATATCTTATAATTTATATGTTTCCTTTCACGTTACTGCTTCATATTTCACACATGCATTCCTCTGAAGGTCCTCTATCATGCTGTGACAAATCCGCCATCCTCGGGCCCCCGCTAAACCCAAGGTCTATGTCACATACTTAATAGTTTTTCATATTTCACACTTACATTTATCAGATGGTTCCGCACAGTCTGATCAGGATCTGCACTGTTCGCCATTACATCAAAGAAACACACGTTATGCTTTTGAAAAGCCATATGTATCGTTATCAGGATACAGAAGTGTGCTATGTGATCAGGATCTACATTGATCATTAATCCCATAAGGCCCATTTATCCAGTCACAGCCACAAACAACTTTTAACTCACCTCCTATTCCAGTATCTATGTACATGTATACATAATATATGGTGGCGTGTGGGGATATAGCGTATATTTGTTTGTTTGTTTATTGGTGTTTAACGGCCTATCAACAGCTAAGGTCATGTAAGGCCGGGCAAACGGGTTCGATCCCGTTTTAATCTGCTGCATGGGGGGGGGGTACCAAAATCAGAACGGAATATTTACATCGAGAAAAAATATGTTCAGCCCTGAAATTAGAATAACCGGACCTGGTGCCAGGTGCATACCACACCAAACTTCATTTGGCCCCTTCCCTTAAAATAGGATTACGAATAATCGTAATACTCAAATAACATGCATAAGGGATATAACCACATTCAACTGTCACAGACAAAATGCCAAAAGACGTATGTGAGGGCCAAACCAGGTCGTCAGTCGGAATTCCGGTAAGGATGAACCCAGATCGTTAAATTACCCATCGCTTACTCCCACCTGCCGCCCACGATATATGAAAGTCTCTCCTAATCTAAATCGATAAAGTTAGAATTTCTAAAATATCATATTTTGTATTTCATTTTAAGCATGATGAGATCTTCGCTTCGCCGACTGTCGGTACTCCAAAAGCATTTGACCAGCAGTTGCAGCGTGTCCGCTGCTCCGAGTTTACATGTCACGCCGTCCACATCACTCGCGGATGAAAAGGTACGTCGCTGCCAGTGGACTGGTGCTTACTCCCATGTTAGGAGGAATTCGTGATTATACATGAACAGAGCTTCAAATAAGGTGCGTATGTTCTTAAATACCCAATTAAAATTGCCAAAACCCAATTGAAATCAGAAGTTTTCATGCTACAGAAAACAATAAACAGACCACAAATATAGCATATTCAGTTTCCATGAAAACACATCATCGTATTTCATTAGAATTTCATTATGAAATGCCAAGATATGTTTTCATTTAGAAGCAAACTATTCAATAATTGCGGTCTGTTGATGTGTAAACAGTAGTGTGATTTGATTTTACCCAATTAAAATTGTGAAATACCCAATTGCTTCAGAAATGATGGAGTTACAATACTCAATTACTAATTCCTTATCTGGAGCCCTGCATGAACCGCCGGTTGAGAAATGGCACCATAGGACATATGTGGCCAGTGCAGAGCCTGGTCATCGTTTCACTTACATAACTGCCTGCGTTAATCTTGCAAATATTTCAACATTTCTGAACGTCTGTTGGTAATATCAACTTACAAACAATCAAGCAGTTTGATTAGCTGAGCCTGAGCTTTAGCACAGCTCGGGCTCAGCCAATCAAGCTGCTTGATTTCTCGCACAACATTCAAATATATTTTTAAATAAAAAAGTTGACAATCTTTGGCATGATTAGCGCAGGCGGTGGTGTATACGATCATAATTCCAACACAAAAATATTTGCACAATTCCCTAACATTTGATTGGCGCGTAGCAAGTCTCTGTCCAAAATTTATATCCCAGTAAACTCCCACGCCGAACTACTTTCCGTAACCGTGAGGCGCAGTTAAAATAATTCTTAAGAAAACGGAAAATATACACATTTTCTTGATGAATTTATTTCAAATGCTGGAATTATAAGGAATGAATGGCCTTTTTGTGGAATTTATCGGGGATATAAACTTCCGGCCTTCGTCCAGTATTCCCGCGACTTTTCCAAGTTTATACCCCGATAAATTCCACAAAAAGGCCATTCATTCCTATATTAGATTGGTCGAAACCGATATTCGGAATAACCGGACCTGGTGCCAGGTGCATACCACACCAAACTTCATTTGGCCCCTTCCCTTAAAATAGGATTACGAATAATCGTAATACTCAAATAACATGCATAAGGGATATAACCACATTCAACTGTCACAGACAAAATGCCAAAAGACGTATGTGAGGGCCAAACCAGGTCGTCAGTCGGAATTCCGGTAAGGATGAACCCAGATCGTTAAATTACCCATCGCTTACTCCCACCTGCCGCCCACGATATATGAAAGTCTCTCCTAATCTAAATCGATAAAGTTAGAATTTCTAAAATATCATATTTTGTATTTCATTTTAAGCCATGATGAGATCTTCGCTTCGCCGACTGTCGGTACTCCAAAAGCATTTGACCAGCAGTTGCAGCGTGTCCGCTGCTCCGAGTTTACATGTCACGCCGTCCACATCACTCGCGGATGAAAAGGTACGTCGCTGCCAGTGGACTGGTGCTTACTCCCATGTTAGGAGGAATTCGTGATTATACATGAACAGAGCTTCAAATAAGGTGCGTATGTTCTTAAATACCCAATTAAAATTGCCAAAACCCCAATTGAAATCAGAAGTTTTCATGCTACAGAAAACAATAAACAGACCACAAATATAGCATATTCAGTTTCCATGAAAACACATCATCGTATTTCATTAGAATTTCATTATGAAATGCCAAGATATGTTTTCATTTAGAAGCAAACTATTCAATAATTGCGGTCTGTTGATGTGTAAACAGTAGTGTGATTTGATTTTACCCAATTAAAATTGTGAAATACCCAATTGCTTCAGAAATGATGGAGTTACAATACTCAATTACTAATTCCTTATCTGGAGCCCTGCATGAACCGCCGGTTGAGAAATGGCACCATAGGACATATGTGGCCAGTGCAGAGCCTGGTCATCGTTTCACTTACATAACTGCCTGCGTTAATCTTGCAAATATTTCAACATTTCTGAACGTCTGTTGGTAATATCAACTTACAAACAATCAAGCAGTTTGATTAGCTGAGCCTGAGCTTTAGCACAGCTCGGGCTCAGCCAATCAAGCTGCTTGATTTCTCGCACAACATTCAAATATTTTTAAATAAAAAAGTTGACAATCTTTGGCATGATTAGCGCAGGCGGTGGTGTATACGATCATAATTCCAACACAAAAATATTTGCACAATTCCCTAACATTTGATTGGCGCGTAGCAAGTCTCTGTCCAAAATTTATATCCCAGTAAACTCCCACGCCGAACTACTTTCCGTAACCGTGAGGCGCAGTTAAAATAATTCTTAAGAAAACGGAAAATATACACATTTTCTTGATGAATTTATTTCAAATGCTGGAATTATAAGGAATGAATGGCCTTTTTGTGGAATTTATCGGGGATATAAACTTCCGGCCTCGTCCAGTATTCCCGCGACTTTTCCAAGTTTATACCCCGATAAATTCCACAAAAAGGCCATTCATTCCTATATTAGATTGGTCGAAACCGATATTCGGAAACGACCAATCTTCGATTGACGGAATAGCGTCGGACGTAGGCCCTGATCAGACTGCGCGGATGCGCAGTGTGGTCTGGGGCTACGGCAGTCGCACACATTGTAAGGGGTCTTCTTGCAGCTTGCGTTCCAACCACATGTATATGGATTCGTCTTGTCTCTAGGGTTGTTAACCCCTCGCCGATAGGCAAGAGGCATATAACGAATGTATGTGTACATGTACGTACGTACGTGCGTGCGTTCGTAGCACCTTTCACTTATGAACCGCTTCACTGATTTTGATAATATTTGGCTACAATGTGTGTCCAGGGATGGTGCTTTATTTTGCATACGATACATGTCTTACCGCACAAAGGTCATGGTCACTGAGAACTTACGTTCACCATGTGTGCAAGGCAAACATGTTAAAGTTGTGCATTATCAAGGCTGCCAGCGAGGGGATTAGCTAGTGTGATAGCGATGCCCTTGTTATCCCCTCGCCGATAGGCAAGAGGGGATATAGCGTTACTTACTCAAACAGATTTCGAAAATAAAAGCAAAAATATGGTGGTACCGGTGTCGCATTTTCAAACTACTCCCCCTGATAAAAGTACTCCCCTATGGTAGTACACAGACGGGAGTCGTTTGAAAATGGTTTAACTGCCATTATGGTAGTACACAGACGGGAGTCGTTTGAAAATGGTTTAACTGCCATTTTCAAACGACTCCCCTCTAGTACACAGACGGGAGTCGTTTGAAAATGGTTTAACGGCCATTTTCAAACGACTCCCCTCTGATACACAGACGGGAGTAGTTTGAAAATGGTTTAACGGTCATTTTCAAACGACTCCCCTGGAATTATAAAGGTGTGTGTTTAATACCTCAGCCATATCTGCTCTAGGGCTAGGATACGGCGGCCCAAAATCGATAGAAACGTGTGGCGGCCGTAGAGGCCGTAGCCATGCCGTAGAACCTAAAACCCTAAAATTCAGATAAATGTACGCCGTTTATGGTAAGCGTTTGCTCTTATGGTATACGATAAGCGGCTACGTGCATAATCCCACCGTGCATGTACGCACTTACAATATACTGATGGGGAGTGGTTTGAAAATGGGTGCACACGGCCATTTTCAAAGTACTCCACTGATTAAAACAACGAGCAAGACGATATGAAGCACACAATCACTTTACGCGTTTGTTATATATGACAAGCGTCTACCGTGTTGGTCATTACGTTTAAAGTTTGTTTCATTGTCCATGCACCCATGTACAATATACTGATGGGGAGTGGTTTGAAAATGGATGCAAACGGCCATTTTCAAAGTACTCCCCTGATTAAAACAACGAGCAAGACGATATGACGCACACAATCACTTTACGCGTTTGTGATATAAGACAAGCGTCTACCGTGTTGGTCATTACGTTTAAAGTTTCATTGTCCATGCACCCATGTACAATATACTGATGGGGAGTGGTTTGAAAATGGATGCAAACGGCCCCCACCTTCCCCCACTGCAACACCAAGACGACCAAGAAGTCGGCATTCAGTCAATGCGAATACTGCAGCAGGTGGATGCATACTGCCTGTTGTAGCCCAACCGACTCAGTGTTTCGGTGCTGTTTCTGCACATGTGAACCATAAACTGTGTATACCCCCATCAACATTGGCTAGCAAGTTATGAGTGCCTAAGCATCGTTGAAATGAATTGCCAATTTCAGTGCTAAATTGAAATGGTACCATGAATAGTTTCAGTTAGAAACATAGCTCTGGTTCAAGGAAATATGTGCAATCTGATCAGTATGAAAGCATGAATTGACCATCGAGATGACGAGATGACGAGATATTTTATCTCAACATGTCGACATAAATATCACGATATATGTCGACATAACGTGAAAACTAGTGTGATATTTTAACTCAACATGTCGACTTAACGTGATGCTTTAACTCATCATGTCGACTTAACGCGATGTTTATAACAACATGTCGACTTAACGTGATATTGATCACAACATGTCGACGTAACGTGATACTTTAACTTAACATGTCGACTTAACGTGATACTTCAACTCAACATGTCGACTTGACGTGATGAAGTATCGCAACACATCCACATAATTTATCTCCACATGTCGACATAGTTTTACGTTATGTCGACATATCGTGATATTTATGTCGACATATTGAGATAAAATATCTCGTCATCTCGTCATCTCGATGGTCAATTCATGCTTCCATAGATCAGGGCATGATTGTTCTTTATTCAGACATCGAGGAACATCAATTAGAGTCAGACTATGCGTAACTCATCTTCTCATGCACATTCCAGGGTTTGGCAAATTATTTAGTATATAAAAATAACATGTACTACATAAAAAAGAAACACAAAGTCTCGAAATTCGTATATAAATCGTAGTCTGGAAACCAAATAAAGTTGTTGGGGTATCCACCCTCAATGTTTACATTCTGCGTGTATTCTACTGTCCAGCTATTATTGATTCGTCAATTTGAAACAATGAAATTACCCACTACCATGTGACACACAATACACAAGGCACAGTCACAAGAATTTGTGAACGATATATAAAAGGTTGTATCTAAGACATTGTTTTCATTTTTTGAATGCATGTGCCTGCTTTGTTTGTTTATATTCGATATACATTTATTTGTTGAATTATATCATAGCCTGATTTATGGATGGTAACGCATAGTCTGACTTTAATATGTACATGGACATAAGTGATACGATTAGAATAGACTGTTTTTATTTGGGCAGGTGCTAGGGTGGTGTGCAAACTTGCAAAGCAATACGTTCTGATTGCATGTAGAGGAGGCCCTGTCACTGGCGAGCTCGTGTATTGGATCCTTTTTATATACATAACCTCAACATATGCGACCAGCGTAGACCCCAGATCAGCCTGCGCATATGGACCAGCGTAGACCCCATATCATCCTGCGCATATGTGCTATCTGATCAGGGGCTATCTGTACGATGTTCTTTATTCATACATCAGGGTAGCTTCACAATATGAACATGTAATTGGATATTGTAGCTGACTCATTTATCAAACTTTCAGTAAACTAATTCCTTACTCGCAAGCTCGTTTGGAATTAATTTACTAAAAGTTCGATAAATGAACAATGACTGAATAAATGGAGGAGACTACTGTTCTTATTGAATGTTGTATTTCCGAAATGTATGATCTTCATAGGTAGCGAAAATCGGCGCACTTAACAGCCGTAAAATAGCTAGCCGTTTGTATGTCTGGTCATACATTTCAAATCTACGCAATGCTAGTTATAGCACGGTGTTACAACGCTCCCCTTAAATGGCGTTCAGATATTGCAGATACGGATGTGTGTATATATTATTGCTAGGGACTTGTCTTTCTTACAAGAATATTGATACGGGCCAATTTGCTTATACATTTGTGAAGTCCGTTCTCACATGTAATGTTACTGTTATGGTATGCACCTATCAATGAGTTGCCCCAGGGGGGAGCGGCGGGCACACAGGGGACATTAGACAGCCAGATGATTCCCGGGAGTGGGATTTAGATATGCCAAACGTTTTGCACATTTTATAGCAATTGTGTATGAATTTAGACACCCCAAAACTGAAATTGTCTAATTCCCCTGGGTCAGCCCGCCGCTCCCCCCTTGGGGCAAAACATTGATAGGTGCATTAGTCTTGCTCATTGTCCCTCTAGGGGTTATTTGTTTTTTGGTATTTGGGTTTGCAAAGATATTGGGTACTAAAATAGAATAATAAATTGGGCAGGACAGAAACGAAACAACCATGTAAACAAACTATGACAATAGTCAGCGGCGGTTACATAGCCTTCTACATGGCAAAAACTGCACTGCAATGTACATATAATTCCTAATAAACTCAATATTTAGATGAACAAGAATCAGAATATCCCGACCTGGTGCAAGGCCCAGTCCTCACCAGAGTTATTCAGCTCTAGCCCAAAAGCAATATGATTAGTACATGTATTATCCATTTTAATGGGCATGATATGATTTAACTCTTTAGTTTATGTACTAGATGTAAAAAAATATCATGGGATGTATGTCGGTGTCCATAAACATATCTAAACTAGATAAGGGATGTTTACGTAATTTTTTCTGCAAAAATGTATATGTTGCGACTCCCAAAGGGTCGCGAAATATACTTTTTTGCGGAGAAAAAAGAAAAAAATCAAAATCTTGCGGAATTGCAATTTTAGAACTTTTGGCCACCCTGCAACTTCAATTTGATCCACTGTATGCAGGGCTATGATGAAAAACATTTTTCATTGTCTTTTTTTTAAATATTTTCCCCAAAAACTCCTGTTATGCCCCTTTAATATGGCAATCAATGACAATAGACCAGACATACATGTCAACAGTATTATATGTATCTTTTGAAAATTGATCAATGATTACCTGACTTTATTTATATTACATGTTGTTCCGATGTTTCATTACACCATATTCAGCTGGCTATATATTTTGTTCTTTATTACACCACCAAATACATGTATTTTCAAACTGACATGAATAATATATGCCCAGAATTTGACCCGTGGTTTGCGAACTTCTGGTATATGCTGGTCCAATATGGCGATTAAGCCATAGCCACACTAAACTAAACACAAGGAATATATCGACGGGAAATTGCTTGAAATTGGACAACTACACTATTAACAGCCACTGCACCACCCCTTCCAACAGACATGCAAGCGCGCTAGTATCAATACATTTCCGTTGAAAAAAAATGTTATATTGTATGAGCCAACTTGTGATTTAGTGGATTTAGTGGAAGTTTCCCGTGCTGTCACTCGGAATACTTCATTCCAACACAATTTTCACAAATGATCAAACTTCATTTTCCGTACAGGTTGTAGTACCACCATCCTTACCGATTTCCAGCAATCTATCCATGAACATGGTGGGACGTTTCTACTATGTGGCAGTATAATTATATACATACTATTATTATACAGTCAACTCGTGATAGTTTGGAAAACATAATGATGGCACTGGTGCGTAGATTAATCACAAAATCATTTATTATACCGCAGTCACATTTGCCACGGCGGCCGTACGGTCTTTCAATTTCTACGGCCAATATCAATTCTACGGCCATCGCAAAAGATAGGTATGATGACCCTGCGGCAACCGCAGTTTTTCTACGCTCACACCTTTATAATTCCAGGGGAGTCGTTTGAAAATGGCAGTTAAACCATTTTCAAACTACTCCCGTCTGTGTACCAGGGGGAGTCGTTTGAAAATGGCATTTAAACCATTTTCAAACGACTCCCGTCTGTGTACTAAAGAGGAGTCATTTGAAAATGGCAGTTAAACCATTTTCAAACGACTCCCGTCTGTGTACTAGAGGGGAGTACTTTGAAATTCCTACACCGGCACTCATCTGTAAATCACAGTTTCTATGCGCACCAAAACTTAAAAATACTTCGTGTATTTTGAGTTCGTATCAATATGTGTGTTAAGTTTCATTTTCAGACTTCCCATTTCCAATAATGAATTAAATAGTGTAAAGCTGCTATTTTGTATTTATAAACAAATCCACACCCACCTATCTACTCTATTCACAGGTACAAATAAAAATAGAAGGCCTATTGCAAAACCAACGCGTTACATTGGTTGCGAGGGTGGAGGAAAACAAGATACAGTTCGAGTCCCGTGCTGTGTACAGAGCCAATAGCGACGGTGCTGTTGACCTAGATACAGACAAATCTCTGTCCGGGTCATACACAGGTGGGCAGTAAACATTACACCGTTTTAGGATGTTTAAACACATTTTAGCTGTACACGACTTTGTGTTTTTCCCAGGCTTGAAAATAAAGAAAAAAGGCATAGTGATTGCTTTGCGATTTGAAGATGCGGCTGGGGTTATTTTTTGCATGTATTTTTTGTAATGTTTACGGGATAAATAGAATAGTAGGTTAGTGCCGTGAATGGGAAAAATATCTGGCGTGGCACGGAAACGGGATGTGCTCGGCAGAGCCCCGCCCATCCCGTTTCCTGAGCCTTGCCAGATATGTTTTCCCATTCACGGTACTAACCTCCTATTCTTTATGTATATAGACTGGCGCAGAGAGAATTTAAACAGTATACTCAGATTACTTTATTTTTCGCGGCTCTCGCTGATGCTCACAGTCGCAAACAATAAAGTAATACGGTTTTATAGCACATTGTCCATTATAGATACCTGCATACGACCTTGCGATTCTTTTGTGCGATGATGTTCAAATGTCACGGGTATCGCTAGTTGAGTAATTATTTATATCTGAAAATATCTCCATTTGTGTTATGCCTGCTTTAGCAGAAGGCGCGACTATAGTCGCCGCTTTTTCCGTCGTCATCCGCGTCAACAATGCCAAAATGTGTGTATAAGTTTCTTAATCATGATATAACTTTAATATTGTTTACGGATTACTTCAATATTTTGACCCTTGATACACGTGAGCATATGGAACACACTCATACCGCCATCACATTTTTGCGGAAACACTTAGCCAATTGTTTGCCTCAAAAATTTGTACAGGTTTCTTCATCATCATATAAATTTAATATTACTTGATGGATTGCTTCCATATATGAACATTTGATACATGTGAGCATTTGGAACACACTTATGCCGGGCCTCCAGTAACATGACCATGACCGTTTTGACCTTCACACGGTTGTGGAAACACTTAGCCATTTTTTACGTCACAAAGTTTGTACAAGTGTCTTCATCGTCATATAACTTTAATATTACATGATGAATTGCTTCAATATTTGAACACTTGCTACATGTAAGCATTCGGAACGCACTCAAGCTTCCATTAACATGACTGTTTCGTGCCCATGATCATGTTACGGTCAAATGCCTCGGCCGGCGCGACACCGCTTCCTTGGCGTTATTCTTGTCTTCATTGATGATATTAACGTTTATTATTCTACTTTGTTCAGTCCGAATCTCGTGTTCAAGTAGTACTATTACATGTGCTTCAGAACTAAACAACAAACACTAAATTGAGAAATATGCGAACAATCCGCAATCGTCCCGCCCCTGCTACCTTAACGCTTGGGTAACTGTCTTATAATTTGTGTTTCCTTGCACTCATATGCTTGATATTTCACACACGCATCGCTTTCATGGTCCACTACCACCCTATGACAAATCCACGATCATCCCGCCCCCGCTGTGCACCGGGTCAAGGTCCCTGAATAGTTGATGCATTCGAAACATTAAAGGTACATACACACTCAGTAGGCGCAAAATGTACTTTATAGGAATTAAATAAGTGTATAATTGTGTCACTATTCCACCAGTTATAAAGATTACGAGTGCCCGCTATGCAGATATAATCATTTAGTAATGTTTATTTTACTGATAGTGAAACGCGGTGGTATCAGGCTATTTTCACATGCAAATGGGGCATGATAATATTTTCGACAGATAATAAAGTACGATCATTGTACATCAAAAAATAAGTACTGCGAATAAATAGTAATGTCCGTTAACATTTTAAGGAAACACGGTTATCGCCCCTGATATCAGTGTCAAAATTTACGTATGATATAAAATGTATAATAATGCCAATCAATACGTAGGGTAATGGTGAATGAATGTTTGTTTTGCCAGAAAATGTATCAGATGATGTCTCTGATTTCAAGAACATGTAATCATTTAATAACATTTATTTTACTGATAGTGACTCGCAAAAAAATGTAAATGCTTTGATTTAACGACGGCAATGGCTCGATGACCTTGCATGTCTGACTATTGAAGTCCCCATCCGATAGGACTAGGCTAGCACGAAGTTGTCAGATACGCCGAATTGACCATTCGCAGCGGTCGAGGTGGGAATCGAACCCGGGGTCTCCCGGTCCGCAGTCCGATGCTCTAGCTATTGAGGTAATCCGGCCACCGTGGTGACTCGAAATGGTATCAGGCTACTTTAATATGCAAATGAGGCATGGTCTTTCTTAATTATTTATGATAATTAAATGCGTCACCTGAAAAAATAATAGTTTCGACAGATTATATAGTATGGTCATTGCACATGAAAAAATAAATACAGAGAATAAATAGTAATGTCCGTTAACATTTTAAGGAAACACGGTTATCGACCCTGATATCAGTGTGGAAATTTACGTCGCATATAAAATGTATAATAATGCCAATCAATACGTGGGGTAATGGTGAATGCATGTTTATTTTGCCAGAAAATGTCTCAGATGATGTCTATGATATAAAGAAAATTTGTGCCTACTGAGTGGGCATGTACCTTTAAGGCTCGGGTAAATGTCTTATAATTTCCTTGCACGGATATGCTTGATATTTCACAAACGCATGGCTCAAATGGTCCTCTACCACTCTGTGAAAAATCCACGATCGTCCTGTCTCCGCTAAGCCCAGGGTCAAGGTCACATGATTGGTGCGTTGGATACTCGGATAGTGTCTAATATTGTCGGTTTCCTTACATGGATCTGCTTGATATTTCACACACCCATTGCTCTGATGATCTCCTTTCATGCTGTGACAAATCCACGCTTCTCTGGCCCTCTGTCTTTTAAACTGTGCCTCGTTTGCTTTGGCTGCTAGCGGGGGCATTCGTGTGCCACATTTCTAGTTTTTAAACAGTGAATATGCCTGTTTGTATATTATATCGGCATGCTAATAATATACATGATTTATAATCATGAATTATATGTGTGTATATACGTTACTGATTGTCCGTATAAGCCACCATACACCGTATTCACGATGTACGATTGGACGAAGACGACAACAACAACAACAACAACAACAACAACAACAACAACAACAACAAGTATCTACCCCGGTTTCTGTGGGTCAGGCGGCGTATTTATCGTATTACAATCTGAGTGACTATGTTCGTCACAGTCATCGAGATTACCAGTGCGACTCTACTTAGACCAGTTTGTAGCCTCGTATCGGGGTGCGCCATCACCAAGCCGTCACTGACATTGGCTCAGTGCATTCAGCAACACATTGGCGGTGCAAACATAAACCAGACTACGCTCTGACTGGCTGTGAAACTTCACCACAAGTATGGCAGCTCAGAGCTCATCAAGACTCTCAATGAGTATGGCATCACAAGCACCTACGACGAAGTGCTGCGGTTCCGAAAGTCAGTGGCCAGGTTTGTGTCAGATAATCAGTCAGATTACCACAAGAAATTCGGCTTGAGCACGGATATCGGTCCGATCTTCAGCTGGGCGGACAATTACGACTTGTACATAGCCAGCCCCAACGGGATGAAGACTACGCATGCCATGGTCATGGAGTTCACCCAGCATCCTGCCGGCATAATCGAAACAGCAAACATTGGCGTTATGCAGCTGAACACTACACAGGACCATACAAGCTGAAGCCACCCGTACTTCTACCGAAAGAGCTGTCTGCTGAAGAGTTGCAGCTTCAGTCCTCTGCCGCCAGGTTCAGTCAGGATCGAAACGCCGCGTAGCTGTCGCAAGTCCACGAGAATGAAAAGCCAATAGAGTGGGCTGGCTTCAATGCTCAGCAGGACAGACTAGTGGACCATCCTACTCAGAAGACCAAGATACTGGTAGTTTTCGGACCAATGATAGACTCACCATCCGCTCATCCTGATACCGTTCTGACTACGCTTGTGTATCTCGAAAAGACACTAAATACATTCGGGATGCATTACATACACCTCTCAGTCGACCTCCAACTGTACCAGACTGCATGCCTAATCCAGTGGAACGACCCTCAGCGCTGGAACAGATTCATACTTCACCCTGGCATGATGCACACTCTATTGAGTTTCATGGGTTGTATAGGGACACTGATGAAGGCAACTGGCGTGGAAGTTCTCATCAGTGCAGCGTTTGGTGGTATCACAAGCATCGTCAATGGAAAGGCCTGGTTCAATGCTCTAAGAGCATACCGTCTCATCAGCGCATTGTTGTTGCAGAGCTTCTACTCAAAAGGCGCCAAAACATACCAAGAACTGAGCAACTACCTTGATGCATGTAGAGAAGATCCGACCGGGAGGCTATGGGTAGACTCGTGAAAATCCAGCCAGCTTCTCGGTGTCCATGCGTTGTGGTGCTGCGATACGGTATCATATCCCTTTGGAAAAGGAAAGCAGTCAGCGCTCAAGCTCCTAGAGCTAGACATACCCGGCCTCGATAAAGTACTCGGTCAACCTGACGCAACCCATGCTAAACTGAAGGCGACAGCAGACAGCTTCTTCCTACACCTCTACGGACAAAATAGTTCTACGTCAATGAATGAAGCACGTGCCCGCTTCTATCGTGCTCATAAGAAGCCTCCACCACTGAAAAAACTGCCACCGACTGATGCCAACCTGCAGCTGCACGTGCTTAGAGCTCACCTTCAGATGCTACTGTGGAAGGCTGTGGACCAACGTGACCCACCTAAGGAATCTCAAGACATTGAGCACTTTGGGTGGAACATCGAAGGCTCGAAGGTCACACCAGCCATCGCAATTGTTGTAGACGACGATGATGAAGACCAGTAGGTGGTTGTGACTGTTTACCAGTAATACTGTGGTACTATAGTGTGTCTCCATATAAGTCGTGGTGCTGTACATCAGCTGTTTTGGTTCATGGTGTACTGTTATTACATTTGCAACTACATTTCGTTTTCTAAACAGAGATGTGGGTGCCATTGTGTCATTCATAAGCCAGTTCTTACATTTTGTTTGTTAATCCATGCACATGTATATGTCTAGTCACTGAACAGAGTTATGAGTGTCACTATGGCATCCATAGGCCAGTTCTTGCTATACCGTTTGTTATTTCATGCCAATAGATATGTCTAGTCACTGAACAGAGCTATGAGTGTCACTATGGCATATATATGCCAGTTCTTGCTATACCGTTTGTTATTTCATGCCAATAGATATGTCTAGTCACTGA
The DNA here is from genome assembly GCA_029237695.1 of Conchocele bisecta. Lineage (NCBI taxonomy): Eukaryota > Metazoa > Mollusca > Bivalvia > Lucinida > Thyasiridae > Conchocele > Conchocele bisecta. The sequence continues at coordinate 120,301,089 of CM055265.1, read as the reverse complement.
ACAGAGCTATGAGTGGCACTATGGCATCCATATGCTAGTTCTTGCTATACCGTTTGTTGTTTGGTGCCAATATATATGTCTAGTCACTGAACAGAGCTATTAGTGTCACTATGCCATCCATAGGCCAGTTCTTGCTATACCGTTCGTTATTTCATGCCAATATATATGAATGCCACTATGTCATCCATATATACGTTCTTGCTTTATTATTCGTTAATACATGCAAAGTTCAATATCTAGTCACTGAACAGAACAGAGCTATGAGTATCACTATGTCATTTCATTGTTTTCCTTCAAAAATGAGTGACCTATTTGTGTCATGCTGTATATGTATCGTACCAGTAGGCCTGTCACTTAGACCACAATTTCAATGTTAGGCAAGCCTGTAAATGTAAAGTTTATCTTTATTTATACGTATCTGTGTTATGGGCAGGAAGCCTAAAGATATTAACCTTTGTAATATTATATATTGTGTTTCATATTGTGGTTCCGTCTTCCATTCTTGGGAATAATGACAATATGTGTACCTCCGACCTCTGATTTTACATTGACACTGTCCCTATATCGGAAATTTAACACCAAATCTTGAATTCTGAGAATTGCTCAACATTACACAAGTAGCAACCAAGCTGAATTTTCTCCCCGAACCATATAGAACACATTTCCATGAAAAAAAGTTTACAGTAATTACCATTGCAGGGTCTCGCAACTCGACTATATGTATTAAAACGTAAAAATGCATATTAATTACATAATTTTTAAATCGGATTTACTAGGGTGTAGTGGTTCGTTAGGAGCACGGGGTGGGTAATTTAACGATTGGGATTCATCCTTACCGGAATTCCGACTGGTGACTTTCATTAAACTTCGTACGACTAAAATGTTCGTAAGTGCAACTTTCGTATCGTCTGGAAATTTCAATTGATTGATAGGCAGCCTATGCTCAATAAATTTAAATCCAATAAGTGTTTGCAAAAAAACATTGTTAATGTGAAGTTTACAGACTATCATAATTTTGCACTTACGAACATTTTAGTCGTACGATGTTTAGTGAAACGGCCCCAAGGTTTGACACTCTGGTACGTCTTTGGCATTCTTGTATGTGCGTTGAATCTGGTTATACCCCTTATATAAATAATATGCGTATTTCTAATCCTATTACTTTTGGGGGAATGGGCCAAGTGACTTTGGTGTAGTATGGAGCTGGCACTCGATCGAGTTATTCTAATTTTCAAGGCTGAATATATCATACGATCCTCTAACTTCGATAGCCGCACAGATTCGAAGCCATTTTTATTTTCTCGTTCTATCGCGAGATTTACGGATTACATCACTTCCATTATACTTGTGTGTTGAACCGAAGCCAGATGAAAGGTCACAACTGCCAAGTTAGAAAAATGTGATTTAAACAGGACTAATACATTACCAAACAACACAACACACCTAAATGTTTGTTTTCCATTAATCCCATTAACCCCCTCCATTAAAATCCGGATTTCGATAGGAAAACTTACACATAAATGAGTTCGCTTGAAACGGTTTACTTGTTTATCAATGGAGGTCACGTAATATTTGTAGGTAGAAAGGCACTAATAATGTAGGAATATGGATTTTAATTTAGTCACCACCTTATCCTATTTTATTTTAAATTGTCACTTTTAAGTTCATCCACATCAGTCCAGTACCTCCATTTATCAGCAGATATATGCAATCTGGTCTCTGTTTTTGTTATTCCCATTGTGGACGAGTACCACATGCAGAAGGGATTGAAATGTCTTACTCCAAAAATAGACATTACCACTTTAAAAAAAGTATTTGCCATATTGTCCAAGTTGACAATCGTTTGTCTAATCATTTAAGTTGGAAACAATATGTATCGTGACCCCTGAACGCAATGGTACATAATGCAGACACAATTTGTGGTGTTTTCCAACCGGGCACCTGCACCTGAAGAGCATATGACGTCATAGGGTCAGAGGTCGCGACTTTTCACGGTACGCTGGAGGCGGCCATTTGTAGACGAGCGTGTTTCGAAAGTAAACAATTGCATTTCTCCATGCTTTTGAAGCCAGTAAACGCAATATACATACAGATAATTAGATTATATTTGCATGTAACACATAAAAAAGGTTTATACTCTATTATGTATTACGCATGTTGTTTAATATCGTTAGAGTCTCGAATTATGAGCAGTCCAGAATATATATATCTTTATGTAAATATTCCGTTCTGATTTTGGGCATCCCCCGCCCCCAATGCAGCAGGTTAGCTGTTGATAGGCCGTTTAACACCAATAAAGCAAATCAATCAAATCTGATTTACAAGGTTCAAATCCATCACCTATTTTAGCATCAGCCGGTATTATGTAAGTGTTTGTGTTATTGCTGTGGATTTCTCAAAATACTCGGAATGATTCCAATTGCAGTTCTGTCCAATCTTAAATACAGAGAAATTACCTCCTAATTGTGCCAAATTTCACTTGCCATAGCTGAACTCATACAATGTAGTTTCACACCAGGATCTGAATAACGAGTCCGTGTCGAGCATAGGATAGCTCGTATAGCTCGTATTTTATAATCGATTTTCTGAAAACTTTATTTACTTTTTGCGATGTCACTTTCCTAAATCAAATCGTTTAAGAGTCGTTTGTTTCGTATCTGATCCCCTATTGGATCCTTTAAATACGTGAACTATACATGCAGGGTGCGACCCTATGGGTTTTTTCTGGAGTATCAAGCCGCCCAATGACCAAGGCCGCGGAGGACGCCTAATAAAGAAAGACTTTTCTACTAAATACTGTGCTGTGAAACAGTGAATTAAGTAGCTGACGTTGTGAAGTACTTGCCAAACTGACTGTTCTTTTCTTTTGAACTAATATTTATTATTTGTGTTTGCTCGACAGTTAGAAAATGAAAAGCTGTTTTCAATTCGGTATGAGTTTTCTGTACTCCAACCTTTGAAGGTCGAAGATTATTCCACCACACGAAACGGGCACACACACCAATAACCATAATCTCACAGTGAGTGTTTGTGTAATTTTCTCGCGTAACTATTCAAAAATACTATATATGTACCGGGGCAGTATGTGAGATGGTATGGTGGTCGTTATATCGGACAAGTGGGTTTCCTCCGGGTACTCCGGTTTTCTCCAACACTAAAGAACACCCTTACGCCTTCATGACAACGACAGCATTTGTATAAGTGCTCTCGCGCTTGTTTTTCATCGTTGTAAAATAAATATACATGTAGTTTAAATCATGTACATATACTACCCATCCATCAATCTGTAGGTTTTTTTATGGGTTAAATTTATCGCTGGATTCGTCCGATTTGCATGCAATCGAACAAGTGTAATGAATGTACATATATGTGTACCACGTTCATAATATACTACACCATGTGTTGTAGATATTTAAATTATACTAGGTTAAGTTGCTATGCGATTTGTGTAACATGCAGATATTCAATCATCTATTCTGGGAATGCAATGTGATACAAACTTTTTCTGGTCACAAATGAATCTCTTCTTAATAGACAAAGACATTCCAATGGAAATAAATGTTTATACAATTTCATTTGGAATTGTCGAAACAGGCATACACAGAAAACAATTGCAATATATTTTACTCTTAGCCAAGTACATGTACTATATATATAAATGTAAACACCAGAAAATCAACCTGTGTTTCAATAATTTTATGCCATACTTGAAGCATAGTATCACAGTTGAGGAAATTATAGCCCAAGGAAGAGGAAAATTATTGGATAAACACATTGCCAAATGGGGACATATGGTTATGTAATAATAATACTAGAATACCAAAAATACATGTAACTGACTCATTTACCAACCAAACAAATTGGTTCTGTTTTACATATTAGTATCAAGGGGCAAGGACCATGTGTCACGTGTAATATGTGGCATGCAAACAGCAAATATCGTGTATTGTAATGATGTAGGTGAATATTTTATTTACATGTACAATTGGAATGTTACATGCTGGAATTCACTATCCTATATGTCGGTTTCTAAGCTGACACACATATTATTCTTTTTCTCATCTCAAACATGCCTATATATACTACATCTCAATCTACCCATCTTCTTGATTTCAATCTATTTTCCTCGATAGAAAAATGATACTTTGTTTCTCATGTCATGTATGTATCCACATACTTGTGTATCTGTGAAATACTTTGAGAAATATAAATAATTAATGACTAAAAAAAGATTAAGTTGTCCAATGTAATACACGGTCGCCTGTGCATACCAGCCTTATATCATGTCCAATTTTATACGAGCAAACGCTCACGTTTGTCTACACACAACCCTATCACATGATTATCATAATGTTAACTTTGCATTCCATTCGGCAGAATGAAGCGGAGTGGTTTAGCGCTGTTGGTTTGTGCTACGGTGGCTTTTTATCACTCCTATTAGCGACAGTGATGCCAAAGGTAAATATAACAAAATGTAATTTCATAGTGGAATCGGACTGTATTTCAATTATATATGCCAGTGCGAACAATTTACTGGTGTGGTAATAACATGGTGCATGTACAGGAATAACTGCTGGACTGTGTTGTAAGAAATTCATGTGAAGACAGTCTACATGCGGTTTTATTTTACTGAATACAAAGGTGGTAATGTCCATAACGTTCTATTGACAGTAACTGTCTGTGAAACTTGTCTTGTTCAGACGCCTTGTTATGATAGTAGTTTGGTGTATGATTTTTCATTTTGCATGTTCTTTCCACAAAACGTGCATTGTTCATTCTTCTTTCTTTCAACACTAATACACTCACATGAATTTTAATACAGTAGAGGGTATTTGGAAATTAATTAATATTAAACAAAACAAAGGAATCGTAGTTTTGATGCCTAGTAGTCGTTTTCATATATATTTTATACTTTCACCTTACATATTGGTACATGAACATGTATTTACGATGTATATAATACTGCATCCTATATGTTGATGCCTGTGTATCTTTCAGGTTCGTGCTGTGGTTAATATAAACGGCATTTGCATTGTGTCTCCTGAAATGATGGCCAATAAAACATTCAGCAAATTGTCAAGTAAACACCAGATATGGTAAGTTTTTGTTTTTTCTTCTGTCAATGATGAAACCGAAATCGATACTCAATATGTTTTTTTTATTTTCTAGAGTAAGTTCATTTTAACGTAGCAATTAATACTGGAATGAATAGGTGACAAGCCTCAATCCATTTAAATGTCACCGTCACGACTGCTCGCTATTCCACGCCGGACAGTCAAACAGTTTACGTGTTGACGTTATGGTGGTTAGGCTAGACTTGACTGTTATTTTTGTTTTTATTATATACCCCGAAAACAATTGAGGTATATATAGTCGTTGCCCTGTTCATCGCATCCATTTGTCTGTCATATATTTGTGTTCAAGATTTTGGCTACCTGCTTTCTCTATTACCGTCGAATTAAGTCGAATTAGCTTGAAACAAAGTACGCTGACTTGTCATCACCCATATTTTCATTATGTAGCCCACCATGCGGTCCCTGTGATAAATATCAGGGTCAAATGAAAGTGCTGAGGGGTGAATTTAATCTATCAGTGTTACTGAGTTCTTGTTTGTACTGAAGCCATAAGTATAGGATGAATTTTGCAGACGATATGTTTGCTAATTTACATGTACGTGTAGTAATTGGAAATTGCCTCTATATACACAGGGATTAACTATAAACAATAGCTTGCAATGATTACTAAATATAGGTTCAGCATCTTATTACAATAACATACAGCTTATATGTTAATACATGTCTTCCATTCGTAATTAGTTTTATCTTCTGAGGACGTTCGAAATTTCCGATCAGTGTGTTTAAGTATATTCCTATCAAAGTACAACATTTTAAAATTCGCACAGAACAGTTGATAAACTCTATTTCATATGCATCATAACATAACTGTCCTTTTCAGGCCCGATAAAAGTAGGGTGTACAAAACAAACGAAGGCGTAATAATCAATGAAGTGTATGATACTCGCAAGCTGAAACTAATACCAGTAAGTATATTGGATGTGTAATGTAATGCTATATATAGTATACTCATCTAATCGTGAGGTTGTTCATGTCTATCAATTTTATTCTCCCGGCAGTACGAAGTAGGTAGCGTCTTTTTGGTATTGGATAGTGTCACTCTGAAAGAGAAATACATGTTATTTACACTTATTCCGTAAAGTGGTGCGTACCAATGATTCGCATAGCCCACCCACACACACGAGACACTTTTTTTAGTAAAGCAGAATTATTTCCCTTGATTAAAGGTTATTCTACACAATACCAAAAAGACGCTACGTACAAAGTATGGCGGCAGTACAAAGTATGGCTATTTAGTCTTCGCGTTTCTGGCCGGTCGTCCGTCTGTCCGTTCGTTCGTTTGTCCACCCATTCATTTGGGCACACACTCGTTCGCGGTATTTGGTGGTTGAAAACAATGCAATGTATTCCGGAACCACCATGATCATACCATTGTTTGAACACAATGCAGAGCTCCAGATAAAGTGCGTATTGGCGTATTTTACGCACTTGTTTTAGCTGAGTAACTCATTGATTATCAACAGTGGGCGTACAAAATACACACATCAATGTGAAAATAGGCATTGCTTTTCAAATTTAGTAGTGGAAATACTGTAATGAAGTTGAACATTTACTTTAAGCTGCAAAAACAATGCTTTTTGCAGCTGAACTAAGTACATTTTATTTCATTATTTATAAGTGAATAAGTAATAATACACTCAAATAAGTTCAAGGTTAAATTTGTTTTATGTTTTTATCATTTTCTCCCTATGTATTAATGAAGAAAATCAATAATCCATTTGTAAAAATAAAATCTGCATTTAATTTGAAATCAGTGGTTCAATACTCTTTATACACAAAGCTTATCTGGAGCTCTGACAATGAATGTATCAACTAAGGAGTGTCACGTAGAAACGTCTGTCCATCAACGTCGTTCAATCCACATCATGTAAACTTAACAGTTGTTTTATTTTGCGGGGTGTGTGGGGGGGGGGCGATTTTAGGATCTATTATGCCATATGGCATGAACATGTTTTACAATGTAATACTATATAGTTAATAACTGAATTGATGGAACAGTCGTGTGATCTTTCATATGTTTGACACGACCGTTCCAATCAGTACCACAACAACACGAACCATATAGCTCGTTTCATTCCACATGTTATATCATGCACATGCACCATGCGGCTAGTGGACTATATATAATATAGAATATATAATCAGGGTATAAATTTAATATTTCTCTACGGATTGTTTCAATATTTGGACACTTGATATATGTGAGCATTTGGAACACACTCATGCCACCATTAACCTGCCATTTACGTTCACGTTTTTGCGAGGAAACATTTTTTGTGTCAAAAAATTGTATAAGCTTCGTCATCATGGTATTTCTTTAATATTCCTTGACGGTTTGTTTCAATATTTGGACACTTGATACATGTGATCACCCGGAACACGCCCATGTCGCCATTAACATGACCTTGACCTTTTTTACCTTCTTTTGCATCACAAAGTTTGTACAAGTCTCTTCATCATGATATTACCTTAATATTACTTAACGGATTGCTTCAATATTTGGACACTTGGTACATGTGATCATGCCGCCATTAACATGACATTTACCTTTTTTATCTTTACATGTTTGTTGAAACATTTAGCCATTATTTGCGTCAAAAAGTTTGTGCAAGTTTCTTCATCATCGTATATCATTAATGTTAATTGATGGATTGCTTTAACGTTTGGAGACTTGATACATGTATGCATTTGGAACACACTGTGTGCGGAAACATTTTGTTATTTTCTTGCGTCAAGTTTGTACAAGTTTCTTCATCATTATATAACTTTAATATTACTTGCCAGATTTCTTCAATATTTGGACACTTGATACATGTGAGCATTTGGAACACACTCATGTCCCCATTAACCTTTTCTACCTTTTCTACATTTTTGCGGGAACACTTAACCACTGTTTGCATCAAAATGTTTGTACAAGTTTCTTCATCATCGTATAACATTAATATTACTTGATGGAGTGCTCATGCCGCATCAGTAGGTGCGGCATCGCTTCCGTGGAGGACTTCTTGTTCTCAGTCACAGTATGTCATTTAATATCTAATATCCATTTCAGGCGTGGCATCATGGTGCAAAACTGTTGTTTATATGTGGTGAGGATGATATGCAAGTACATCCTAAATGGCACCGCAGAGGCCTTGATAAGCTGCGTATTTGCGTAAATACGCAATCAAAAAATCTGAAAACCCAATTAAAATTGAAAACCATGCGTACCAAAACCAAATTAAAACATCGAGTAATCAATTGGCTTGAAACTATGTGCGTACTGATAATTTTACAAGGACAGTTTTCAATAAAATTATTGAAAAATGCCAAAGACGTCGATGGGAAAATCAGCCACAAAATCACCGCTAGCCATTCTGTCGTATTTGGTTACAATAAGCGTCTATATGGATGATGCAACTATACATATAATAAGCGTCTATCGATGTTTTATAAATAGGATACGCACAGTCACTGTTTTTTAGCAGATTACACGCTGACGGTATTGGTGAAAAGCGCTTCGTATGAATTCCGGTCGGTCGATTACGATTGATAATGGCGATTCTTTTTTTTAATTCGCCATTTAATACGCACAGTGTTCGCAGGTGACGACGCGTAAGTAATTGCTTTGAGATGTGAACAAAATAAGGATATGGCCGAATCGACCCTGGTCCGAAATGTTTGTGATGCGAAACGTCCGAGTTCGGGCAAATAGACTAAGTTTGTTTTCATTCGGATATACTTCGGATGTTATTGTTTAAGATTTGACAGACCGCGGTAAATATGTCTTCAACAAAACGTGGAGAAAAAAGACGCAGCAAAGGCCCCAATTAAACATAATTTCTAATTAGTTTTAACTAACACTTAACAGATGTCACATGTACTTATTCAATGTTTTTGATATATTTAAATTGTTTCAACACCTCTCTTACAAGTATTTAACAGCTCATAATACAGCGCCAATTTCCATAGACTTGACTAGTCTGTCTCTTGTTTTTTATTTCTAGTTTACGTTTATCCGACAATTTACGTTAAACTTTCTAGTTGACAATAAACTACAATAAAAAGGTAAACATGGTAAAGTGGCATGCACGCTGTTAATGGATGTCACATTTATTTGCAAAACGGCAGTGTTTCAAATATGAAGGATGGTGAGGAAAATCTAGGTTTACATTGATGGTAATCATGATAAAGTTGTATACCAGACATACAGACTGATTAAAGTCAGTGTGTCTCTAATTGATATCGCCAAATCACAATGGCATATTTCACAAAACTACTCAAATGTATGCATTCAATTGAATGATTTGTTGAACGAATTCTAGTTTGATATTTATGTATGTATGGCACGCCGTTTTACTATTTATTCAGAGTAAAAGATATCTATTTGATTCAATAAGATATTTCTTTCAATCAACAAGATATCTCTTTCAGACAAACAGATATCTATTTCAGTCAATAATATATCTAGTACATGAACAAGATATCTTTATAAGTAACAGATATCTTCCTCAGTCAAAGAGATATCTTATTGACGGAAGAAGATATCTTATGTACTGAAAGAGATATCTTATTGACTCAAATAGATATCGTATTGGCTGAAAGAGATATATTATTGACTCAAATAGATATCTTATTGACTGAAAGAGATATCTTATTGTCAGAAAGAGATATCTTGTTGACTCAAAGAGATATCTATTTCATCATACTAGATATCTACTTCTCGGAAAGAGATATCTGTTTGAAAATAATAGAAGAGATATCTATTTGGCTCATTAAGATATCTTATTGAAGGAAAGAGATAACTTTTATTGTGAAGTAGATATCTAGTATTTCAAAAGAGATATCTATCTAAGAATTTAATAAAGATATCACTTTGACTCAACAAGATATCTATTTGACAGTTCAAGATATCTCTTTGAGTCAAGAAGATATCTCTTTGAGTCAACAAGATATCTAGTTTGATGAAAGAGATATCTATTTGAAGCCTTTCAATAAGATATCTGTTTCGTTTCATTTTTTAATTGTATAGATGAATTCTCCCTACCAGGAAAATATTTCCACCATCCCGCTGATGGACCACAAAATCAACTTATTTATTTACTATTTTCTGATTGGACAATAATTATATGACTTGCAGGGAGCAACAGTTACTGTTAAGTAGTCGATCAAACATGAAAAAGTCAAATAGATATCTAATTGATTTAACAAGATATCTCTTTCACCATAGAAGATATCTGTTTCATACAACAAGATATCTGTTTGGCTATATAAGATATCTTATTCATAGAAGTAGATATCTGTTTCATTGAATCTAAAGAGATATCTTATTGACTCAAATAGATATCTTATTGACTGAAAGAGATATCTTATTGACTGAAAGAGATATCTGTAATTCTGAAACAGATATCTATAGTGTTATTATCATAGATATATCTATTTCAGAGTTACAGATATCTCTTTGAGTCAATAAGATATCTCTTTCATTCATGAAGATATCTCTTTCAATCAACAAGATATCTCTTTCTGACAAACAGATATCTTATTGACTGAAATAGATATCTGTTTGTCAGAAAGAGATATCTTGTTGATTGAAAGAGATATCTTATTGACTCAAAGAGATATATTTTACTCTGAATAAATAGTAGAACGGCGTGCCATATGTATGGGCATCTCTATGGTCGTATCAGTAGATACATTACCGTTATCCTTGTGAAATATGCCAGGCCTGCAATGTGTTGCCAGACATATGGCCGCTTAGAGGCAATAACAAAGCGCGGTCTACCATACTACATAGACTGTAAGAAACATAACAAACCTATGAGTTCAAATTATTTCACTTTTCAAGGCGTTATTTTGACCATTATAATGCATAACAATAGCTATGTAGATATGTATCGACGACGATCTCAGATGGTAAACGCATGGACTTCTAACCACGAATGTCGCGGTGGTTGCAATCTGCTATCTCTTATCACGCCTTCAATCTATTTCAATTAATACACTCACTCGATATTTTCCTTCAGGTTTCATATTC